>MU158823.1:312650-411020 GCA_015888305.1 Antheraea pernyi
TATATATATATATATGCACATAATCAACTATATTATTCTATAAATCCGTCTATTGTAATATTGGTAATAATCCTTAATATGTTATAATTATTAGTATACTTTATTTACAACACAATACTTCATTTGTCTTTCAAAATTCATAATTAAAAAAAAAATATTTATATCCTATACATATTTGATATAATATAATTGATTGCATATATGGCAATCGAGGCGAACACAACTACCACATCCAGCAAACTCGCATCAATGTTTAATACACAACAAAGCACAATTTTATTATATTTTTTTCGAAAATAAATCGAATTTTTACGTCGTTATTTTAATGTGTCAAAACGGCCATCATAGCTTGCCGCGGTTATAATGGTCAATATTCAAGCCAATTAAATCATTTTTTAAATTTCAATATTATTGAGGTTTTTTTGACAAATCCTGTATATTATTGAGGATAAGTATCGATCGTAAAGTATGGCTAATAGAGAATGCCAGACTTCGAGTCTTCATTCTTATAGAAATACAATTGATTTTATTTTTTATATTAATAACATTAAAGCTTGTCCATGAGCTATTTATTAAACAAAATAAATGTTACGAATGCCAGTTAACAAATGGAGACGAAAAAGACACTGGAAAGTTTCATTTTTGGCTAGTTATATATAAATAGAAGATTTAGAAAATATTTATCTGAATAGATCCATTGAGTCTCGAATATAATTAGTTTAGTTTTGTCGTAAATTGTTTATTTGTTTTAGATTTTTTTCGTGTTTTCGATCTGAGAGAGTTAGACACAATGTCAATGAGAATGTTTTAGAATGACTCAAAATAGAAATGACAACGCGCGCGCGCTCTCCGCACCTAGAGAGGGACGGAGGGATGCTGGGTGGGAATAAAGGAATACATGGAGTGGTAATGTTAACTCAGGATTTTTATATATAATATTAGAGTGCCCGCGACTTCTTCCGCGTACCTATTTAAATAACACTGATTAATAAATTCATCTGAATGTATTAATTCCATTTACTTACCTACTTTTCTCTCGTACTTAAGTCGCGTCGTCATTAAAATTACAATAACTTTTGATAGAGCAAACCGATTTTAATGAAACTAAGATTAAATGCTACTCGAGGATATGCTTAATGATTCGCTTCGCGAGGTTTTATCGTGAACGCAGTACTTTAACAGCGATGCGTGTTGAAAAACAGACATACAGATATTTCTAAAAATGATTGAAATGTAATTTAGTACTTTTTAAACACCTGCAACAATTTTTTTCACAATAATCAAAACGTACAGACACTTTAGTTTTACGTTCTTATTATATATGTATATATTTATTATTATAGATGAGTCAACTCGGCTAAAGAAATATAACCAAGTTCGAAAAATAAGGGAAAACACGCTAAAACGTACAATGATTTAAAAAAATAATAATATAAAAACTGAATTAAAATAATATTTTAAAACTCCATTTAACGAATAAATGTTTTGAATTTATTTTTTAATAAAAAAAAATGGCTAACAGCTCCACGCATTTCCCACGCCGTTCAACACAACATCCCCGTAAGATCGGGGTGTGATCCGCTTGCAAGGGCACAGTCGCCATTAAATTAATAATAAAACATTAATAGTGCAAACAGATACACGTTAAACGGTACAGTTTAACCAGCGAACAGTTCATTATTAGGGTGAAGTATATTTAAGTGTTAAAAATCATTCTCGCCTTCCAAAACAGGACAATTATGACACTGGTGAGTAACGATTTTTCTCGCAACCAGTTCTTTAACGTTAGCATTCTATTTATAAATAATAATCGATAAACAATTCCTCTGGTTACATACTCTTTTTATACTAGTGTATGTAAAAAGTTTGTAATCATAACCTCTTTGGAGCAGGTCATTTTAGAATAAAAAAAAAATCGGGGATATTAATTTTTAATATAAATATTACACTTAATTACCTTATTTCGTAAGAGTATATCATAATATATATAATATTAAATATTAAAAAAAAAAAAAAAAAGAAAAAATATATATTGAAAAAATAAAATCAAAAGTGAATCCATGGATTATTCCAATACAACATTTTTATATCACAAAATAATATTATTAAAACTTGACGTAATATTTTTGACCTAATTTGATGGATTCGCTTAGCAGATACACAGATGACCTAGGTCATACAAGAGCACTAAATTTAGAATACTATGTCGCTAATTAATTTTTTGCTTTTATAATCTTCTTATATCACCTTGACGTTAATTGATTCACTATTAAATCTAGTTTTCTTTGTTAAAAATATTTTTTCTCTATATATAACAAATATTACAACAGACTTAAATAAATCAAATCACTTTACATTTTCTATCCGGTTAGGAGAAATTCCATGGTATATCTTATAAATTCAAGATCCAATGCTAATGAAAATGTCATTTTTACAATAAAAAAGGAATTTTCCAAATCGGTTTACAAATAGCGAAATTCTCAGGTAACAAAAATGAAAAAAAAAAAACAATCGAGTTAGGAACCGCTTTCTTTCTAAAGTAGATCAAAATAGATTTTTCCAATCCTTCTCTTTTTCAAATGACTAACTAAGGTCTTCCTAGCTTCACTGGACTACTAAGAGGAACGCTTTAAGCATTTAACCGCTTGGAAACAAACTTAAGGATACCAAAGTGGCAGAACTTAAGCTTGGGTAATTGCCTTGAATGCAACAACGCGAAACTTAAACTAAATTAGCTAAGCTAATCTCATATATAAGAATTAGAGATGCAAACATATGTACCAGTATGTGTGGTTCACGAACTAAACATATATTTTGTACTTGCTGTGCCCGCGAATACGACCTTGTGGACGGACGTGGATCGGAGGAGAACCTGTGTTTCCAACACTCTATCCGACACAGTAAGCTTATGTGGAGTGGTGTTCACAGGCAGTCACCCATGCAAGTACAGACCGCGCCCGACGTTTCTTAACTTCGGTGATCGGACGAGAACCGGTGTTCCAACACTCTATCCGACACAGTGTTTAACCCCTACCACTTTTTGTAACACAAAAAGACTGCCGGTCAGAATTTCAAAACCCTCCCATATGAAGTTCTAATTTTTTTGAACTCCTCTTTTTATGCCACTCCTTCTGGCACTCTTCAATCCATGTTAGTATACAATATCAGTCTTGTTATGTGTTCTCTAATTATTATATTATTTGTAGGTGGTAGAGCCACGCTGAAGCCATTATTTGTTTCAGCATGAATGGGTCGGCTCGTCCGGGGTAGTACCACCCTCTCACAGAAAACTGACGTGAAGTAACAGTGCACTGTTGCGTTTCGTTCGGTCAGTGAGAGCACCGGATACCCACCTACCCGCCCCCCCCTCCCCAAGGACAGGCCAGCAACGCACTTACAAATCCCCTGGTGTTGCTAGTATATATGGACGGTGGTGATCACTTACAATCACGACACCCGGCTGTTCGTTTGCCCTCTATAATATAATAAAAAACATAATTAATTGTTACATTTTCAGATTTCCGCTTAGAAAATTTGCTGTCAGATTCGAAAATGGAGCGCGTTAGTTACAACCGGTATGAAGAGAACTGCTTAAGAAATGTAAATATTTATATATTTATTTATTATAATTAATTATCCATACAAAAATTGTATTTAATATCTAGTGTTTTTTATACTTTTTTTTTGTAGCACGGCAAAATGACTGCACTGTGCCTGACGGTAAGCACAGTACAATCCAAAAACAATGGTGACCACCGAGTGACACAGTATCCATCGCCGGTCGCCGCTGTCATGCCGGCCTGCGAAAGGCTGGATATGCACAGGCTGATCCCGAAACGCGACCCGCAGAAGCGAATTACTATGGAGCCTTTTCGCCACATACATTGTGGTTGCGACCCAGTCAGGCTGTAAAACCCTACCACTCCGCTTTCGCCATTGCCGCGTTCGTTATTCAGCAGGGTGCACCACGTGCAGGTGAGGTTGGCTTGGGTGCCTCAAGTATTATAATAAGTATATAATAATATATACTTAAAAAAAAAATGTATAGGATTTTTTAGCGTTTTAGCACCTAATCTCATCTCATGTTACATGACAACGTGATCTAAGATGGTAAACACGTTGAATCTAGAGGGGACTGGCTCTCTAGTAGCCTAGTTAGAATTAGTGGGATGGGTTTGCTAAAAGCCTTACCATCACGTGAATTTCCAGTTAAAAATAAATTAGCATACGCAGAATATATTACATATTAGCGGTCCCGACCGACGCTCTCCTGTTATGATAATAAAAAAATAATTCTAAAAGTCAACCGCAGCGCCTCCTACCGATCCAGTTGTGATAAACAATTCTTGAATCCACCTGAACACACACAACAAATTTTATCAAAATCTGTCCAGACGTTTAAGAGAAGCTCAGTCACATACACACGGACAGAAGATATACCAGGTGTTAGGTTAGTCGCTTACAATGGCCTAAGGGAGGACAGTTCATGGTCACTTGCAACATATAAAATAATAATATCAAAATAAATACAAATACTAATAAACAATAAAGAGAAACTAAGTTAAAGTTTGTTCTAAGTTGTTAACTCAAAAGTGGAAACAAAAACGTTATAAACCTAGGTCCAATGACCGGTGCCGAAAGCTGCGAGGGGCGACCCGGCGTAAATAACCTTCTATAATAAAACAGACAATAAACCCTTTTGTTCTGTTCGTGTCGTTCCCACGTTCACTTTCACTTCACCCTACGGTCATTGACACTGTGCTTTAACATAGACGTGTAGACGATTGCGTACAATTTTTGTATTTTTTTAGATAATTGGGTCAAATAATAAGCACCTATTTTTTAAATTCATTTAGAACGAGAGTCAAGTGCTAAGTATCTTCCATAAATATCGCTACTGACTAAACTTTCAGCCTGTATAGAGATATATATGTATATAGAGATAACAACTATTAAACTGCACCGCTTGCCTCAGTTCTTCACAGCAAGAGAACACACATCGTTTTACGCCTGGTGCTTATAACAATCTAGTATCTTAGAACTTTAGTAACTTTATAATATACTAGCCTGGCGACGCGATGCCATGCAATCTCTCTTGCCACACTGAGCTTGCATATTTATAGTGTATACAGTGTTGTTTACTACATTAGTGTTAGGTTCTACAATAAAGTCCCAAAGCATGTTACCGATTTGCCGGACTGTAAATTTAAGCGCCATGTCAAACGGGTTTTAGTTTCAAAAGGATATTATAGAGTGGATCAGTATGTGAATGATAGTGATGTCTGGAATTGACTCCTCTCTGTGCATCCACTAAAAGCATTGTTGTATAATGTATTTGAAATATATGTTAAAAAAAATGTACCCGATCGAGTTTCTTGCCGGTTCTTCTCGATGACTGGGTTGTTTTCCGAACCGGTAGTAGTCTTTGACGTTCATAAGTGCCTTATTAGGGCCTAAACTGAATAAAGTATTTTTGATTTGATTTGATACATTACATATTTCTGAAGCGTCCCGTGACGGCTCACTTTTTCTTCATCTGTAATCACATATTTTCTCACAGTCGCTGACATCCATTTACAAAAATCATTGCTATGGTAACTATTAACATATTAACCGTTGCCATGGCGACGTGGTAAAATTTCTATCAGGAACGTTTTTCAAAGTATATTTTGTTTTTATTAAATTGGTGAGTTTTTAGTCAAAAAGTTTCTTTTACCTCAGTTTGCTTCTATTTTTTGAGTTGTAATCTTCTACATCTATTCTATATCTATCTATACATATAATAAAATAAAAATAAAGTGTATGTATGTAATATCAAAATAAAAATTTTTGACTGATTGTATGAAAGTATACGCGCTTCTGAAAACAAAAATGCAAGTTTTAAAATTTTTATCGCTCTGTCTGTCTGTTTGTTCCGGGTAATCTCCGAAACTAAAATTACAGCGGGTTTCTTAGGCTACTCTAAATTAGACTAGGTATTAACCGCGGCTTCGTCTGCAATACTATCTCCAAAACGGTTCGATCGATCTTCACATAACTTTCACTGGCAGATAGCTGATATTATAAAAAGTAATTGAAGCAATTTTAGTTTATACTAACTATTAACCGTGACTTCGCCCGCAATCCTATCTCCAAAACAGTTAGATCGATCTTCAGATAACTTTCACTGGCAGATAGCTGATCTTATAAAAAGTAATTCAAGCAATTTTAGTTTGTACTAGCTGTTAACCGTGGCTTCGCCCGCAATCCTATCTCCAAAACAGTTAGATCGATCTTCAGATAACTTTCACTGGCAGATAGCTGATCTTATAAAAAGTAATTCAAGCAATTTTAGTTTATACTAGCTGTTAACCGTGGCTTCGCCCGCAGTACTATCTTCAAAACAGTTAGACCGATCTTCAGATAACTTTCACTGGCAGATAGCTGATCTTATAAAAAGTAATTAAAGTAATTTTAGTTTATACTAGCTGTTAACCGTGGTTTCGCCCGCAATGCTATCTCGAAAACGGTTAGATCAGCTTCTGTGTCAGATCAGTGTCTGTTTGTTCCGGGTAATCTCCGAAACGGCTAGACCGATTTTGAAGACAATTTCATTGACAGATAGCTGAAATTATAGGGGTGAAGTATGGCTATTTTATTTTATGATCAATGTTACCCGCGGCTTTATTCGCAGTGTTATCTCCAAAACGGTTACACCGATTTTCAGAGATCTTTATTTTTTTATAAGTACCATAAATTAGCTTCGTGGTATCATTTTATTGATATAGGTAATTATCTATATCATTACATAGTATAAAACAAAGTACCCAACCGCGTCCGTCTGTCTGTCTGTTCGCGATAAACTCAAAAAGTACTGAACGGATTTTCATGCGGTTTATCAAGATTTTTTATAGTGAAGGCGGGACAGCTTCTGACGGGCCCGCTAGTATATTGATATATTACAATTCTATCTCTTTCTAATCAAGTGATTACACTGGTCGCGCGAGCGAGACGCACGCGGGCGAGATGCACCCAGCAGGCAGGTGACGCTGCCGCCGCCACCCTCCCAACATGTCATGGGACTCTATAGAGTCGCGCGACTTCCTTGGGTAAGTGATTTATATTTTTAACCTTAGTTTTAGCAACCAATCTTCCATATTATTACTGTCATTGTCGAGTAGTTAATAATAATATAAGTGTCGTATGATTATTTCAATGTTCCAACAAGATGGCGGTTCCCTCGTTAGAATTTTCCAGGGAATTTTTGTGGCAACTCAGAATTCATGCTCCGTATAACCGAACTATATTACGTAAAACACCACCAAATTTTACAAAATATAAAATCAAATAGCACAAGATTATGAATAAAATATAAAATCCACTACACGACAGACAAATACCACGCTAAACACTAAAAAGTGATTTTAATATAACGTTCCTTTAATCGACTAAAGAAGTAACTCAAATTAATTTGTTCGACTTAATTTATCATAAAAATTAATGAACGTGTCAATTCAAAAAGTAGGGATAAATAGTGTAATAGGCATGATGACTGATTTTGAAAAACTACTCCTCAATATTTTAACGCGTTTCTTTACTCAAAATAAATTCTATGTTTACAAAAAAAAGCTTTCAATGAATAATTGATGTTAAATAATACAGTTAACAAAACGCTAGTATAGGGAAGGCATCTGTTTGTGACATTTCGTAACCAAAGAGTATAATAAGTATTGCAACGAAAAGAGAGCCTTCTCATGGTTAAAATCATACTTCTGTTAAAATACGCCATCTGTGATTGTGTCAACGTACTAATAATAATATACCTCTCTATACGTACATAGTACGTATTTAATGTAGGTCAAAGAGTATAATAACTTTCGGGTTCGGCGGGCGATAATTTCGAGTTATTGGAAAGACATTGACATTAATTGACATTAACAGACAAAGAGTCAATGGTTTTGTGTCATAGTATTTCGGTACAAAAAAATATAAAACAAATTTTACAGTTTTGACGAGATCTTGTCTATCATGTAGTGAATTCTGTATTTCATTTATAATCTTGTATTATTTGGCTCTATAATTTGTAATATTGGTGGTCTTTTAAATAATATAGTTCGGTTATACTACACGGTCGTACTTGGAGGGGGTGGGTGGTCAACGCCCTTCCTTAAAAGTAACAAAAATTAAGATAAACTATTATAATTAAATTGTTTGTTCATAGTTTGAGATTTAAAAAATTGTAGCGATAGGTATCTAAACTTTTCCGAACATACCACAGTTTGTGACATTCGAGGGCAGATCAATTATGATATCTTTTTACTTCCGCCCTACCTGTAACCATTGCTGGTCTATCTCGAATTCGACTCTAGTTCTAGACTCTAGTTAGCTACAGCCCTGTTATTGTACAAGTGAACTGAGTCGGATATAATAACACGGAGCATGGATACTGAGATGCCACAAAAATTCCCTGCAAAGTTCTAACAAGACGGCCACCATCTTGTTGGAACATTGAAATTATCACAACACACTTGTAATATTATTAGTTACAGATTAGCTATCATACTTCTTTATGTATAAATGTGTCTATGTTTTTAGGAACAGATAAACTGTCGTATTTTTTATATATTTACATTCTGTATATTTAATGTATCTCAATGTAAAGTGATATTTTATAAATATCGTTTATGTAACATAATTTGAAAATAACCGTCAGTATAGTTATTATTATAATTAAGTAATATTGTACGGAACCATCAATGAAAATATAATTTTAATATAATGTAAAATATGTAAACGTATGGTTGAACGTGCCGCAGCAAGGCGCGCATAATTAACTAAGTGTAAGGACATAATTGTACAGATAAACCCGGAAAAATATGTTTGTCACCGGCTCGTCACATACGATTATGTACATTGTGAAAAGTAATACAGTCCACTGTAGTTTTGTTGAATTTTTCATTGGTGAAATCGTCTGGCCAACTAACTACCTCTAACACTTAGAGCCTATCCAGATGAGGCGTTTTACGCGCGTGTTGACTCGCGCGCTGCAAAATATATTACGTCCAGGATACCGCGTTTTATGCGCGTTTTTACCCCAGGAAACGTCACATACGCTGGGATACGTCGTACGGATAGACATCTGACAACTATGTCGACTCGCCACAGACTCGTACGTAGCAGTGGGACCTGAGTATCACGACTCGCGCGACGAGTCTAGAGTCTCCCTCATTGCACGCGTTTTACGCGCGAATTAGGAAACGCGCCGCACCATCTGGACGGGATATATAGTGTGTATAGATATATAGTGGACAGGCTTTTACTCAACAATGGGAAGAATAATGAAGAAAATATGGATTGCAAAAAAATTAAATAAATTGTAAACTTTTCAGCGGGGTGCCGGCGCATCAGCTGTCGGCAACGCGGCTTCTCAGTTCACCAGACACTTCGAGGCACCATCTCGATGAAGGTCACGGTCAGTAACCGAAATCTATACTAATACAAAGTCCCAAAGGATATTACCGATTTGCAGGATTGCGAATTTAAGCGCCATGTCAAGCGGGTTTTGGTGTCAAAAGGCTATTATAGAGTAGGTCAATATGTGAACGATGGTGATGTCTGGAATTGATTCCTCTCTGTGCATCCATTAAAAAGTTTGTGACATTTACTTAATATATTCTAAATATTATATATATTTGTTAAAAAGATAAACCAGATCGATTTTCTTGCCGGTTCTTCTCGATGACTGGGTTGTTTTCCGAACCGGTGGTAGTTTTGATGTTCATAAGTACCTTCTCAGAGCTTAAATTGAATAAAGCGTTTTTGATTTTGATGATTTAGGTTTGGTATGGTTTGTTTGTTTGGTTGATTGTCCGATTTAAAAAAATATTTCAATGTTAGATAGCTCATTTATCGATAGAGGCTATAAGCTATTAGCTAGTTTAGTTAACGCGCTAAGACCAATAGGAGCGAAGCACCAATGATAATTTTTCAAAAGTTTCGAAATCGGATTTTTTTGAGAGTTTCCGCTGCGTGTTAACGTTAGCCCAAAGTAACTATACCAGGCGTACGAAGTCGCGTGCAGAAGCTAGTACACTATAAAATAATCATCTAAACAAATACATAATATATAAATAAATAATGGCTTTTAAATTTTGATCGTCAACCTTTTTGGGTGACGATGTAGTGGTGGGGGTAAACACAGTGCTGGGTAGAGTGTAGAAAGCATCGGTTCTCTAACCGAAGTTAAGGAACGTCGGGCACGGTCGGTACTTGGATAGGTGACCGTTTAGGAACATTCCCTAATGCATCTTCTAATTTTCTAACGTTGGGTTTACTGTTTACCACCCTTACATTTTAAAATCCATCTTCAAACACTTGAGATACACCCACCTCTTCGATCATGCCATCAGTTTGGGTGGAAGTATGCCCAAACATTGAGAGAATTAATTTCCAGAAGTGTATCCATTCTCGGAGGAGTACCCTGGCGCTGCTTCAGTAAGAAACGGAGCTTTGCGTTGGGGTGCTCGTTTTGGAC
Organism: Antheraea pernyi; assembly: GCA_015888305.1. NCBI lineage: Eukaryota > Metazoa > Arthropoda > Insecta > Lepidoptera > Saturniidae > Antheraea > Antheraea pernyi. The sequence goes on from MU158823.1 coordinate 323,164, forward strand.
CATCGCACCGACCTCCATCATCAGGCTTGCTGGAATGCTTTAGGGCGTGTCGGTCTAGAGTCGACCAGTATCTTGCGAGGAGAAAGGTAAATATATGAATAAAATTCCCACGTGACGAATTACGAATAAATAATGGATGTCTCATCGACCGTGGGAACTATAATATATATATTCAAGCTGAAAAGCTTCAATCAACAATAACTAGATGTCGGGTTGGCCCGAAAAATACGTCTCGGTAAATAACACCTCACTTGAAATGTGTGCCCTTATTTTGTTTAGTTTGTTTGAAACACAGCCAATGTAAGCCCGTTTCACATGGCGCAGTGTGTTCAAAAGATGCAAAAATAATACCTGAAAAAGTAATTTAACGGCCGGAGTATCTTACTTTCGCTAAATAATTGTTGAATAAGTTATATTTTAAGCTTTAAACTAACAAATAATATCAAACTTTAAACAAAATTACCGATTTTAAACCTGTGATACAAATGTTTGGCCTCGTCACGCACAATAACGGGAAAACGTACTTTATTAGATAATATTTTGAACATTTGTGACTTTATTACTAGGTGTTATGGTTGTAATTAGGTTGAACTTAAAACTGTTTTAAAACTTTTTTTCTCCGTTTTTTAGTAAACAAATAGCTACACATAAGTATATATTTACGCTGACAGTTTTTAGCATCGATTTTGTACGTGACGCTTTATCTAGTTATTGTTGATCGAAGCTGAGAAGAATAAAAAAGAAAGAAAGAAAAGAAAAAGTTACTGGCGTTGATTGAATTGTAAAACTCGTAGGTTGATAATATGTTGTTTACGTACCCGTCTAGACAAAAGTCAAATTGACTCACTACCACAAAATGACACTTATTACACCCTATAATAGCAGGCCGCTTTAAGGTATGTTGTTGCCTTTCCTATTCGCTCCAATTTCCTGAATAGAACTCCACTCAGACGAACTTTAACGCGTGTAGATAGCTTTCAACTCTGGAGAGTTGCTGTCATTATCCGAACGAATCGACAAATTTCGGTACGGCTTATTTTTAGAACTCCATTATTTCTGTTTCCCACGCTTCATGAGTTGTCCATTATTTGTTTGTAATAACGAACTCGCATACATGGTGTAATGATATTATTTAATACTAGCTCTTGCCGGCGACTTTGTTCCGATGGGAATGATTTTAATTTTGTGGTAGACTAATGATCTGATGATGATGGGGTGTAAGGGAGTGTCAAATAACATCTAAGACTTGAGACATCCAAGCCAACCTCACCTGCACGTGGTGTACCCTGCTGAATAACGAACGAGGCAATGGCGAAAGCGGGGTGGTAGGGTTCTACAGCCTGACTGGGTCGCAACCACCATGGATATGGCGAAAAAGCCCGTCATAGTGATTCGCTTTTGCGGGTCGCGTTTCGGGTGCAGCCTGTGCATATTCAGCTTTTCGCAGGCCGGCAGGACAGCGGCGACCGACGATGGATAGTGTGGCACTCGGTGGTCGCCATCGTTTTTGGATTATACTGTGCTTACCATCAGGCATAGTGCAGTCATTTTACCGAGCTACTATAAAAAAAAATCTATATAACATTTTTTCCACAGAAAAATCCCCAGCAATAAATCAGCAAAACGTGGATAAATTAGTCTATACTACTATCGAAATGTTCATAAAACATAAACTATATGAAATCTCGTGGTGTAAGATTTGATTGATTTTATGTTTATAACGGATAAACTCAAAAGATACTGAACCGATTTAGAACATTACATCACATATAGAAAGCTATGTTATCAGCGAGCAAGATACACCTCGTATTTTATTTCCAAAATCAATAATCACCCGAGCGGAGGCGCGAGTAAATGCTAGTCGGGATAAAATATATTCCAGATTGAACGCGGCGTAAGACTCTACGGGCAGAATGAGCAGAGGCAAGCTGTGAAGGTGTGGCTTTCAGCTCTGCGAGGCATCAGGCATCGTACCGACAAGTTCGCATTACTCGGACACTTATACCAAGCTTATATGGACTTCGGAAAGTACAGGTATGCCAAGCCTGTATCACCCCAAGTGGCTAATAAGATCATCTGCTTGCCTTAAGTCCATTTACTTATCTACGTTTCTCTCGTACTTAAGTCGTGCCCTCATTAAATTTACAATAACTTTTGATAGAGTGAACCGATTATAATGAAACCAAGACTATATCGAGGATATGTTTTATGATTATCTTGGTTTTATCGTGAACGTAATACTTCAGCAGTGATACGTGTTCAAGCAAACAGACAGACAGACAGACAGACGTTTCTAAAAATGACTGAAATGTTTTTTTTTACATAACACTTTTTTTTTTTTAACGTGGGGAAATCCCTTATGGATAAACCACCCTCCCGGGGGAGAGGGTGGGTTATGTCCGAGTCGCACGGACTAAAACCCCACGGTGTACCGACAGACCGTTTTGTGGGGGCTGGCAAGGGATCGTTCACGCTAATCAACCTTGTATAGCCGCCCCCACAGTCCGCCCGGCGGAAGATGGCCACCGGGCTCCTACATACAGAGGGACAGACCGGGTACACACCGGCTGCCCCCCCTCGTCCGCTGGACTTGTGCAATGAGGAGATGGGCCCCCGGCCCATCCCCTCAGGTCCGGCTACGGTGGCAGGAGGAGTTGGTCGAAGCGCCTTCTCCTCCTGCCTGTCCTCCTTTGGCGGAGACGGCCACTTTCAGGGTCTGCCTCGCGGGCCCTCTCCGCCTCCTCCTTCTGCGAGACGACCTCCTCGCAGAAGGAGGCCATCGTTGGCCAAGCCTGTTCGCTGCCGAGCATGGCCGAAACCACGCTCGGCAGCGATAAGTCCGTTCCCACGGCCGCCGCCAGGATGCGGCGCTGCTCCCCCCACGCAGCACACTCAGACAGCGTGTGCTGCGCGGTATCTTCCTCAGCGCCGCACTCGTGGCAGGCGGCCGTCGGCTCCCTGCGTGCGATCCGGTGCAGGTACCACCCGAAACAACCGTGTCCGGTGAGTACCTGCACCAGTCGGAACGTCAGGGAGCCCCACTCCCTGGCAGTCCACTCCCGCAGGACCGGGCGGACGGCGTCCACTGTGAACCGCCCGAATCGCTCGTCCGCCAGGTCCTGCTGCCACCTTTCGACGGCGTCCCCCCTGAGACGCCGTCTCTCCGCCTCTACCTCCCTGGGAGCCGTAGGCTCCCCCCTTCGTTTCCTCGCCGCTAAGAACTCGTACACGGCGGCGAGAACTCCTGCCTCCAGCTCCCAGGGCAGGGAGCCGGCGAGCGTGAAGGCCGCACACCCTGATCCGGGCGCCCTCCACCTTTATGCAGACCCCAAGTGGTGGCCCTCGCCGAGGCCTGTGGAATAATAGGGCCTCGATCTTCTCGGGAGCCACCCTGAGGCCCAAACTCCTTATGCGCTCGACCACGAGGGTTGTGGCCATCGTGGCCAGGAGCTCTGATTCCCCCCATTCCCCCCCCTCGGGCTACGACTAGGGTGTCGTAGCTGACCCGTGCCCACTTCGTTGGGCGGTAATAGGCATTATCAAGCTACAACTTTTCTCTAGAACTCAATCAGATGTTTCTTTTCCAAATCGGTTTAGTAGTCCCTGAGATTACCTCTACAACGTCACAAACTCACAAACTTTACCTTATTATAATATTAATATAGATAATATAATTAGTTAATAGCTTATGCCCTCAACTTCATACGCGTGAAATAGTTATTTTTAGCTAAGACAGAGCGGAAGCTATCAAAAGGAAAAAAACCCCCCGATTTTAAAACATTTTTCATTATTGCTCCGCTCCTATTGGTCTTAGCGAGATGACATATAGCCTATGACATTCACAAATAACGTGGCTACATATTAGTAAGATTCAAAATCGGTTTAGTAGTTCCTGAGATTACCCCCTACAACGTCACAGCGTCACAAACTCACAAACTTTACCTCTTTATAATATTAGTATAGATAAAAGGCAAACGAACATGTGACCACCTGATGTTAAGTGATCACGGCCGTCCATAGACACTAGCAACACCAGGGAAGTCGCAAGTGCTTTGCCAGCCTGTGTTTGGGGGAAGGAGAGTGGAAGAGAGGTGTGCCTCCGGCGCTCTCACTGACCGAACGAAACGCAACAATGCAAGCACTGTTACTTCACGTCGGTGTTTCTGTGTGTCGTGCGGTAGTACCGGGGACGAGCCGACACATTCATGCTGAAACCAGTAATAGCTTCAGCGTGACTCTACCATCTACAAAACTATTACTTATTCTTAAGCACCTGCAACAATTCTTTTCACAAAAATCTAAAAAGTAGACACACGATAGATTTACATTCTTGTTATATGTAAAGCTAAGAGCATTTTTATAAGATAGTCACAGGTGGGGTTTGAGATACGCGAACGCATTTTACACAAGTATCACTTAAATACTAGATACTATGATAAACTGGTCGTCCCATGTTTCAGACTCAGTAAAACAATTAACAGTGTTAGGTTTTACAACAAAGTCCCAAAGCATATTACCGATTTGCTGAACTGTAAGTTTAAGCGCCATATCAAGCGGGTTTTGTTGTCAAAAGTCTATTATAAAATGGATCAATATGTGAACGATGGTGGTGAATGGAATCGATTGCTCTCTGTGCATCCACTTTTTTTGGTTTTTTTTTTCGAACTGACTACGCTATTGACCAAGAAAGGTCTTAACAGCTTCGCCGGACTACTAAGCCGAGCTCTTAAGGCACTCAGCCTATTTTATTTTGACAACTAGCTCAAGGATGCACGGCACACCTCGGCTTTGGCTGTTGCTTAATACATGCAATTCGCGACCTATCTGAACCTGTGCATCCACTAAAGGCGATTGTAACGTGTAATGTATTTTGAATATATATGTAAATTGTATATAAAAGATAAACCAGATCCTGTTTCTTGCCGGTTCTTCCCGATGAGTGGGTTGTTTGTCCGAACCGGTAGTAGTTTTGACGTTTATAAGCGCCTCCTCAGGGCCCAAATTGAATTTTTTGATCGAAGTATTTTTGATTTTTACCAAAAAGGATTAAAAACGCGGCCTTGGTTAACGGCCGGTAGTAGTTTTGACGTATATAAGCGCCTTCTCAGGGCCCAAATTGAATTTTTTGATTGAGGTATTTTTGATTTTTACCAAAAAGAATTAAAAACGCGGCCTTGATTAACGGCCGGTAGTAGTTTTGACGTTTATAAGCGCCTTCTCAGGGCCCAAATTGAATTTTTTGATTGAGGTATTTTTGATTTTTACCAAAAAGAATTAAAAACGCGGCCTTGATTAACGGCCGGTAGTAGTTTTGACGTTTATAAGCGCCTTCTCAGGGCCCAAATTGAATTTTTTGATTGAGGTATTTTTGATTTTTACCAAAAAGAATTAAAAACGCGGCCTTGATTAACGGCCGGTAGTAGTTTTGACGTTTATAAGCGCCTTCTCAGGGCCCAAATTGAATTTTTTGATTGAGGTATTTTTGATATTTACCAAAAAGAATTAAAAACGCGGCACGGTTAACGGCCGGTAGCAGTTTTGACGTTTATAAGCGCCTTCTCAGGGCCGAAATAGAATTATTTTTTATTTTGACCAAAGAGAATTAAAAACGCGTCCTCGGTTGACGGTTAACCTAATATCTAATGATGGATTTCCGCGAAGAAACGCCTTCTTCAATCAAATAAATTTTGAAACAAAAATCAGATTTCTCAAACAAATTCTTTAAAATACACGTTTCAGAGAGTCTTTGGAGTTTGCGAACCGTCAGCTAGGGATATCAGAAGAGCTGGACTCGGCCCCGATGCGAGCCGAAGCTTATCTTAACTTAGCACGAGCTCAGCAAACCCTCGGTGTGCTTGACAGGTATGTTCTATCATCCTCCTATCTATTCTTAAGTCTTTGTCTAGGAAAAATAACCTCATACTAATTTATGCCCTGGCGAGTTTTTGGCAGGCTCTTAGTCTGGATTTTATATTTTACTGACAGTCCCGGCAGCCGATGTCCCGCCCTGATAATTAAAAAAAAACTGGACTAATTATATACATAAACCTTCCTCATGAATACCTTTATCTACTGGTAAACACCGCATGAAAATCCATTCAGTAATTTTCGAGTTTATTGCGAACAGACAGACAAACAGAAAAACATGACCGAGGACTTTGTTTAATAGATAATGATGACACAGCAGTAATGTTGACTGTTAACTGTGTGTTTGTTTGTTCAAGGAATACGGTATCTTGACTCTGCTCTCCCAATACATTCTTGACAATTTAATGTATGCCCGTAAGAACCTTGAAAAGCTAGATTTCGTAAAAAACCGGCACAATTTAAATACTAGAAATTGTGACAAACTGGTTGTTCCACATTTTAGACTTAGTAAAACCGGTAATAGTTTTTTGTGTGTTAGATTTTACAACAAAGTCCCAACGGATATTACCGATTTGCCGGATTGCGAATTTAAGCGCCATGTCGAGCGGGTTTTGGTGTCAAAAGGCTATTATAGAGTGGATCAATATGTGAACGATGGTGATGTCTGGAATTGACTCATCTCTGTATCCATTAAAAACGTTTGTGACATTTACTATTATATATATTATTATTTTAAATATTATATATATTTGTTAAAAAGATAAACCAGATCGAGTTTCTTGCCGGTTCTTCTCGATTACTGGGTTGTTTTCCGAATCGGTGGTAGTTTTGACGTTCAAGAGTGTCTTTTTAGGGCCTAAATTGAATAATTTTGGTTTTGAAATAAATTGCTCATGGCTTTGTGTAAATTCTTCAGTTCCATGTCGTATGCTCGTCACGCCCTATACAATGACTGCGGTGGTGGATCTACTGCGGGCTTCGTCCATCTAACAGTCGCGTCTGTCAGCTTGGAGCTTGGATCATTCTCGAAAGCAATGGACGGATTCCAGAAAGCGCTAGGAATCGCTCAAGCTCAGAACGATAATTCCCTATTGCTACAGGTAATATATTCTCAACTGCCCGCGATTCTGTACATAATTTATGCTATAATCTCGATTTATTAATTAGATGTTGGATGTTCATATAATCCTGAGGAAATGTTAAACATTTAGGGAATATTGGCATAATATCATCATATACTGCTTAGAAACAGAAAGACCAGTTATTCAGCATATTTGTTTATATAATAGGGGACATTCAAGTATTACGGAAGCACTGCTGAAGGGGGGGGTCCTTGATTTGCTTATAGCCGGGTCATCTGATGTCAAGTGATCACCGCCGTCCATAAACACCAGCAACATCAGGGGAGACGCAAGTGCGTTGCCAGTCTGTATTTGGGGGAATGGGGGGAGGGAGGTGGGCCTCCAGCGCTCTCACTTTCCGAACGAAACGCAACAATGCCAGCACTGTTACTTCACGTCGATTTTCTGTGTGTCGGGTGGTAGTACCCCGGGCGAGCCGACCCATTCATGCTGAAACCAGTAATAGCTTCAGAGTGGCTCTACCACTTACAAACAACAAACCTCTATATGTATAGAAGATAAATTTTATATTTACTAACGATTTAAGCCTCACCGTAAATTATATGTTTGTAAAGTTCAATCTATACTAATATTATAAAGAGGTAAAGTTTGTGACGTTGTGACGTTGTAAGGGGTAATCTCAGGAACTACTGGTCCGGTTTGGAAAATTCTTTCAGTGTTATATATCATTTATCAGGCAAGGTTATAGGCTATATATCATCACGCTAAGACCCATAGGAGCGGAGCAGCAATGAGGAATGTTGCAAAATCGGGGTATTTTTTTCCTTTTCAGAGCTTCCGCTGTGTTTTAGCGCAAAATAACCATTCCACGCGTACGAAGTCGCGGGCAGAAGCTATTAACTAATTATATTATCTATACTAATATCATAAAGAGGTAAAGTTTGTGAGTTTGTAGGGGGTAATATCTGGGGAGTCGGAGAAAAAATGGTAAAACGTTTCTTACGAACGCTGCCTTAACGATGAGAGATATATGATTGAGTTCTAGAGAAAAGTTGTAGCTTGATAATGCCTATTACCGCCCAACGAAGTGAACGTTGTGAACGAACGAAAGACTGGTGTAATTCGGTAGGTGTACGTGGGTCTGTCGGAGTTGTGGCGTAGGTTGCGTGACGCGGAACGGGCGGTCGCTTGTGCGGCGCGCGCTTGCGACCTGGGCCGGGGCCCGCGCGCCGCCGACCTCAACACGCGACACCACAGGAGCGCGCTATTGCAAATGGCCGCCGCACTCCGCGCTAGGGGGGAACTCGGCGACGCACACGATTATTGCAATGTAACTATCACGTTTATATACGGAATCGATTAGTTTTTATCACGCTTTTATTAGCTACACCTGTATGTCCTCGTATGTATGTAACCGACCCCTTTGAGCTCGATTTTGTCCTACTTTGAACGGTCAGATTTAATTCAAACTTTGCACACCTGTCAAACGGTCGATGAGAAGGCAATAATCCGAAAAAAAAAGTTAAAAAATTTAACTAAAAAATGAAAAATAATGAATAGTTTAAAAAAAATAAAAAAAACACGCTTTTATGAAAGCGTGTTTTATTTTTTATTTTTTTTAAACTATTATTTATTTTAAAGTGAATCTTTTATTACATCGTCTCAAACTTTTTCGTCTGTGTGTTGCATGTCGCGTGATGGTCGGCCGTGGTGTAGGGATAAAGTGAAAGGCGCTCGTCAGAGCAGCCAGGGCCAATATGGCAGCGCCTATAGTTCGCAGCAGCTGACCGTGTAGTATATAGATAATATTAATTAAATGTCTATAGTGTGAAAAAAAGTTTCACTTTTACCGTGGTTTCATAAAACCACACAATCCTTTTTTTTATATCATAGGAGGCAAACGAACAGGTGGGTCACCTGATGTTAAGTGATCACCACCGTCCATAGACACTAGCAACACCAGAAGAGTCGCAAGTGCGTTGCCAGCCTGTGTTGGAGGGGAGAAGGTGGACCTCCGGTGCTGTGACTGACCGAACGAAAGGCAACAATGCAATCACTGTTACTTTACATGTTAAAACACCTTCATAATTTAAATACAGTTTCGTTAATCCGGCGCTTTTGAAAACATGTCGGGTTATTGGCTTGCATAGATTTCTTGAAGTTAAACTTAATTACCCGTGCTTAAAATGGGGAGTAAGTGATTTGCGTGACGAGAGCGTTACGAAAACGTGTGACCGGGCGTAGCGAACGGAAGTTGAGAGGGAGATGTAAGTTAGTGAAGATAAAAAGAGAGAGAGTTATGTATCGTATTATCAATGAAAACGATAATAAATGTAATAAAAGTAATTTATGTATATATATATGTGTATATTATATATATATATATATACAGGGTGAAAATTTAGACAGTAGCAATATTTATGGAGGATACTCTGCACTCGATTCTCGTTAAAAAAAAAATAGATGCTAGGTAAGGCAATCTCGTTTTTATTTATATAGTTTTCTACCAGTTTTGTACATAATTGTAGGAAGCATTGAGGTTAGCTGCAGTAGCCGGAGACCAGGGTTGCTACGCCCGCGCTGTGAGGATAGCTGGTGACGTGTACCGTAGGAAATGTGACATCGGGAAAGCGCTGAGGTAAATCTATACTAATATTATAAAGTTGGCGGGCTTGTTTGTTTGGTTGAACGCGCTAATCTACTACTACTGGTCAGATTTGAATGATTCTTTCAGTGTTAGATAGCTCATTTATCGAGAATGGCTATAGGCTATATATCGTCACGCTAATACTAATAGGAAAGGAGCACCAATGAAAAATATTTCAAAATAGGGGTTTTTTTTATAGTAGCACGGCAAAGTGACTGCACTATGCCTGATGGTAAGCATAGTACAATCCAAAAACAGTGGCGACCAACGAGTACATACTGTCCATCGCCGGCCGCTGCTGTCATGCCGGCCTGCGAAAAGCTGGGTATGCACAGGCTGATCCCAGATCGCGACCTTCAAAAGCGAATCACTATGACGGGCTTTTTCGCCATATACATGGTGGTTGCGACCCAGTCAGGCTGTAACACCCTACCACCCCGCTTTCGCCATTGCCTCGTTCGTTATTCAGCAGGGTGCACCACGTGCAGGTGAGGTTGGCTTGGATGTCTCAAGTCTTAGATGTTATTTAAGTGATCACCACCGTCCATAGACACTAGCAACACCAGAAGAGTCGCAAGTGCGTTGCCAGCCTGTGTTGGAGGGGAGAAGGTGGACCTCCGGTGCTGTGACTGACCGAACGAAAGGCAACAATGCAATCACTGTTACTTTACATGTTAAAACACCTTCATAATTTAAATACAGTTTCGTTAATCCGGCGCTTTTGAAAACATGTCGGGTTATTGGCTTGCATAGATTTCTTGAAGTTAAACTTAATTACCCGTGCTTAAAATGGGGAGTAAGTGATTTGCGTGACGAGAGCGTTACGAAAACGTGTGACCGGGCGTAGCGAACGGAAGTTGAGAGGGAGATGTAAGTTAGTGAAGATAAAAAGAGAGAGAGTTATGTATCGTATTATCAATGAAAACGATAATAAATGTAATAAAAGTAATTTATGTATATATATATGTGTATATTATATATATATATATATACAGGGTGAAAATTTAGACAGTAGCAATATTTATGGAGGATACTCTGCACTCGATTCTCGTTAAAAAAAAAATAGATGCTAGGTAAGGCAATCTCGTTTTTATTTATATAGTTTTCTACCAGTTTTGTACATAATTGTAGGAAGCATTGAGGTTAGCTGCAGTAGCCGGAGACCAGGGTTGCTACGCCCGCGCTGTGAGGATAGCTGGTGACGTGTACCGTAGGAAATGTGACATCGGGAAAGCGCTGAGGTAAATCTATACTAATATTATAAAGTTGGCGGGCTTGTTTGTTTGGTTGAACGCGCTAATCTACTACTACTGGTCAGATTTGAATGATTCTTTCAGTGTTAGATAGCTCATTTATCGAGAATGGCTATAGGCTATATATCGTCACGCTAATACTAATAGGAAAGGAGCACCAATGAAAAATATTTCAAAATAGGGGTTTTTTTTATAGTAGCACGGCAAAGTGACTGCACTATGCCTGATGGTAAGCATAGTACAATCCAAAAACAGTGGCGACCAACGAGTACATACTGTCCATCGCCGGCCGCTGCTGTCATGCCGGCCTGCGAAAAGCTGGGTATGCACAGGCTGATCCCAGATCGCGACCTTCAAAAGCGAATCACTATGACGGGCTTTTTCGCCATATACATGGTGGTTGCGACCCAGTCAGGCTGTAACACCCTACCACCCCGCTTTCGCCATTGCCTCGTTCGTTATTCAGCAGGGTGCACCACGTGCAGGTGAGGTTGGCTTGGGTGTCTCAATTCTTAGATGTTATTTGACACCCCTTACACCCCCAATTTTTTCTCCTTTTGAGAGATTCGGCTGCGAGTTAGCGTTAGATCAAAGTAACTACCACGCGGACAGAGTCGCGGGAACATCTAGTTTCAAATATTAACCAAATTACTGGATCACCGTTTCAAAACTTATAGCGTTGTTAAGGTAAGTGCATATTTTAAAATTTTGGTATCATCTAAGGCAATTTATCAAGAGAATCTTAGAAACTAGCAGTAACCGCCATACTTTTACAATAGTATTTGATGCAGTAACAAACAGGTACACAGAGTTTCCTTATAAAGATAATTCTTAATGCGATGGTGCCTCTGTGTCTGGCCTATTTGGATATTAGGTCAATCGGTGTAGGTTTTAACGGTGGTAGAGCCACGCTGAAGCTATTAATGGTTTCAGCATGAATGGGTCGGCTCGTCCGGGGTACTACCACCCGACACACAGAAAACCGACGTGAAGTAACGGTGCTTGCATTGTTCCGTTTCGTTCGGACGCTGAGAGCGCCGGAGGCCCACCTCCCCTCTCCTCTCCTCTCCCTCCGCTAACCATTCCCCCAAAGGGTGGCAACGCACTTGCGACTCCTCTAGTGTTGTTAGTGTCCATGGACGGTGGTGATCACTTAACATCAGGTGGCCCACCTGTTCGGTTGCGACCTATGACATAAAAAAACACAATAACAAACATTGTTAAGAAAAGATACCAAAAGTAATACCAATTATATCATGGCTTTATTCAGCGAGAATTTAGGATAGTCACATATTAATAACAGTATGACAATGAAAGACAAGTAGTTGTCAATGACAGTTGACCATAGTACATAACAAACAGGTACACAGACTTCCTTATAAAGATAATCCTTAATGCGATGGTGCCTCTGTGCCTGGCGTGTTTGGATATAACGTCAATAGATGTAGGTTCAACTAATGCTTTTGATGAATAAAAATATGCTAATAGAATCATGACATAGTGGTAGGGCTTTTTAAGCCTTTTAGGCTTTCTGTTACAACCCTCAGGTAGTTAAATCTATAGCAAGGTATCTATATTTGTGTTCCGCCAGATGAACCTAAGAGACAGTTCTCAGACAGTCCAGATGACACGACTAACCTTTGTGACCCAATGATGTTATCTTTATATTAGGTCTTTACCTATGAAATTACCGTTTCGTATGAAAAAATTTAAACGATATTTTTTCATGTATTTTTTATTTGTATTACCTAATCGAAATAATCACACATGCAATCAATGCATCTTTGCCAACGCAGTGGCACTTTATTAATGCCCTTCTTAAACAAATCAGCTGGACGGGAGGCAACAAATTCTTCAAAGGTATTTTGTACTGCCACTCGGGTATTATACTTTTTCCCGCCAAGGAGTTATCCAAATTCTGGAAAAAGTAGTAGTCTGTAGGCGCAAGGTCTGGTGAGTAGGGCGGAGGACGGACAACGCGTACTTCACGCTAACGATCATTGAGTTTGTGGGGCACCCATTTGTCAAGCTTTTTTACCTTGCCAATTTGACGCAAATGGACCTATATTGTTTTGACGCTAACGTCGAAAGCTGTTATTAATTCAGCCGTAGATTGTGTATCATCAGCTTCCACAATCGCCTTTAATTCGTCATTGTCGATCAAAGCCTTCGGATTCCCGCGAGGTTCATTTTTCAGGTCGAAATTCCCAGAACCGAATCGAGCAAACCAACAGGTGGTGCGTTGGTTTGTAGTGTTAGCTCCGTAAACGTCTTTGATGTTGCGTGCCGCTTGTGAAGCGTTGCTGCCACGACGGGACTCATATTCCATAATTACTCGAATTTTTAACGTATGCATGATGACAAAAAAGATTGAAATGCGATGAAAATGTAACACTAATCAATAAACAAATGACTACTTTTGGAAAAAGAATTCCATGTTTTTAAAATAAAATTAATTTGAAATTAGAATTCTTAGCCAAAAACAGATTATTTTGATTTAAAATGGCCGGTACTCCAGAACGACAATGTCATAGGTAAAAACCTATTATATAAATTTATTTTGTACGTGTGTATGTCACTGAACTCCTCCTGAACGGCTGGACCGATTTTGGTGAAATTTTATTTGAGTGTTCCAGTGGATCCGAGAATAGTTTAGATTGATAATTAAACAGGTAGGTGGCACTGGGGTTGAATTTTAGATTTTTTTTATTGTCAAGTTAGGACAACGTCCGCCCGGCCCGCTAGTAATTATATATTTTATAATGTTATTATAAAACTTGGCTAACTATCTTACTTTTGACGGCTGCCCGGCAATCCGTCCGTATCCAAGCAACATACTCGTATAACTATTTCCTTTTCACCGCCGATATTGAGAATATGCCATTTTACTTACACATTTATTCTAAGACAGTGTGGCGTTACAATATTACTTTACGTATGTGTGCGTTATCGTGCCATTTGATTTGTTAAAAACCATTTAGGTAACGTATCTACAGCTTTTTAGTTATAATATCATTGTTGTGACCCTATAATAACATGCTAATGTAAAACGTCAAGGGAAAGGGAAGTGGACTTGTATCAAATTGAAGCCACCTGTTTCCCCCAATATACTGTTAATTCTTCAAATGTATCTACTAAAATATATATAGAGAATATAATGTATTCTAGGCATTATGAAGTGGCGATGGGAGCCGGTCAATCTCTAGGGGACAGGTTAGCGCAAATGGAAGCTATGGACGGAGCTGCGAGATGTTTGGAAGCGCTGAGGCTGCAAGGAAGGATCTGCAACTGCCGCCCGTTGGAGTTCAACACGCGTTTACTGGAAGTCGCCACTTCTGTTGGTTCTAAAGTAAGTTTCTAACAAATATACTTGTTATGGCTGTGGATCTGCAAGGCGTATTGATAGCGTACTTTGATACAAAATCAAAGAGCGTAAGTTTTGGTAAACTTTGGGTGAACACTTTATATGGAGTGTCGATTATGTTATATATATATATATATATATATGGATAGATTTATAATACGTATGATACGTTCGATAAATGGGACGTATAATTGCTAACCTTCTACAATTGACGGCAAACGAACAGGTGGGTCACCTGATGTTAAGTGATCACCACCGTCCATAGACACTTGCAACACCAGAAGAGTCGCTAGTGTGTTGTCGCCCTGTGTTTGGGTCAGGGGAAGTTAGGAAGTTGGGAGGGGGATGGGATGGAAGGTGGGTTGTTTGAAACATATAAGTATGACTTTTTACACTCATTATATAGATAAAACACTAACATTATACATTTAAAAAGTATTAAATTTTGCGATGCTAACACTTCACACATAGCATATTACTTCAATGTTGCCAACCACACTAGTGCTACAATCCATTTTGATGTGAGACATCTATCTATAGGCGCGGGTAAACCTGATTGTTGGCGTGGCGCGACGTGGCGACGCAAAACGCGAACTTTGCACTATTAAAGAAATACTCAAAAACATTTGCAACCCTATCTGTATAAAAATAAGATTGAAATTGTTTTGTCTGTCACTCGTTATACTAGAGTGTTACGCGACACGCACCGACGACTTAACGCGCTTTGATAAATGCCGCCAAATACACCGCGCCTGCGCCTAGTCGTGCTCTGTGCGCCTAGTTGAATTTTTGTATTTTCTATTTAATAAAAATAAATATTTATGTAATAAAATAAATAAACAGTAATTATATTATGGATCAAATTTGTAATGCTTTATCTTTTCATTATGCCATAGGTGATTCCTGTCGTAATTTGTTATTTTATGCATATAACTATTCTTTACGGAAATGTTGTCGACTGACACTTTTTCGACCAACACGACGACGATAAATAATATACAAAATAATTTCTATGTTTCACATCTGCCAGGCGTCCCGTGACGGCTCAATTTTTTTTCTAATTGAAACATGTCCGATCGACAGCCGCATGTCATTAAAAGACAGCGACCACACCAAAAGCGCAAGCTAACTGTAGTGTGGCGCCATCTCTTAATGACAAACTAAAACATATTCAACAATTATCTCGAACAACTATAATATACAAAATAATTTCGATGTTTCACATCTGCCAGGCGTACCGTGACGGCTCAATTTTTTTTTAATTTCAAATTATCTAGCAGACTGACATTTCCTCGCACCATTGCAACTAAGTTGGAGTGTCCAGTGAAGGAAAACGTAATTTTGAAACCATAGAGCGGTGGTAGGGTTGTTTGTAAGTCCATCTAGATACGACCCTTAAGTTGCGAATCTATAGCCAAGTGATTGGTGTGTTCCGGCACACGCACTTGAGAGCCAGTCCCCTACGTTTAGCGTGTTTATCATCTTAGACCACATCGGCACTTAACATCAGGTGAGATTGTCGCCATGTGTATAAATCTTCTATCAACAATATCTAGATATCGTGTCGGCGCGAAAAATACGTCTAGGTAAATAACAGCTCACTTGAAACGTGAGCTTTTATTTTGTTTAGCCAATGTAAGCACGTTTCACAATGCCGCAGTGTATTCAAAAGATGCAAAAATAATACCCGAAAAAGCAATTTAACGGCCGGAGTATCTAACTTTCGCTAAATACATGTTGAATAAGTTATATTTTAAGCTTTAAACTAACAAATAATATCAAATTTTGAACAAAATTACCGTTTTAAACCTGTGGTACAAATGTTTGGTCAAGGCTCGCCAACCACGCACAAACATGGACAATAACGGGAAAACGTACTTTATTCATTACGTGTTAAGGTTGAATTCACACTAAATGTTGTTTATGTTGTCTTTTCATTTGTGGGGGGAGTAATTTATTGCTTTGTTCGTTTTATCGTAAGTATTAGATAATATTTTG
This sequence comes from Antheraea pernyi, assembly GCA_015888305.1. NCBI lineage: Eukaryota > Metazoa > Arthropoda > Insecta > Lepidoptera > Saturniidae > Antheraea > Antheraea pernyi. The sequence goes on from MU158823.1 coordinate 339,376, forward strand.
AACAATTGTGACTTTATTACTAGGTGTTATGGTTGTAATTAGGTTGAACTTAAAACTTTTTCTCTATCTCTATCCAGCTTTTTTATTTTAAACTCCTTATTAATAGTAGCGTTACCATTTTCTTAGTCTGAATTATTTTGTTTCTCACACCCAGAGTGCTTTTTAATTTCCAGAGTGTTTATTAATTTCCATTGTCGAGTAATTAATTCTATATTCTAACAAGATGGTGGCTCCATTGTTAGAACTTTCCATGGAGTTCTTGTGGCATCTCAGAATTCATGGTCCGCGGTATTATTTTCCATTCACTTCACTTATTTACAATAAACAAACTATATTACATAAAACACCACCAATTTTACACAATATAGAGTCAAGTAACACAAGATTATGAATAAGAAATAAAATCCACTATATGACAGACCAAGATCCAGCCAAAAAAACTCTTGAAAAATATATATCCGTCTGACATCGAATATGTCATTCGTTTTTCAAAAGGGCCAGAGACATTAATGGCCAGCACGCTACACCACCCCTCTACGGAAATAACTATGGCATTATCGAAAATTAAATATTAAAGATTTTTTTTTTCAAGAAAAACGTGACTGTTTACCGAATAAACATTTATATTTACGAGTGCGGGCCGGCGGACGTTGTCCTGCCCTGATAATAAAATAAACTTTGTCAAATTATGCACCTAAACCTTTGGCATAAATTACTTTGTGTACTGGTGAAAGCTGCATGACAATCCGGTCAGTAGTTTTGTGAGTATATCGTGAACAGACAGACAGATGTAGCAGAGTACTTTTGTTTTATAATAGGTATGTAGTGATATAAAAATGTATGTGGAAAAATTGAGGGTATGCTGCATCACTTGATTGGCACACTCCCAAGAACAGCATCGAAAGGGAGTCGTTGATGAGTTGTATGAGAAGTATTTGCCAGAAAATTGGTATTTGTTACAGCATCTTGGCTGAACCCTGTCCGGGCGAAGCTAAGATGCTGTATGACTATCTAATTATACCTCATCAGCTCACGGTCGTAGCTAGAGGGGGCATTGCGGCGCAACCTTGAAATCACAATGCCCTACCTTAAAAATACCAAAAACTAAGATAAATCATTACAATTAAATTGTTTGTTAATAGTTTGAGATAAAATAATTGTAGCGATAGGTATCTAAACTTTTCCGAATATACCGCAGTTTGTGACATGCGAGGTCAGAACAATTATGATAATTTTTTTACTTCCGCCCTACCTCAAATTCGACTCTAGTTACAGCCCTGCATCGGCTACTCTCTTGATGGAGCTAGAAAGATTGGGGACCAATGGGGGGTGATATCAATATTCGGTGGGACAAAAGCCTCTAAAAATAAAATACAGTGAAAACTCTTTATAACGAATTTCAAGGGACCGAGCATTTTTTTTTGTTGAAGAGTTTTCGTTATGCAGACGAAATAGAACAAATAAATGGTTTTGTGGTAAACTAACCAAATTGAACTAATTTATACGAATTAGAAAGATTTTCGTTATAACGAACTACGAAATAAAGAGTGTACACTCTAAATTATAAAAAAAAATGATGTCTGTAAATTTGGCTTACTTTTGACTTTGACTTTTACTTTGACGATAACTTGTGTTACAATAATCACGTATAGAGTCGATGCAGTCAGGAATGGCAATAAACACTTCGTGGATACTGTCACTATTTATTTGGGCAGAGCTTCGCCTTACAATACTTTGTACATAATAATGCGTAGATATCACCGATATATTGCCTTTTAAAGGCCGATCTATGCAAGTCAAAGCGATTACTATTTACTAATAATTCCGCAAAATAAATTAAGTAACACAAGATAATAAAGTATCAACAAATTAATGTTATTTAAGCTATAGAACAATTTTATATAATTATCCTTATTTATGTATCTCTAATATGTTTACTAATGTATTTCGACATGTAGATCAGCGACATCTTGGCTTTCATAGGCCGAACTATGAAGTCAAAGAATATTTATATATATTCATAATTCTGCAAAATAATTGAAGTAAATATGATAACGATCAAACTAATGATTCAATCCTATATAATAATATCAATTCTTATAAAAGTCTTATTGACATCTATATAATAATAATAATTCTTATTTATGTATCTTTAATATGGTGGCGCTAATGTCAATGTGTCTCTCTAATATGATGGCGCTAGTATCAATGTGTATCTCTAATATGTTGGCGCTAGTGTCAATGTATATCTATAATATGGTGGCGTTAATGTCAATGTGTCGGTCGTGTTGTAGTCTCGTCTCTTGAATGTGAGGCAGTGGCACCGGAGGAGGGTGAAAACACTTGACATGATAACGTCATAAGAAAACATTGCATAGTTTTATGAATAAAATTGAATGATTCCATATATCAATAGATGCGTCTCGAGCCTAACGCTTAGGCCGATCGCGGCTGTCTTTCGCTTGTTCCGCGCTCTCGCTTGCACTCTCGGTTCAGGCTGAACGTGACGCATGGAGGTATATCTATGTACATGTATACATATAGCTCATAACTAATGCAGTGGCGATGACGCGAGTTCCATGATGATGAGTTTTCACTTCAAAAACTCGGTTGTGGTACAGTTGCTGGTACGTCGTGTGAGACTGAGGCTTGCTGAGATATACACAGCGTTGGGTGACAACAATGCTGCGGCGAGGATGAAGCGTGCGGCCGCCGCGTGGACCGCGCCCGCTTGTGCGCGCTGCAGGGAGCCGCTCGCCGACAGACCTGAACCGTTAGCGTCCCTCCCCTGTGCTCACATCGTTCACCACGCGTGAGTATATCACCAAAAAAGTTATACATACTACTGAGTAATTGTCGCCTAAAAAAATGTGTGTGTTTTAGACCGCACGACTGAAATAAAACTTCCTTAACTCCATCTATATTTATCTACTAGCGACCGCGAATTCGTCTAATTCGTGGAATAGTAACTTTGGATGAACGATAGCTCTAAAATGTATTTTTTATATTCTATTTTTTGTTTCTTTTTTTTTATTGTAGCACGGCAAAATGACTGCATTATGCCTGATGGTAAGCACAGTACAGTCCAAAAACAATGGCGACCACCGAGTGTCGCCGCTGTCATGCCGGCCTGCGAAAAGCTGAATATGCACAGGCTGAACCCGAAACGCGACCCGCAAAAGCGAATCACTATGACGGGCTTTTTTGCCATATACATGGTGGTTGCGACCCAGTCAGGCTGTAAAACCTTACTACCCCGCTTTCGCCATTGTCTCGTTCGTTATTCAGCAGGGTGCACCACGTGCACGTAAGGTTGCCTTGGGTGTCTCAAGTCTTATGATGTTATTCGACACCCCTTAAACCCTAAAAAACAAGAAAGAGACCTTACTTAAAGTTTATTCTAAGACTTTCAAAAGTATTGAATACAAAAGCAACCTAGGATGAATGACCGGTGCCGAAAGCTGCAAGGAGCAACCCGGAGTTGATAACCTTTGATAATAAAACGGTTAATAAGCCCTTTTTTTGTTTATGCATGTTATGAATTTTTTTAACCGATTTAGAACAAGAATCGAGTGCAGAGCAACCTCCATAAATATCGCTACTGTCTAAACTATCACCTGGTATAGATATATTTTGGTATTAAAGATGCATGCCAGAGTCTTGGTCGCGTCGTTCAACGCGAAGTTCAAGTGGAGTTGCTGTTGATTGCGCCGAGTGTGCTTCTCCCCGCGCTCCTAGAGCTCCGCCTCCTGCACCGCCTGCTCCGAGGACACTGCCATCTCAAGTACATTATAATAATACATTTAACTAAATCTTTTTATACTTTTTTTTTGCAACGAATATTCTATAGAGTAGAGAATATATTATGAGTATTTTATTGCGATCATTTCAATAAACTAACAAGATGGTGGCCGTCTTGTTAGAACTTTCCAGGGAATTGTTGTGGCAAATCATAATACTTAATAAACTATATTACGTAAAACACCATCACTATTACACAATATAGGGCCAAATAACACAAGATTATGAATTAAAGATATAAAGACACCACTACATGACATTCCAAGGTCCCACAGGTTAAGTCCATTTTTGTACTTTATGGTTATGTAGCTACCCTTTGGCAGTCTGGCGGATTTTTTTTTAAATATTGTACTAGCGGGCCTGGCAGACGCTGCCCCGCCCTGACTATAAAAAAACCTTTTAAAAAATGTATACTAAAACCTTCCTCATGAATCACTTTATCCAGTGGTGAAAACCGCATGACTTTGTTTTATACTATGTAATGGTGAAATAGAATGTTGTTCAAGCAATCGAACGATCGCGTGTCTCTATAAATACCATATATGGTGTTATGAATAAAACAGTCTATTTCACGCACTCCGAGTATTATTATTACGCTGTCCGTGTTTTTTTTATATTATAGGGGGCATACGAACAGGTAGGTCACCTGATGTTAAATGATCACCACCGTCCATAGACACTAGCAACACTAAGGGAGTCGCAAGTGCGTGGTATTTGACGGAGGGGGTGTGGGGGAACGTGGAGGGGAGATGGGCAGGGAAAAGAAGCTACTACTGGTTTCAGCATGAATGAGTCGGCTCGCCCGCAGTACTACCATCCGACACACTAAAAACCGACGTGAAGTAACAGTGCTTGCATTGTTGCGTTTCGTTCGGTCAGTGTGAGCGCCGGAGGCAATCTTCTCTTTCCCCCTCCCCCTTTCCCTAACCCAAACACAGGCCGGCAACGCACTTGCAACTCCCCTGGTGTTGCGAGTGTCTATGGATGGTGGTGATCATTTACCATCAGGCGACCCGTCTGTTCGTTTGCCTTATATAATATTTTTTTTAAACTAAGCGTCTAGAGTCATGGCAATGCTTATTTTATACCATATCCTCTATATTTTAATACAACTTATTTTTCCCATTCCAGGACTTTCCATTCGGAACACCACCCACGTTTCGGGAATCGGATCTCAACTCGATCACGTCCGACCATAGCAGCCAGCAAGCCACTTCTAGCGTTTAAATTCCTTTGATACATTTCTCTATTTCTTTATTTTGTCACCAGTCCCTGTTATAAAAGAATATTACTGCCACTATTGAGTCGGTAAGTATTTCGAATTATTTTTATTTTTGGCAACTAATCTTTTAGATTATTACTGCCATTGTAGATAATACAACTATATTGTGATAATTTCAATGTTCTAACAAAATGGCGGCACCTCTGTTAGAACTTTCCATGGAGTTTTTGTGGCATCTCAGAATAAATGCTCCGTGGTATTATTTCCCATCCACTTAACTTATGCACAATAACCGAACTAAATTACGTAAAACACCACTAATATTACAAAATATAAAATCCAATACATGACAGACTAAGATTCCGCCATAACTCAATTAAATAGTTAATGCCTTCAATATTTTAACAATATGGCGGCCCTGTCACTCGAACTTTCCAGAGTTTTTGTGACATCTCATAATTCAGGTCTCATGTAATTGATTTCAGTCAACCCGTACAACAAAATGCATGTTTTTACCCGTAAAATAAAAACATAATTGACATAGACAATTCTGCGAAAAACTGTTTTTCATAGTCATTTTCATTATATTATTGTGTCCTTTAATTTATACGTCTAAAAATTTTCAAATTCCGCCAAACTTATTCTTAAAATTATTGATTACTTTCATACAGATAATATCTGTTAATATTGTCAATGGATTTCCATTACAAGAAATGATATAAACATGTACATTTTGAAATGCAGACAGTGTCTCCAAATATAATAGTTTATATCGATTTGAAATCGATTTATTAAGAGACATAATTCTCTATTGTTTATTTTTATTGATTCAGCGATGATTTTATCCATGCTTGAATTATAATTTATCTACGGTTTTGCAACGCGATTGTCTATGATATTAAATATAAGCGTATTGTTTATGTGCACATAACCCTAAAAGAAATAAACCAGGGATCTTGTTATAAAGAGGTATAAGTAAGAATTATCAAAATCACAAGCAATCAAAATAAGGTTTATATTTATATATGTTGTCGAAGGAATTTTATAGGTATAACTTATTAAACAATTATTTAAATGATAATTTGCGATGAATATTTCGTGTATATTAGAACGTGATTAATAATGTATAAGATGAGCAACCGTTTAATAAAATAACAAGTAATTAATACTTTTTGATATTTTAAACAATACAACTATAATATACATAAAATACACAAAGGTATTTGTGGGTCTTTGGTGACATTTATGAAATTACACTTAGAAAATTGACTATTTGTGTCCGAAAAGCAGACAACTATCAGCAGATTTACATAAGCACACTTTAAAATTATCATAATAAAGTTTGGAAAGGAGAATGTGTTGAGGTACAAAAACCTATGGTGTCTTTATACACTTTAATGGAAAACTCATTCTTATTAGTATTATAAATGTGAGTTTGTTTGATTGTTACGCTTTCACTCCTTAACTACTCAACCGATAAACATGAAATTTTGCACATACGTTGTCACTGAAACAGAAAAGCTTACCTTTTATCCTAAGGATACCTTTTATCCAGGAAAATATACTGTCCCCGAGGGATCAATCAAATCTACAGTAACATGAGTGAAACGAGTATTTAATATGTTTGAAATCGTCTAAAGATAATCAAGAACGTATGACTCGTGCAAAAAAAAATGTGAGCCGTCGCAGGACGCCTAACAGATGTGAAACATCGAATTTATTTTGTACAGGTAATATTCATAAAAAGATAGTTGACGACAGCAAATAAATATGGCGTAATCAAAAATTAAACGTTAAAATTGTTTTCAAGAAAACGACGAGTGTTAGACTAATAAACATTTATATTCATTTACTATTAAAATTCAAAATCATATATCCAACAGACAATCTGACCCACTGTTGTAGATGTTTCTCATAAAAAAATGTGGAAGATTTAATACATCATTTTAGATGAGATTACCGTTAGCCGTGAAGTACACGAAGACCTTTATTGTGTGTCAAATTTAAAGAACTTCCAGCTGGTATGTTTGAAGCTGAATCAGCTCTAACCTGAATTATTTTATAGCACAGTTGCCGCCTTATCTAACTGAAGTCTTAAAAGTATGCTAAATGCTTCCCAATATTCTCCAGAACGAGATATATTTGTTATTATGCTGTAACTATTTTTCATATCTTTCAAATAGATTTAGTGACACGTAGCCTCTGATTCCAGAAAAACCTTTTAACTAAATAAATAAAAATTGAAGCGTCTGTTTGCATTGAACAATATAAAAATAAACAATATAAAAATGTATAAAGTATTATTAGTAGTATTAGTTTCGTCTAATATCCGAAACGGTTTGACCGATTTTAAGAGAAAGCCGATATCAGATAATATATATAAGGAGTGACGTACTATAAAATAGAATATATATAACAAAACGGTTGCTCATTATGGTTAATTAAATATATAAACGATGGAATGTCCATATCCTTTAAAAACAATGTATTAATAAAAAAAACAACTATATAAATTCCTTTAAAAATACGCTTTAATAAATCAGATATTATATTTCATTTTGTACGAATTATAAAATTATTATATTTATTAAATAATTGGGTATATAATATTAATGGTAATAATAAATTATCAGTATGAAAATATATTGTGATGATTAGTTTTTTGATGGCAGTATTATAAAGTAACATGTTCGCTTGTATATGAATATATGTTGCAGTAAATTGTTATAATCACTTACCGTGTTATTATAAAAAAAAGTTCAATACTTGCTTTAAAAAAGTTTGCACTCTTACGCATTAAATGCACCGCGCTCGCCGACCGCTGCGCGGCAATTTAGTGTTATCCTTTTTCGCAAGTCTAACCTAACCTAACCAAACCGAGATAAAAATACCCAAACTTTTATAAAGCAAGTATTTAATACGTATTTAACTTTTTTTGTAATAACACCGATAGTGTCGTATATTTAAGTTACCATATAATATAGAATAATCCAAAATCACAGGTAAACACTCTTAATCAGTTTTGCATATAAGGCACATTTTTGACGACCGCTTTGGTAGCTATCCGCCATTTTTTAGTTAGTAATCTGTGGCCAAAGTCCTACAGTCCTTGTCAATCTTATTGGCCGCACTGAAGACTGGATATAGCTGTAAATTCAAGTTTACGCTTAATATAGTCTAGAGTGTAATACAGTTGGAGTATACTGCTGAGTTATAGCTGAATATACAGTAGAGTCGTACTAATTCGGTACTATTGAAAACTAGGAGGCGTCACATTATTGGATTGTATAGAAAAACTTTATAGAATTTCTTGAGGTTATATTATAACTAAAAAGTTGTAGATACGTTATATTGATATTTTGACAAAACAAATGGCACGATAACGCACACATACGTAATGCTGTAGGGCCATAATGTCTTATTATAAAATGTCGAAGCGAGATGTCATATTCTCAATATCGGCAGTCAAAAAGAAATAGTTATATGTTGCTCAGATACAGACGGATTGACGGGGCAACCATCAAAAATAGTTAGCCAAGTTTCTACAAGGCGCTGGCGAAGCGCTTATGACATATCTACTGGTTTTTAGTTATAATATCATTGGATTATACTGATACCAGTGCGGAAGCACGGAGCGAATGTAGTATCGGACTATCGAAGTGCCGGATTACTGAGACTCTACAATATAAGCAAATAATTCCTGTTGTCTCCACATCCACACTGAAAAATATATTTTCCAACTATGAGCTAAGTAATAAGTCAAGCAGATAAAATCAATTATACTTAAGCGAGAAATTTGTAAACAGGCAGCACTAGTTTATCAAATGCACGCGAAAATGTTAAGAGTACAGTAGAAATAACGTGGTTAGGTTAGTGACACTTGTTTTACAAAATATATTATTCATAACAAAATATAAGCAGAACATAACTATAGATAGATTATGACAATTATTAAAGGAAACATATATAAAGTACACTCCAGAACGAAGAGGAAGGCTATATATTATCACGCTAAAGCCAATAGGAGCGGAGCACCAGTGAAGAATGTTTCAAAATCGGGTATTTTTCCTCTTGAGAGCTTCCGGTGCGTGTTAGCGTTAGCTCAAAGTAACTATGGCATGCGAACGAAGTCGCGGAGAGAGGCTAGTACAATATAAATCCAGAACAAATCACTATGACAATTATTAAGTGTATCTATTAAATAATTGTATTCTTTCCTTAAAAATGTTATATTTGTACCATTTATTTTTCACAGTGGAAATAGTATTTCATGATTACATAAAAATGAAGATATATAATACAAATCTAGTTTAAAATATATCACTATTGAAAAAATTAAACATATATATTTTCCTTCAAATTCACTATTTATATGTAGATGATAGATCTCACTATTTTTCTTAGACGACTTCAAAAGTACCTATACTAATTCTCTATAAATAGATGTTATTTCACCACAATAATAAGAGTATGGGGTGACAATGTTATATAAATTATAATGATTATGAATCACTTATACCTATAATTATGTTAAATGTATTTAAAAAATATATTATTGCATGAAAATAGAAGGTTATACTACAAAAAATCCGCAATAAATAAATAGATATATCGACATCATCATCTTCTTACCCTTTTCCGCCTAAGTAGGATCAGTACAACATGTTTTCCTTTTCCACTCTCCCCTGTCAGATGTCATCTCAGTATTCGCACCTTCCTCTACTCCTATATCCGTCCACACTCATACTCAAATATCTCTTGTTACATTACTTTCATCTCTCATGACATGCCCGTACCATGCTTCTCAACTTCTTTATCACTGGTGCTATTTTCAAACTTCCTTTTATATACTCATTTTAATCATATCCATTCTAGTTACACCATACATCCACCTTAACGTTTGCATCTCTGCCACATGTAAGCTTTCTCATCCGTCTCTTTAGTAGCCCAGCACTCGAATCCATATGAAACGTCTGGTCTTATTATATTATACTGATATACACAAATATAATCACGTTTCAAATAAGCGACACAAGTTCGGACAGAACTACTGCACGCTACGACGGCCACCGAAAGAGTGAGTCTACACTCGTGAAGATCTTCTCGCATGCCCTGCAAGAGACGCACGGGGAGGCGGCATCAGGGTGATCCCTCTGACCGTAACATCTCTCTCCCCCCGCTTCCATGGGGTGTCTTCTATATTGGTGGGTGCGTCATTTGCAGGACGCTCCCCAGGGGCTGTCTTGTCTAATCATTCATTTCCGGTGGCGGTCTGGCCGGTCTCGTTAGTGCGAGTGATCGACCGTTTTAGGTACCAGTATGCACCTCTTAGTAGCTTCTCGATTTCCTCCTCGTTCTCCGCGCCGTGTCTACGGGCTTCTTTCGAGGAGGCTTTCTTTCTGATCGATTCTCGTTCGTCGGCGAGAACCGTCATGTTTGCCAGCATCTTGGCCATCTGTAGCTCTACTTCGTCCAATTCAGGGAGAGTCACCTTCCTTCTGTTTCTCCTGGCCTTCTTGTTGTACCCTTTAGGAGGGGGGATTATTGGCGGGGGCCATGAGGCTCACCGCCGTGGGTCTCTTTGACCGTGTTATGGACCGGCCTTGCCTCCGTTTTACGCCCGGGATCACTTGACCGTGCTACGGTGAGTCAACACAGCGAGCGCCACTCCTTATATAGGCCGTCGCAATATAACTACCCGATATTTAATTTATTTCCAACAATATATATATATGTAGATAGTAGAATGCAGCTTATACACGTTGACTGTCGCCATATTGGTCCTAACGACTCACTATAAGGCGTAATTGATTTAAAATTCAGAATAATTAAGTCAAACACATTAGACATGTCCAAATAAGTTACTATAGGTATTAGTTTAAAGTTTTTATAAGATTTTAAATTATCATTTTTGAACATATATTTATGAATTTGTGATACATGTTTTTAAATTGGGTATGAATAATTTCATGCAAGTCTTTGTCAATTTTCAAATTCATATTGTTCTTTGACCCCTAGGCTGTCCAAAAACCAAAGGTATTAAGCTCAATAAAAACTAATGTAGACCTTATGATGCACTGATCAACAGACTGTTGACAATATACGTTTTATAGAAATGCCGTGTTTATTACAACAGTTAAATCGTTATATTTCAAAAGAACCTACATCCAATTTTAGCCGTTACTAACATTTTACAATATTTATCAAGATCTCCAAATTTTGTACATGTCAAATATGAAGATCATAAAAAAAAACTAAAAACCCTATGAAAGGCAAAATATGAACTTCGCTCTCGGTGTATAAAGACTGGAAATAAAAAAAAATTAAACACGTTATCTGAACGATGAAAATTGGATAGATATAGCTCGTTTTGAAATGTAACGACTCGTTTGAAAAATTTAAACTATAACAAATTATATATTCTAAAATAATAATTAAAAAAAAATAGCTAAACATCTAAAAAAATAACTCGCCGCTTCGTGATCTGGATTCAAAAAATCAGCCGAAGGACTAACCCATCACTACTTCATAAATTACACCTTTAAGGGTTTACATAAAAGATTGAGTAGTTAAAGTTAAAATGGCGCCAAAACACTAATAATAGTCAAGAAATCTCTTAATTCTAGTACATATTGTTGCGATAATTTACATATAATTTTGTTATATATATAACACTACTTAATGTTAATAGCATGCAAATTAAACATAAAACTACGCCGTTTCTGATAAAATACATTTATTGCTGTAAAAGAACTGTGCGCTTCTAAATTGTATGTTGTAAAGAGCATACAACAGCACGTATTCAAATTCAAATTACATTATTTTAAGTATACACATATCGTCATAAGATTCTTATAATAAGAAGGAGGTTAATAAGTTATTCGCCTAACTTTTTGACCGCTCTGAACATAGTTACGCAGAACACAAATTTGTACGTAAATACATATTATATGTATAACACCAAAACAACATAAGAATTCATAATAATTGCGCAGTTTACATTCCTATAATAAACTTACAGCTAATTTCAGAGCTGTCAAAAAGATCGACGAGTACTGTGTATATTAAAATTCGCTTTGAAATTCACTTTTCAAATACTGGTCTTATAGATAACTATAAATCTATATTAATTCCTATTCCCAAAAATACAAACGAAAATGTATATTTCTTTGTGATATGCAAGATATATTTTACTTTCACAGAAAAAAAAAACAGTTAACCAGAGCATTTTATAAGTTATTAAATATAATATCTTATGTTGTGAATAAAATAGTGTATAGACTCATTTAGTGTATAAGATAAGTATTTATCATACACGCATTAAATTCTTCATTTTAATACTATATTTACAACATTAATAATTTATTACAGATGGAAAGACTGAATATATCAAAAGTCTTAAAGCTACACTTCTATCTAAAACCATTATAAACACTAAAAAAAAATCTTTGCCTCTATTCTACCTTGAATATCTTGAACTATTCTAACTCACTCAATTTAGGCATTAGAAGTTAGATTGCACGATAATATTTAGAAATATTCATGTGTGTACTATCTAAAAGAATATTGTAAAACGTATTGCAAGCTTCAACACTTCAGTAACTATAATTAAATAATAAAAATGGGTAGGCACTTGTTAATTGATACGGCAAAATAATACAAACCACCACAACTGTAGAATTAATCGTTGGAATTAAAATTAATAATAATAATATCAGAGATCCTATACTGCGTAAAGGATTGTTCTGAGAAAAGTTATTATTTGAACACATTAAGTCATAATATCGGAACAAGTGCAAACTTCTCGACGATTTATGTTCATATATTATTTTAAGTTGCGATCTATGCACGATAAAAATGGCTGCCGCCTCAAATTATCTTTATCTTGTTTAGAGAAAAAAATCTAACCACCAAGAAGATTCTTAAAGCTATATATATACGTTTGACGGAGACATATTTTATTTAATTTTCATATATTTTGCAAAAAGTTTAAGTATTCAAGTTATAGCGAATTATTTAATTCAATACACATTAAAAATTTAAGGAAAAACGAAACGTTTCGGTTAGCACATTGTGCATAATAGCCTCCGAATGAATTTCAAAATGGCGTGCAGTTGGCTAATAATACTGTTATGATATATACCAATCTATTGCAAATATTCAAAACACATTGTTATGATACGTATAAGTGTAGTTGTGAATTTGGCGTTGTGTTATGAGTCATTCTAAGATTTATAAAGGTGACATTACCTATCGTGATCGTTATATTTTGAAATTTTAATTGAAATATACTTATTTGAACCAAATCATTGTGTTTTATTAATTACTTCGTCATGTTTTTTTAAACGTTTCAACCTATAATCATTTTCTTCAGATAAAAATTAATGTGAAATAAAATTCTAGTTAGAATGGAATAAAGTCTTCGTCAATATATTTTTTTACAAGTGGTATGTAATATCTGTACTAATATTATAAAGAGGTAAAGTTTGTGAGTTCGTTTGTGGTGTTGTAGGGGGTAATCTCAGGAACTACTGGTCCGATTTGAATAATTCTTTCAGTGTTATATAGCTCATTCATCGAGAATGGTTATAGGCTATAGGAACGAAGCACGGATGAAAAATGTTACAAAATCGAGATGTTTTTTTCTTTTTGAGAGCTTCTGCTGTCAGAGTCGTTAGCTCAGAGTAGTAACTATTACTAAGCGGACGGAGTCGCGGGCAGGTGCTAGTATATATATATATTTATTCGCTCTAAATATAGCGATAAGTTCAGGCTTACCCGTAGTATAATCAAGAGGTCAAAACAAAGTTAAAATATTATTATAAGAATTTAAAATTGGCATTCATTTATCCCCGTTATCTCGATGTTACACATAATATAATATGTATTTATTCCTAAATTTATGTTTTGCGCATCTATATTTTTAGGGCGGTCAAAAAGTTTGGCGCGGATTGAACATTCAAAAAGCCCGCCAATCATGTTTATGAAGTAAGGTGATTTCCTACACTTACTCTGCAAAATACAATTTTGTTCTTATATACCTCATAATATGAAAATGTATAAGATCGAATTACTTTAATGTAACAAAATAATAAAGTAACTATCGTAGGGTCCGGCCCGTAGCTTTTACCGCGCCGTTTCAATTATAAGTAAAAATTTGTAGAATGTTACGCAAGACTTCAAATTCTTATTAATAAGGAGCTTCAAATTATGGGACAAAAGAATATTTTCGTGTTCAGAAGTTAATAATAATAGAAATATAGAAATTCTATTTCCTAATGACTAGTAGCTATTAGGGTGACCAGTGAACGTCGTGCAAAACACCATATAATACAAAGTATGAAGCAAACTATAAATACCTCTACACTTCATATTACCTAAGTCTCTAATGGTGACAAGTCTGTCAACAAAATATAAAATAAAATAAATATACATAATTATAATCTTTGGTCAAATACCATTTTTGTAACTGTAATACGTTACATTTTTAGAAAGAATACGTGACTTAAAAAATATAACAATTTAATATTCTGGTCAGAGAAATCACATTAAATATTTTGTGTAAAGTTAAATTAAAATAAAATTTTATATCTGTAAACTAAAGAATACTGTTAAACTAGGTACAAAATACTTTGTTATAAAATTTAACATTTTTTAATAGACTTACTAACTTGTCAACAATCATTGGCTGTTTGACACAAGCCCTGTGCTGACACAGTAAACAACAAAACATTGTTTATAAAAAAAACCCTTCAGATGTATTGATTTTCGCCGTTCTAGTCCCAGATATTCAGGGAATATTGCTATAAATACGTACTTCAGGGCTATTTTGTGTAGGGACAACTGATATTTCACAAATGCCTTTGTTATATTCGCTTTGAAAACCTGTGTTAAGCGTATTTTCACGGTGTGTAGCCATCTAGAACACATCAGACGTGAATATAGAATAAAATCCTGATATTTTCCCGTGTTTTTGCATAATATATAAGATTTAAGAGCAGAATGAATACCATAGCTCAACAAGAGTCACTAGTAAAGGAGAGTTTATTTCAATTTATTACAAAAAACATTCCGACCGCGAACTTGAATATGATCGACGAAATAGTTTTGTCCTACGTTATATCAATTTTAGAAGAGGCTTCTCAAGACCCCTGCTTCGATGTTGAAGGTAAGATAATAGAATTATACTGTACCAGGCTATTGCAAAATCAATACATAATTTTTTGTATAATTTATTGAGATATTCTATAATAATTTTACAGCCGAAATTTCTCAAATATCCTGACACATTACATTGTGAATATACATTAAAATAAATATTTTTTCTTTAATTTCGATGACTTTAAATAAAATACTAATATAAATCTTCTCAAAGTGTACACTGAAGATGTTTAAAAAAATGATTTATTTATTATTTAAAGGATAGTTAATTTTCTCAGTTTTAAAATTGGTAAAGATGTTTTTAAACTTAGATAACAGTACATTTATTTCTAGATAGGTACCCTAAGTCCTTCTGTGCCACTAACATAATATTTGTTTGTATGCAGAATCTTGTAATTACCAATTACCAAATAGTTAAGGTAGTGTTATGAGCGGACAAATATTCAATTACTGGCTAGTTAAATATTTGGCTATTTAACCGGTAAAATATATTTTGAAAGGATAATTAACTAACCAAGCGGCATAAAAATTTCGATCTCGGAAATTGGAGTTACGAAACTCATGATTTAATGTTGCTAAAGTAAGTATTAGGAATATTGTCAGAATTATACACATAAGCTGGGTATTTGAAGAGCTTCATAATAAATTATTATCAATATTAATTAACATAATAAATAATTTTTAATAATTACTAGTGGGCCCGACAGACGTTGTCTCTCCCTGTTTATAAAAAAATTCTTGACAAATTATATACCAAAACGTTCCTCATGAATCACTTTATCCACTGGTGAAAACCGCTTGAAAATCCGTTGAGTAGTTTTTGAGTTTATCGCGAACAGACAGACAGACGCCGTAGGGGACTTTGTTTTTATACTATGTAATGATATATAATTTATAACTTTTTATTTGTTAATTAATATATTTATAGTGTATATAAGGTAAATTCTTATTAGCCTGTACTATACATATTCTCAATCACGTATCAACCCCACCATGAGGCAAAAAAGGACTTTGGTTAATTATCCGGTAAATTACGGACGGACTGCACGTTGGTAAAATAAGTACAATGTGCATTTTACCGGTAAATTCTCCTCCCTAAGTTAAGGTATGAAATGGTAACAAATGAACTCATTTTCACACTTATAATACTAGTTAGGATGCCTGTGTTTTCAAAAGTAGCTTTATAATCTGAATTAAATTGAAAACTTAAACAATTTGTAGTTGTATCGTATTTTATCTTGTTTACTTAAAAAGTAGATTGCTTGTGCGTGGTCATCGGATTAAGAATTTCTGAATACCTGGCGATTTAAACATTTGACATACTTAATTTATTGATAAATAGAAGAAGAGAAGAAGAAGGCAATGTAGTCTAAAATAGTAAACATGCTAAACCTAGATGGGGTTCTGAAGTTTGTGTGCCGGAAAACACCAACAGGTGCTTGGCGACAGATTTTCGGCTTGAGTGTGGTAGCTAACCAAGCGGTCTTAGAAAAAACTCTACTACCGTGCTGTAGTGGTTTCCATTGTTTCATCACCATGTACTCCATGAGTGAAATATCAGATTAAATTGCTGCATTTATTATATCCTAAAATTATATATCAATACTTTGAGTGTCCTAGATAGTTAGTTTTTTTTTTTCGGAGGCATACGAACAGGTCGGTCCCCTGATGTTAAGTGATCACCGCCGTCCATAGACACTTGCAATACCAGAGGAGTCGCAAGTGTGTAGCCAGCCTGTGTCTGAGGGAAGGGAAGTGGACCTCCGGCGCTCTCACTGACCGAATGAAACGTAACAATACAAGCACAGTTACTTCACATCGGTTTTCTTTGAGAGGGTGGTACTACCCCGGTCTAGCCAATCCATTCATGCTGAAATCAGTAATAGCTTCAGCATGGCTCTAACACCTACAATATTGATCAGTATTGTTTTTCCATCATCAGTATATCCATAACTAGTTTATGCCTGTGGCTTCTTCTTCTTCTTTAATATATGGTGCAGTGTGTAAGCAATACACGATTCCGCCAATGCCATGTAGATACAGGGTGTGCGCTGTCTGTGGCAGATAGTGTCATAAACGAAGGAGAGCGATTAAAAAATGTAATTTGAGAATGAAGATAATTAATTTGTGTTCAGATGGAGTTATTGTATGATTCCCACAAATATATAATAGGCATACTTAGATACGTCTTGATTAAGAAATAGACAATCTGATTAAAGTTTGATTTTGTTAATTTCTTTAAATAATGACAACACATTCAAAGGGTTATTATTCAATAAAGCTAAGACACACGTAAGGTTAGTAGGCATACTGGCGTTAGTATAGATTTGACCCGTCCCTTTGGAACAATACTTTTTTTTAATGAAAGGTACCCCATGTCTTTCTCTATACCCGTGACAAGTTGTATGCAACATTTCACGATAATCGATTTGATAAGTTAAGTCTTGGAAGCTTAACCCTTGGACTGTACAAAGCCCATAAGGATTTAAACTCCATACGAACATGCACTGGTGAACAAACTGTTGGCAGCGTAAATAAAAAAAGACTCGAACAATAATAAATTATCTAATGTAAAATTATAGTAAAAATAACTTTTTTTTTTGTCATATCTGCAATCAGTCCTATAGCTTTTATCAGATTTGTTGTCGAAGTTATTGTTTTAGTGAGTACACATCCAGTGATGTTGATGTCAATTATTTCGAACACTACATAGACCGTCCTGTTTCCTCTTTGACAGTGGCAATTTCGAGGTATTCATGTACTTCTGTATTCCGTGTGTACCATGGTGCATTGCATATTGTCTTCAATATGTTATTTTGTTACCAATAAAAATAACTCAGGAGATTTTTTTTTAAATTTCTGCATACTGTCAGTCTGCACCTTCTTTTTGCTCTCAGTTATTTTATTAATCAAATCAAAAATCATTTTAAATTCAATGAGCAACAATTATTATAACTTTACCTAACTAATTTACTTAATCATTGTTTTTATTTTTTATTTATTTAAGTACAGCTAGTGACCAATATACCACACATGAATCGACACAACATATGAATAATCTATAGGCGCATTGGCCTTTAAAAGCTGCCACAGCATGCACAAATTAAAATCTAAGCACTCTAAAGATAAACACAATCTAAATGAAATAACAAATAATCCTACATAGCTCATACTAAAGAAATATCGCTCTATGAAAATATTAAGTATCTAGAATAGGAAATACACGAACAAGAGTATTATTTATAAACTGTTAGGAGCTAAAATGAAACTACGAGCTAAAACAAGATGATGCATTTATTCTTGAAGGTGTACAACGGATCACCAAAGAGGTCCAAATTCATTTCCTAATTTGTTGTACAGATTACTTAGTCTTGAGACAGGTGCATTTAATCCGATATTAGTATCTATGGTTGGAGTTTTATTATTGTTATTTTATCTGTGAGTAAGCATCAGATTTTTATGGCGGTTTCATGATAACCTTATATGGTAATTTTTAAGTTACATAGCTGAGGGGTTAACGAAAAAAGCAAACTCACATTTGTAATATTAGTTGGAAGTGTCGTGAGTGCTCGTATTATTAAATTTGCACACTTTTGTATTTTCGTGACCTATATATAAGACAATGACAACTGAAACAGGTTCACCTTGAGAATATATCATGCCTAAACAATGAAACTAAAACTTATATTGTATTAAAAATTATATACGTAATACATTGTTATAACACTTGATATTTTTCATGGCCTCTTATATTTCCTTAATCTATACATATAAGAATTTAAATATAACGTGTGTGTACTTTTTTAAATTTTCATGAAAAAATTACATTTCAATCATTTTTAGAAAAGTCTGCCTGTCTGTTTGTATGAATACGCATCCCTACTAAAGTACTAGGTTCACAATAAAATCAATTCAAGAAAATCATAAAGCATATCTTGGATAATAATTGAGTCTTTGTTTCATTAAAATCGGTTCACTCTATCAAAAGTTATTGTAATTTTAATGAGGACGCGACTTAAGTACGAGAGAAAAGTGTATAAGTAAATGGACTTAATACACTTAGAGCTCTAGGTTCTACGCGGTTTAGGTGGTAGAGCCACGCTGAATCTATTACCGGTTTCAACATGAATGGGTCGGCTCGCCCGGGGCACTACCACTCGACACACAGAAAACCGACGTGAACTAACAGTGCTCGTATTGTTGCCTTTCGTTCGGTCAGTGAGAGCGCCGGAGAACGAACTCCCCTACCTTTCCCCCTTTTCTTCTTCCTCCTCTCCCCAAACACAATAAAAAACGTACTCGCGGGCACGGCTATAGTATGATCTAAAAATGAAAAAGTATGCGCCATTTTTTTTGTATTTTATAAAAATCTGACTACAGTTGTGGTATGTTTTTTTAAACTCTAGAAATATTACGTAGAAAGTCACTTATTTAACAGTGACTTCCGATTGAAACCTATTTTTTTTAAGTTGCGTTTAGTTCGCTCCCAGTAGAAGTGAAATCTAGTATTCTAATTAATTTTAAGATAATGAGATGAATACACTATGGAAATGGTAAACACATTTTTGTTCTCGAACTGACTACGCTATTGGCCTAGCAAGGCTTTTACAGCGTCACCGGATTACATGGTAAACTTTAGTTTTCGGCGTTACACGTGTAATATCACTACCTACATAGTATAAAAACAAAGTCGCCTACCGCGATAAACTCAAAAACTACTGAACGAATTTTCATGCGGTTTTCACCAATGGATAAAATGATCCATGAGGTACGTTAAGTATATAATATGTCAAATATTTTTTTATAATCACGGCGGGACAACGTCCGCAAGGCCCGCTAGTTTTAATATATGTATATTAACAATGGTAGAATAAAGAATTAATTTTAAAATTGCACGATATTCACTACGATCGTACAGAAACATTAAGAACATACTACTCATTCTGTCACAGCCTAAAACCCATATAATATATATTTATAGGTACAACCGTTCGTTATATCGAAAAAGTTTCTATAACATAGAAATCAGTTCAAAAGATCGCTTGTCTGGCGCAAGCGTGATACGTAACGAACATGTCGAGGTCATCGGTGACGAGTAATCAAAAGTTTTTCACTTCAAAAATCAGCTTCTGTTACGTACGTCTATTCTATTTTTCAGGTTTTATTGAAATGATGGCCGCCTACGTGCCGGAGTTCGCTCGTATCGACTCTGCGCAGGTGTGCAATTGGGTACTCGAGCTGGAGGCGGAGCTGTCTGGCCGTGAAGAAAGCGACTCTCTCTCCAACCATGGTAAGTTTTGCTTGACATGTTGCCATAATTGTTTCGTTTATGGAAATGGCTATATAAAGGGGCCTAAGTAAAAAAAAAGGTCCGTCGTTGCGAAATGGTTAGACCCATGGAATAGCCATCCGATGGTTGTGGTCCTTGCCCTTTTCTTCTCGATGAACGGTTTGTTTCTCATCCCATGTTTCAGACGTAGTAAAACCAGTAACATTTTTTTAGGTAATAGTGTTCGGTTTTACAACGAAGTCCCAAAGCATATTACCGATTTTCCGGACTGTAAGTTTAAGCGCCATGTCAAGCGTGTTTTCATATGAAGAGGCTATTATAGAGTGGATTCATATGTATAACTTTGTTTATTTAGATTCGCGTTTTGTAATCTAGGCAACAGCCCAAGCCGAGATGAGCCGTGCACCCTTGAGCTAGTTTTCAAAATCAAATCAGATGAGCTCCTTAAGCACTCTCATATATCTCTCATCATCAAGGCAGCGTTCCTAAGAAGTGTTTTCTTTGCGATTGTTTTTCTCCGACTTCCTTTGCAAATCCGGCTACCACAAAAAAGTCTTTTCATTTTTCCGATTAATATGTATCTCACACAAATGGTAAACGCCATCTTCCTCCACCGACGGGCGTAGCTCGCTAACTCAGCTGTGTATATATTAGTTTCTAGTAATTTGGGTCGCAGTTTATTTGTCCAGCTTGTCTCTCCTTCCAACTATAAAGGCACGGTTTTTTTTCTTAGTAATCAAGTAGTGTTAACGTGTGGTGAGTTTTGTGGATTTTTTGGTACCCCTCTTCCCCACTGGTGACATTTATCTGGACACCTTCCTAACCTGACATGAGATCTTTCGAAATATACATTGTTAGTATAAATACGTTGGATTTATTGTAGGCGGTAGAGCTGTGCTGAAGCTATTACTGGTTTGAATGAGTCGGCTCGCCTGGAGTACTACCACCCGACCCACATAAAATCGATGTGAAATAACAGTGCTTGCATTGTTGCGTTATTTTGTTTGGTTAATGAGAGCTCCGGAGGCCAACTTCCCCTCCCCCCAAACACAGGTTGGCTACGCACTTGCGACTCCCCTGGTGTTGCTAGTCACTTGCCATCGTGACCAGCCAGTTCGTTTGCTCCCTATAATTTTTTTAAATAGATACTCCTAACAGGTTCTCTTCAAGGACAGTTAATAGCATAGTTATAAGGGCTAGCTGATGCCCGCGGCTTCGTTCACATGAATATGCAAAGCCAGAGCGTGTCGCTAGTATATCCATGTGATATTTGTGTATATGATAATCTTATACCATTTTGTTCCTTTAATGATTAGGGTATTTCTAGAAATTTAACGCAAAGCGATATTGATTTACCTTTATGTGTGTAGGTTTTATAAGCAATGCGAGCGAAATAAACTAAATCTGAATCCATGTGTTTGTAAATATTTTTGGGTATATTCACTTGTAAAACCAAAAGCTACTTTACCGTGTACTATTGCAAGAGTAATAAATTACAAAAATAAAGAAGTCACGTACGATTTGCCATTTATTCAACATCTATGACAGCGTAAAGATCCCAACTACCGTCTAAAAGTATTTGTGCGCAATCAGAATTATTACTCCTACCCTCTAATACGAAAGTCATAGAAGACGTAGCGAAAAAGGAGCGGGGATCATTCTTACACGAACCGTTGTACCGTCCACGCCTCTACATGTCAATATTAGTAAAAAAAAAACTCGAAAATTCAATTAATAAAAAGTTCGTAGTTAATTTGCTTCCTATAAAATATATTAATTAAGTAATTCATGAGGAAAGTTTGGGTATATACTCTGTCAAGATTTTTCTTATAATCAAGGTTTTGTAGTTGGTCGAGCCACATTGTAGTTATTGCTAGTTTCAGCACGAATGGGTTGGCTCGCCCGGGGTAGTACCACCCCTCTCACAGAAACACCGACGTGTAGTAACAGTGCTGGCATTGTTTCGTTTCGTTCGGTCATTGAGAGCGCCGGAGGCCTACCTCCCTTCCCCCTTTCCCTAACCCCTTCCCCATACATAGATATTGACTCCTCTCTGTCCATCCACTAAAAGCTATTGTATGATGTATTGGAAATATATGTTTAAAAAATGTACCCGATCGAGTTTCTTGCCGGTTCTTCTCGATGACTGGGTTGTTTTCCGAACCGGCGGTAGTCTTTGACGTTCATAAGTGCCTTATTAGGGCCTAAAGTGAATAAAGTATTTTTGATTTGATAGGCTGCCAACGCACTTGTGACTCCCCTGGTGTTGCTAGTGTCTATGAACGGTGGTGATCACTTAAGATCAGGTGACCTTACCGCCGCGCTAGGCCCGCTAATGTTTATAAAAATGAGAAATGTTATAATTTTTTCACATGAAGAGAGAGACATAATTAGTGCATATAATAAATGTTCCAGATGATTCAGCCAGCAGCGACAAGATAAGCCTTACACTGCAAAGCCTGAATGAAATGCTGCCATCAATTAATAAGCCCAATCGGTGAGCTATAAATCTTTTAGATTCATTTATGGTTATTGAGTTACCTTTCATGCTTTATATTCGCTAACAAACCTGGACTCTTACCCCCACTTACAACCAAAAATAAGCTATTAAGTTCCTGTTCGATACTAATAAATAATTACTAACGTTGCCATGCCTACAATGTAAAAGTTTTTAAAGCATTCACCTTCCCATTTGTCAGTTATGTCATAATTTTAATAGACGACATTACCGCGCCCTCATTATTATAGTTTGACAATAGATGGCGTTGTCACCAGTTTCCAGTTTCGTAAAATAATTATGCAGCGTTGCCACAGCCATATACACTATATCCAAATACATATATAAGAATGTCAGTCAGTGTCATAATGTTTGTCCACGATGAACTCAAATAGTACTCGACCGATCTTCATGAAAGTTGACATTCATGTATAATTTATATTCCAATTAATTGCCTCAATATTCTTTAATTGCAAATTAAATTATAGTCAATGTTGATTATTGTTATTAATTGTAACTTTAATAAGTCTCGAACAGATGGCGCTTTAGATTAGTTTGTTGACAGAAAGCTGTAGAACCGACTGCTATAGATATCTCATAAATGGAGCCACGTTATAATTTTGAATTTATTTTACGATACACGTGTTCTGTTAATGTTCTGTATCAAGTTTTTAGGCAGACTTATCACATAATAGCAAATACTTTATCATAATTTTTATTCAACATGTCTATATCTAAGCTACAGCAACACGTGGCCAGGTCAATTAGTATAGTAATCACTTCCTAGGTCTCACTCTAATTCGGAGAGCTCCGGATCGGAGACCACCACCGAGGGACGCCAGACCCAAGTTGAGATAGACCATTGCCGGCTCCTCCATGAGATGTTCCCCAACACTTGTGCCATGGAGGTTAGTCCAATAGGTGTAATCTGTTACCTATAATTTTTTTAATTGTTTATGTAACTTTTTCAGAGTTAGGTTAACATTTTTTCATAACCACATTTCGTCTTTTTTTTTAGATATCATATCTGTAAAACATTTTCTGCATAGAAAATCATATTTCTTACTCTTTGATTTGAACCGTGGGGATTTACCGGATTTGGGGTGTAAGGGGTGTCGAATAACATCGAAAACTTGAAACATCCAAGCCAACCTAACCTGCACGTGGTGCACCCTGCTGAATAACGAACGAGGCAATGGCGAAAGCGGGGTGGTAGGGTTCTACAGCCCGACTGGGTCGCAACCACCGTGTATATGGCGAAAAAGCCCGTCATAGTGATTCGCTTCTGCGGGTCGCGTTTCGAGATCAGCCTGTGCATATCCAGCCTTTCGCAGGCCGGCATGACAGGGGCGACCGGCGATGGATACTGTGTTACTCGGTGGTCGCCATTGTTTTGGATTGTACTGTGCTTACCATCAGGCATAGTGCAGTCATTTTGCCGTGCTATAATTAAAAAAAAAAGAATATCGATTCAATGTTCGCAATTTCGAGCCCCGTTTTATTTTACGAATTCGCAACTCATTTAGTTAAATCTATACTTAATATATAAAGCTGGAGAGTTTGTTTGTTAAGTCGGTTGATCTCGCTAATCACGGCCGACTACAAGTCCGATTTGAAAAATTCTATCAGTGTTAGAGAGCTCATTTATCGAGGAAGGCTATAGGCTATATATCATCATAGCTAAGACCAGTGGAGCGGAACACCAAAGAGGAGGAATGTTTTAAAATGGGGGTTTTTATTTTCCTTTTGATAGCTTCCGTTGGGTTTTAGTTAGCCCAAAGCCCCACGCGGACAAAGTCGCGAGCAGAAGCCAGTTGGTAATACTTTTGGATGAACTCTGACGGATATCATCGAAGTTGAAGTTGAGGAATATGTTTTTAGTTTAGTTTTTCGGGGTTTGAAGTTACCTAAAATATGATTTGCTGGCGTATGATTACACATGACCCTTCCTTCGCGAAGTAGTCGTTGGCTCGGCAGTGGGATCCTCAAAGGCTGACATTACGGTTCATAGATAAAGCACTGCGTGTCGATTGCCCGCGGGGACATGGAGCGTGCGGCGGCCACTCTGCTGGCTCGCCGTGAACAGGGCCAGGCTCTCTCTGGGCCCCTCCACGCCGCTCATCACATGCGTCCGGCCGCTAGACATGCTGTCTGCGATGACCATGAGCTAAAGAACAGGATCATCGCACGGTAATTACACCTTATTCCTTGGAATCTCTCCTCATTCTTCCGAATCTTTCCACATTCCTCTGAATTTCTCCCCATACCTCTCGATATCTCCCTATTCCTCTGTATCTCTCCCCATTCCTTCTGAATCTATCGCTATTCCCCCGAATCGCACTCCATTCCCCTTAATCTCTCCCCTAGTTCCGATCTAAAGTACGCGTAAACGGTGTTCCCAGTTTTGTACTTTTCGGGTTTGTGGCCAGTGAGTGGCACTGGATTGTTTTTCTTAAACAATCTTTTTAATTAATTTATATAAGTTACAGCTCGTAAGCGAGGGTCCAGGAAATTTATCTGCTTTCGATAGTGAAGAACTAAAATGTCGGCTTAATTTCACCTATCAATGTAGGCAGATAATATTTTAAAAAACTCAGGGACTGTTTCTTGTAAAAACTTGTATTCATAGCATAATCATTCAATTCAGCACAATGAATAATTAACCCATCAATTCTATTTTTTTTCTTAATTTCAATAATTATATCTAATGTTCACATCATTTGTCGAGTTTTAGTTCCAGCTAAATTTTGAAAGTGGTCTATAAGAATAAAAGTCCGGATTCCTCGTGATTTAGCCTGTACCGTTCTTCAGTCAAAGATCTTTCTCCAGTATTTTTAGTGTACCCATTTTGGGCTTTCCAGGTATTCCTATGTCGATAAGAACTCCGACTCTAAGGAGCATAAGCCATTGGCTCCCAAGATCGAGCCCAAGAAGATGGTCCGTTATAGGGACAACAAGATCGTCTCTCTTAAAGGGGAGCGGTACACTGAGGTTTGTTATATTATTCATTTTATTTGACCCATCATTAAAGTGTGGCAATTATTAAAAAATGCAATATTCCTAGGCAATGGATAACGAGTTATTAAAGACATCGTTATCCTGCTGTTCGTTATTTGTTATTATTATTATAGTGAAAAGGCACGCATTATGTAATAACCATAAGAGTGATAGAGAGAACACTACTCGTAAGTCATGTATTCAATTGTCCTGTCATTATTAAAATTGTAATATTATGCAATATAACAAATGAACAGCTGAATAACTAACAACAATTCGTTAATGTTGTTATATCGCCGTTATCTAAATATATAAAAACTCAGTGTCGTGTTTGTCCATGATGAACTCATAAATTGCTCAACCGATCTTCATGAAAGTCGGTATTCATGTATAATTTGGTCCAACTTGAGAGATAGATTAGAATAGAAACATTTAATTACAGATTAAATTATTGTCAATGTTGGTTATTGATATTCATTATAATTTTCATCATTCTCGAACAGATGGCGCTTTAAATTAGTTTGTTAACAGAAAACTGTAGGACTAATTCTTATAGATGTCGCCACGTTTTGATTTTGAATTTCTTTTTCAATTTTAATTTAACTACATGTTAAGCTGAGACATAGCAACGTCCAGTCAGCTAGTTGGTTATAATTTTAATAAGGTTAGATTTTACCTGATTTATTTTCAACTGAATTGTGTTACTTTAATCTAGTATGACATAATTCTTTACAATCATGAACAATTCTTTTTTTTATTGTAGCACGGCAAAATGACTGCACTGCCCCTGATGGTAAGCACAGTACAATCCAAAAATAATGGCGACCACCGAGTGACACGCTATCCATCGTCGGTCGCCGCTGTCATGCCGCCCTGCGAAATGTTGGATATGCCCAGGCTGATCCCGAAACGCGACCCGCAGAAGCGAATCACTATGACGAGCTTTTTCGCCATACACATGATGGTTGCGACCCAGTCGGGCTCTAAAACCCTACCACCCCGCTATCGCCATTGCCTCGTTCATTATTCAGCAGGGTGCACCACGTGCAGGTGAGGTTGGCTTGGATGTCTCAAGTCAGAGATGTTATTCGACACCCCTTACACCCCAATCGTTTCCTTCATCGTTAAAGAAAAAGCTGGATAGTACATGATGTGTTTTTGTGATGAAGGTACCGAAATCCGGAGTCGAGGAGGAACATTTAAAGAAACCGAAGAAACAACACTGCCCTTAACTATTAGAACCACGTCAGTACGGTGAAAAAGCGGAAGCTATACATATATACACACTATCGTTCTTCTGTCTGTCCGTGTACGTGTACCCCGCGCGCCCGCACGCCCTTCCCCCCACCCTACCGACCCAAATATCGATTTTACGTGTTTTTATCGATTATCTTAGTATAGGAATCGTAGTTTTTATCGTAGACGTTACGAGAGCGGTTTATTTATCCGTTACTCGTGTAGGGTTTACCGGTTGCACGACCGTTACAACTGCCATAACGTTACGATACACTGTAACTTTAACAACTAATATAACGTTACGGTATGCTGGAACTTTTACAACTGTCGTAACGTTACCGTATACCGGAACTTTTACAACTACCATAACGTTACGATATACTGTAACCTTTACAACTACCAGAACGTTACGATATACAGGAACTTTTACAACTGTTGTAAAAATTCCGTATACCGGAACTTTTACAACTACCAGAACGTTACAACATACAGGAACTTTTACAACTGTCGTAACGTTTCCGTATATCGTAACATTTGCAACTGTCGTAACTTTTACAAGTTACGTTATACGTTCCGGTCGTGCGACTTTTACGATATATCTAATTAGTGTGATAATTATATATTCGACTATATATCGCGGGCGTGCGTTTTTTTATCGTCTTTTAATCGTAATCGTAATTCGTAGAGCGCGTGAATCGTACGTTATTTTGTACAGTGCGTTTATTTTTCCGCTATTTTCATGTACTGATTTATTTAAGTGTATTAAGTTTGACAGTGTTCTGATGCAACTTAAATCGGACTTTATTAATTTCACTTGTATGATAATTAATTTAATACTATGCACTCTATTGGTTTTGATTAAGTGTAATTTAAATAATTTCTTAAGGCGGCTGGTTATCAGTATTATAAATAGTGAAGTGGAGACGACTGTGTGCGAGAGAGACGGCCGATACAATACGCGTGTATGTGTTCATTGTAGGGGATCGATACCGGTTTGTGTGCGTGTGTCGTGTGACGGCGTATCATTTGATGTCGGAGCGCTAAAAGCTCGCTCCGCGTTGAACGGCTCATTATTATTAGAACTTAATAAATTCGGCGCAGAGCGTCATTTTAGCGGCCCCCACTACGGCGTTTGCGGATTCCCTTTAGTTTTAAGCTCAAAGATCTGTCTATTACCTGTGATTACGTATTGTTATTATAATTTTATTATTAATTATTCTATTATTATTATTATTAATAATGTGATTCCTATAGTGTTTACGTTTTTGAACGCGTCTGTGATTTCGATGCCATTTTACCCTGTAAGAGGTTTTTGTAGTTTAAGTTTATTGTTATTATTATTATTTATTATTAAAAGCAATTACGTAATGGATTATTTGGACAATGTTGTATATTTATGTTAATGTTGCCACTGGATGTATTTAATAATAATTCCGGCACGAATTCTAACCGTAATTAAACCGAATCTTGCCTATATTAGGCAGAGATTGCGATTGTATCAGATGTATAGGGATTTCAGAATGGACTATAAGTACATTTTATAAGTACTGTTAAGGAAATAATACGATTGTGGTTCAACAGAATGTATTTGAACCTCTTTCCGGACTATATATTTACTCTGTGACCATGAACTCTTTAGCGATTATCATTTAAGAATCTATGAGACAAATTTTCAATGTTCTTCAGCGGACTAATAAGTAGGTATAAATCATTTTGTAGGAAATTTTTAGCAAAATTTGTTTTCTTGCAGATATTCAAATTTTAAAGGGAAAATACAATTAAAGCCTTAGTGTTATGTGAAATAACACAGCGTATTTTCAATATTTTACCAATTTACAAGGAGTTCTGATTTTCAAAGCAATAGATAGAGCGGGTAATTTGACTTAATTTTTGGTCCTTCGAACTTCAGAATGACAATTCGTAGACGGGTTATGAAGTTACGTAGTTGGGGTTGCTTATGATCTGTTCTACCAATGATAGTATGATCAAAAAGTTGTAGATACATCATAAACGCTTCGACAGCGCCTTGTTAAAACTCGGCTAACTAGCAAACGTGATCTCAGTATCGTGTCGGCGTTAATGGAAGCATGTCGCGTACTGAACGTTTCATAAAATGCCACAAAATTGTAAACGCTATCATGCGTTATGAGATTTTGCACAAACTATACAAGCAAAACTACTTACAGTTTATTTATTCACATATCATTCATATTACTATTACCACGAATTAATTAATATTTTTGAAATATCAAATATTACGAAACAAAAAAAATATTACGCAAACAAATGACAGGTGTCATGTCCGTTTTGATTATTCTTTATTTTTGACGGGCAGATCTAATCAACATATAACTATTTCTTTTTCACCACCGATATTAAGAATATGCCATCTTATTTCCTCGTTTTATCCAAGACGGTGTGACGTTACAATATTAATTTACGTATGTGTGCGTTATCGTGCCATTTGTTTTGTCAAAATATCATATAGGTAACGTGTCTACAGCTTTTTACTTATAATATCGATGTGTTCTGTTCTACCTATTCTAGTGACGGATATAGCAAATTCTTTTAGTAATACACAAGTCCGCCATTACATAGGAAAATTTGTTTCATTTGACGAATAAAAAAACATTATAATTATATTTTATAGACTGAATTATTATATACAATGATCTCATACAATGAGGAACAGGATCAGTTTTATTTATTATTTAATTTAATATATAATTAACTTTATTGCGTATATGTAGCTCAGCTATTGATCGCAGTATAACGTAATTCACTTCTACTATTGGTGTACTGAAATGACGTCATTTTTAAAATTAAACCAACAAACAACTGAGGCAACCTTTCAGTATTATTAAGCGAGTTTATGAGAGTAATGTCTAAAAATTAAGACATAGATTAAAAAAATAAGTGAAAGGTGACATAGGTTATAATAAAATCGAATAATAAATTTAACGCGTTTTAGAAAAAGCACTCTTTAAATGATATTATTCTGGGTAAAATGAATTTCTCACCAATGGTAGAATGGTAGGTAAATAATTATCAAATTGTAATTGTTAAAACAAGAATTCGCCAAAATTTGGTGCTAAATTAAACTAAAAAAAAACGATTAAGCCAAAACGGTTTATATTGAAGACGTTTCAACGTCATATTCGGATAATCTTAAGGCGATAAACTCTTTTAAAGTGTTGTGACATTTATCGTTGCAAACGTTTTTGCCAGTGTCAAATATGCCATTTTTAGAATTGACGTGATCAACCTTGGCTCCCATACGGGCCGCTTTTCATCTGGTTTGCTTGAAAAGCATTCTAATACTAATGAGAAATAAATTAAATGAGTTCACGTGTCAAATTAAAAAAATAATAACCAAAACTAACAAGTGAACGAATACAGAAATACTAAATTTCTGGTAACACTGATTAAATGAGTTTTAGAACACTAATACATTCCATAGACTCTTATATGATCTATTATATATTCAAGCTTTCTATGTAATTATTGCATTATTTCGTGATTCTACAGACGCCTTATTTATATTTTAATTATATCGGATTGTACATTCGGTGGGACGTACTTTGAATTTATTTAAATTTTGACAGTTTTGACAACACGAGTGACGTAACTAATACCCATTACGATTTTAATAATTTCATGTTATTCCACATGTGAGCCACATCCGAATGACTCACAACTATAGCGATGATTTGCTGATTCCGAAGTTGAACTTAAAGAACGATGAGGTTTTCTTGCAATAAAATATTTGTTACTAGTAGAGGAGCGAAGGATGTGCTCGTATGCAGGCTCGTTCAAAACAGTGTATCTATACCGCCCGCGCCGGTTTTTAAGGCCGCTCTGAGGCACGTTTTCGGCACAAAGAACCGCTTACGCACGCCTGCGGCGCTCCGGCAATCAGAGCCCTTGGTTGCGTGCGCAGCTTCAGAGCGCGTCCTAACTTACTACACAGGCGGGGCGGTATTGCGATGAGTCATCCTTCACTTTCTATTTATTTACGCACAAAACATTACAGTTGTACTTACAACTAAACAACTTATACTATTTTAAATTATTTTTAGACAAAACACTATAAATATCTATAACTACACCACATATGGCTATAATAACTATTTCTCACTATAATACCATAACTCTACATGATATTTATATGGTAAATAAGACTCGATCAGACATATCTCTTTATTATCGCCTAAAACATATACTGATGGGTGTATCTTAACTATTATCAACTATTAAACTATACTATCAAATCTATGCACTCTATAAATCTACTTAATAGTATATACATACATACAGTACATACAGTAATACATATTAGATCTATTATCATTTATTTTATACACATTATTTATCAACATAGATCTTCTAAACTGTCGCGAACACCACAACCTTTGTAAGTTTACTTTTTTATGTATGTAGCTTATTTACCGCGCTTAAAAATTATTTCATACTAATGTAATTGTACCAAATTCAAATAAAATTTCTTTTAGCAAATATTATTGTCATCTATTGGCCATTTTTTATTATTCAGATCTGAAATTTTCTTTATGTTCCAGAAAATTGTTTTTTCCCTTAGGTACCTTTGAAACAACAATCAATTTAACGATTAAAAATTGTCTATAGTTATAAGCTGTCATAGACAAGATGCTTTTCTATATTTCTTTATAAAAACGCTAATATACTCTTTAGAGTCGAAATAAGTATAGTTCGCGGAAAAATAAATCTGTTACGTCACTCTGTAATATCACACTGGAAACTGTTATTCTACATAGCCCTATGGATTATGTAAAGAAACATTTCATGAAATAATTTCATTATTCATTAATTTATTTATCGTATTTTCATACTGAAATATTGCGTTTGTCAATTGCATTTACTATTATAGTATTGTTAGATCTTATTTTGTATATGGCAATACTTGCCGTACAAATATGTTTTATATTTATTTATATGCTTTCAAAAAAATATCACTTCGCAAGCAGGAGGCTGTCCATAAATTACGTTACACGAATATCATGATTTTTGAGGACCGGCACTATATTTGTTTTGTTAAAACTAGATTATTAATTAGAAAAAATCACCAACTCAGTACGTATATGTCAAAACTTTTATTCAATAAACTTCCGAATATCTTTTTACTTATTCTGACAATCACAAATTAACCAGTAAAACATATTTGCACAAAAATCATCAAATACTTAAGTATCTTCTGTATTTAATCAATTATCTATTTACTTGTATTTTATTTGCAGTTGGTTATAATACCACATGTTTTATAAAACATGGAATAAAAATAGTGAACTCACATAACAGTGGCAATGTAATGTTATATATGGTTAGCGGATTAGAAAGGCAGTATGAACAATATTTACTTATAAGATACGAACACAAAAAGGGCCTAATATCAATAAAATTTACACGTGACATTTTCTCCTTTAAAGTATTGTATTTTGTACTACAAACCAATTCTTAGCTGTCAAGCAAATTCTCAAATCTTTTTTTTTCAATTTTTTTATTTGTCAATATGACACAAAAAAGTTTAAAATTTAAAACATTAAAAGGATCAAAATAAACGAGGTTTTACAGCCAATTATAAACATTTATTTTTATTTAAAATAATCGTTACAGTTGACGTTTAACAGTTTTAAATAATTTTAGATTATACAATTGTGACATCACGAATTTTATTAATCACCTTTCCTCTTTATTACATTTTTTCCTCTTCCGTCTGCCGGTTAACGTGTGACGTAATTTAATAATGGACACTTGTAGTATCGGATTAGTATTACGGTTACCAAAATATAAATTTTTAAATGCGCTAGAGTCTCGTGCAATATTTCTATAAGATAGCAATTATTTTTTGCAGATATATATACAACCTTTATTTATTCGGAACTTTTTCTAACTCATCCGCCTTAAAACCGACTGACAGCTGTCATAGAGCCATGACGATTTAAAAATGAAATCTATACTTTAACTCGCGATTATTATAATTTTGATACGATGTAATCGTTTTTTTTTTCAAAACCTCAATAAAAAAGAATAATCGTTGGCGTCTAAATCACAGATGGATTCGGAAAACATTGGAAAAATTTTATTTCGACCGCATTTATTTCTACAATTTTGTACATTAATATTTAATTATTTTTTTTATTTGGTATTATTATTATTGTAAGTTAAGAGTAATTTTGAATGCGATGAGCGCGCACTCTGTTCTCATATCTGTACCGGTGTGAACAAATATTGTATTCAATAAAGAATTAAATAACCCTATGTGTATGTTTTATTTATTATATTTTGTAGTCTTCAAAATCGCTGCGTAATTTATGTCCGTCATCTTGCAATTTGGTAATATCTCACTGCTATTACAAGCCCGTCGTAACTTGAAAATTGCGTCAATTGAGATTTTCATTAATCTTAATAAAGTGCTCTAGAAGACGAGTTTAGGGATCTCTGGGTTACGTTCGTAATATGAATCGGTGTACTATACAGCGTCAGACCTTGTGGTTTATTTCGTTACTCCTATTATGTCGAAATCACCAAATAGTCCAAGATCCCAGAGCGATTAGCCAACTTATTTTTTTCATGTACTTAGAACGCTTATGTGCTTACAGAGTCGAGTCTGTGATAAGTGTACAGTGAGACAGGTGATTAAAAATAAGAGAGCTACTTAAATTTGTATGGCTGGTTTTTATTTATGTTTTGTAAAACATAAGTAATATCTAGTATCACCAGACACATTCCGCTGACCTCAACTTCTGCGAGACGCTTTAAAGCGCAGAGAAATATTAATTAACGTCACTTATATACTTGATAACGTCTTATAAATCGATTCCGTCCGGCTGCACGCACGAAAAAGCATGACTCATAGTCACGTTCCGCCCGAGCCGAGCGGCAAGCGAGAGCGCGGAACAAGCGATAGAGGCGCGATTGGCCTAAGCGTTCGGCTTGTTACGCATCTACCTATATAGAATAATTCAATTCATAAAAGTATGCAATTGTTCATCAATGTTTTCTTATGTGACGTTATCACGTAAAATTCGTCCGTAAACCGACTTTACAGCCATTTCTTTTTAGATGAAAGTTACCTATGTATACCTATGTCCTTACCATACCACCATCACCAGGTACCAGGCCATCACCATCGTTCACATATTGATCCACTCTATAATAGCCTTTTAACACCAAAACCCGCTTGACATGGCGCTTAAACTTACAGTCCGGCAAATCGGTAACACGCTTTGGGACTTTGTTGTAAAACCTAACACTATTACTGGTTTTACTAAGTTTGAAACATGGGACGATGAAATTTTCTATAGGGGCCATTAAAGTATCATGTACGAAGAATTTTTGTAATTACTGGCCGCCCCCTCCCCCTGGTTAGGAAAAGTAATCAATGTTCTTAACCCCCCCTCCATAATTACGTAAACTTTTATATAAGTATATTGAAATCTGCTCTAATTCAGTAAACAAATATTGCCGACGTAATCACCAACCAGTCCCCCCCAACCCCTATGACATCAAAAATAAGCAAATCAAACCCCCCACCCCCAACAGTGCTTACGAAATACTTAAATTATCCCATATTAAAAAATCACACTAAATAAAACAAAATATAACAAACAACAGTGATTTATTGAATAATTTTACATTACAATAAATAAATACTAATCTACATTTGAAATACTTAATGGTAAACCAATAAATAATGTAAAATTCACGTAATTTTTGGTAAAATGTTATCGGCCGTTAAATAAATTGACCTTGAAACTTGTTTAAATTAAAACAATATAAGCATAATTTGATCAAATTTTGTGCGCGTAAACTTCTCAAACACTTTTTTTCTATACAAATATGCCACAAAATTGACTTTTTTCTTTAATTTAACTGCAAATTTGTTGAATACCGAAACAAAATGTAGTAATAATTCTACAATAATTTTGCATTCCGATATATAAATTTCTTAAATTGTTTAAAAGAAACTAACTCTTATTTTATGTCAGAAAATTGATGAATCAATAATTTTTCAAACATTTCAGAGGCATTTACAATAGATGCGTTGAAAAAACTGCACAATAGACATTTGGTTAAGCCAAAAAAAAAAATCTTCAGAAATAATAAAGCATAATCTCAATCATAGGCATTCACAATATACAGCCAATAAGCGTTAACAGATCTCTATTATAGACATTACATTATAAACATAGCAACACCATTATTCGATTTTTTTATCTGGCAACATCGATTCCTTGGGAATATAATATCTTACAGAAACCATTTTAAATGTCTTAAATAACACTATATTGTTAGAAATCTGAGGGACAGATCAGATGCTGATCCAAAAAAAAATTTAATAATGAATTATCGTCAAGTAATAATTTTGAGAATAATTTTATATATTTAAATAATAAATAACAGAACAGAATCTATCAACTGAAATAGTTATTAAAATGGTTCTTAACTCTGCCCAGCAGTGGCATATTTTTTTTATGACATAGGAGGCAAACGAGCAGGTGGGTCTTCTAATGTTAAATGATCACCACCGTTCATAGACACTAACAACAACACTGTCGCAAGTGCGTTGCCAGCCATTGTGGGGAAGGGATAGGGGAGGTGGGCCCCTGGCGCTCTAAATATTTTTATTATTGTAAAATATATCATTGTGGATTTAGAAGGAAAGAATTATTTGTAATTCAATCGACATATCTAAGTATTTACATCTGTTAAAGTAAACTCGTCTGCCTTCAAATTACATATCGAGTTATATTTTGTAGTATTTCCTTTGGTTTGCCAACATAAATGATTGAATAATAAAGTTTTTATAATGTAGACGACATATGCTTAGAAACATTATTAATGTTACCAATTAACAAAGCTTAATAGGAAATCATTTCTGTCTACATTCAATAATGTAAGCGAAACTGAAATAAAATTAAAATAACACTGAATTTAAGTAATCTGGTGAAGCTGTTAAGGACTTGCTAGGCCGATAGTGTAATCAGTTCGAGAAATAATGGCTATCAAACTGGAGTTTAATATAAAGTAATTTTTTTACTGAAGTTTAATTTGAAATATTTTTTATCGATATTACGATTATTTCGAACTTGTATTGAATGATTTTGATTTTAAGTTAATTTGATTTTTTACCTGAGTTAATTTGATTTGGTTTTCTATGTTTTCTACCTCCGTATGAGAGTATCTTAGCACCTGCCGATATTATTCATGATGGTATCGACGACCTGGGTGGAGGAGGCAGTGCCTCCGACATCCGGCGTGAGGACACGGTCCACATTGATGGTCTTCGTGACCGCTCTCCTGATGAGATCAGCGTGGAAGTGGTGTCCTAAATGTTCCAGCATGTCGATGGAGGCGTTGATCATAGCTATCGGGTTCGCGACATCCTTGCCAGCGATCGCCGTACCTGATAAAATATATTTAAAAAAATTATATAGAAATACTACATTTTCATCGCGGTTTCGCTCCTGTTAATGTAAATTTAAACTATCCTCGACAACACCGTTTTTTCCTACATGAAATCAAAAATACTTCATTCATAGGCTCTAAGAAGGCACTCATGAACGTCAAAACTAACACCCGGTTCGGACAAACAACCCACTCATCGAGAAGAACCGGCAGCAAACTCGATTGGATTTATCTTTATAACACACTAGCCGACCCGTGCCCACTTCGTTGGGCGATAATACGTAAGCGGGGAATGGTTATTTTGCGCTAAAACGCAGCGGAAACTCTGAAAAGGAAAAAAATACCCCGATTTTGCAACATTCTTCATTGCTGCTCCGCTCCTATGGGTATTAGCGTGATGATATATAGCCTATAACCTTCCCTGATAAATGAGCTATATAACACTGAAAGAATTTTCCAAATCGGACCAGTAGTTCCTGAGATTACCCCTTACAACGTCACAAACTCTACCTCTTTATAATATTAGTATAGATGTACAGGCTGAATGGTTAAAGAGTCGCAATATTCACACGGGTTACTGATTTGTCATTTCTGGTTCTAAATCAATAAAAAAAAGTGGTGCTTAATATTTGACCTAATTATCTCGAGAAACGCAAAACTATTATTCGCTTAACATCAGCTGATTTACGCAAAAACTAACTAAGCGTGTATGTTTATATTCTATCCTAGCTCAATCGTTTACATACTCTTGGATCCTTCGATTGAACGTGTTTCCCGTGATACCGTTGCTCTCGCAAACCGCTAAAATACAGTCCACTTTCTCTCCTTAAGAAACCCGCAATCAGTGGAGGTGAAAAGAATCAAGTGACTGGACTACATTCGACCTGCATTTTATGGTCCATCTCGCCGGATTTCCCTCCAGTAAGTAACAAATTAAATCAAAGCCACATTATCTGTAGTGCCATCTATCAGCTAATTCGGAACTTAAATAACACGGGAAATATTATTAGCAACTCTTTATTATAAAGTAAATAAAATATAGAAAAGCATGAACAGATTACTTTGGTAAGTAACAAATTAATTATAATTTAATAGGAGTTATGGTTATGTTTCATTATTATCGAAGTGTAACGGTTACACGCACTCATTTATTATTTGCCTAAGAACTTGAATTAAATCATTACATAGTATAAAAACTAAGTCCTCCGCCACGTCCTGTCTGTCGCGATAAACTCAAAAACTAATGAACGGATTTTCATACGGTTTTCACCAGTAGATTAAGTGATTCTTGAGGAAGATTTATGTATATAATTTCTCAACGTTTTTATTATTATTAGGGCGGGACAATACCCGCCGGGCCCGCTAGTAATTTTATAAGATAAACAGTGAACTTTCTTATTTACCATGAATTTTCAAACTAATTTAATTAAAATTCCTTTGACTAACAGACGACTCTATTGAACTAATTTTATATATTAATAATTATTTAGTATTTAATAGATATCTAATTGGTTAAAATCATTAAAATAGTTTGAATTATACGCATAATTGAGATTTTTACCTAATTTGAATAATTCGAAATACCAGGTGACTGTTTAGAGACTCGCAATATTCTAGGATATGACACTTCAAAACTAATACTAATAAATAACCAAAAAACCTAAGTTGAAGATTGTTCTAAGACTTTCAAAAGTATAAGTACAAACGTGTAAACATAATAATAAACTTAAATGCAATGACCGGTGCCCAAAGCTACAATGGGCGAGCCAGGGTTAATAACCTTCGATAGTTAAACGGGCAATAAATCCTTGTTTTGTTCCTGACGTTCCCCCGTTTCCTTTCAAATGAAAGTGAAATCACCCGACGGTCATAGACTCTGTGCTTTAACATAGACGCGTAGAGGATATAGGCCTATAATTTTTGTATCTTTCTAGATAATTAGGTCAAATATTAAGCACCTATTTCTTTAATTGATTTAGAACGAGAATCGAGTGCAGAGTGTCCTCCAGAAATATTGCTACTATCTAAACAGTCATCTGATATATCGAATTATTCGAACATTCACATAGCCTTAGGATATACGTGTAGTTACCAGTGTTCCTGGTCCCGGGTTCGAAGACAGCGTAATGGTCGCCGTAGTTCCTGCCGGAGAACAGACCTGCGCCACCGAGAAGGCCACAGACCACATTGGACACTATAGACCCATACAGGTTTGTCATGAGCATCACATCGAACTGATGAGGTCTGGAAAAAAAACGTACACGGTCAGCAATTGGGTTCTTTTTTCATTTTTTTTTTACTAGCTTGTGTCCGTGCCTTCGTCCGCGTGGAATATTTACTTTCGTCTAACGCTAACACATAGCGGAAGCTATCAAAAGGGAAAAAACACCCCGATTTTGAAACATTCTCCGTTGTTGCTCCGCTCCTATTGGTCTTAGCGTGATGATATATAGTCTATAGCCTTCCTCGATAAATGACTTATCTAACGATGAAATTGAATGAAACGATTTTTTTTTAATCAGACCAGTAGTTCCTGAGATTAGTGTGTGGTTTTATTGTGAACACAGGTACTTTAGCAATGATGCGTGTTCAAACAAACAGACAGACAGACAAACATTTCTTTCGAGGGCCGGCATGACAGCGGCGACCGGCGATGGATAGTGTGTCTCTCTGTGGTTGTTGGCGCGCATTATATATATACAGGTTTCCGAACGCACAACCATCCCTACCGCCTTCCTTCCTTACAATCACTCTGTCACTTACGCCACGATCCTTACCACAGAGTACGTTATATAAATAGAGGTCGCACTCGTTCTTTCCAATCAGCGCCTCTATAATATGACTTTCGAACTAACATTGTTGGTTATAAATGTACATTTATAGATATGCATGTATGCATACACCGGTACTGCGTAAATCGTATACAAGTCTTTTGATCATTTTTATTTGTAATGAATATTTCATCGTAAGGCATATCTAAATCCAAGTATGTGTATGCAGGAGTCAATGTTTATAAGTAGATCCGGAGATAGATAAAATTGTTTGTGGGAGACAAGAAAATTTAAGGGAGCACACTCTCGTAACAAATACGTAAACAAAGAGAACGAAGAGAAATATTTGAAAGTTGTCAGTTTGAAATGTCAAAATGAATTGTCATCCACCATCTTTTGTTATCAAACTTGCCAAAAAAATTATATAACAGTGCCATCTAGAGAGTGAATTGATAACCAAAAATAGACGAGCCTTTTCCATACAAATCCGATTCTGAGAAGTGAAAATAGTGTGGTCCTTACCGCGGACGCAACAAGAAAAAAAACGATGTCTTATTCATACGCAAGAATTAGTAGTCACCCATCACTACTATTATAAACATTTTGTAAAAAGCGCATAGACATTAAACCAAATATATATTATATATATCGCCGCGAGTGTAGCGAAGTGAAACCCGCATCATCAACACCGGTGTGTCCGCATCCCTTATTATCGCAAACTCCCCCCCCAAACCAGCACCTTTACGAACAAAACACTGGTCGCCATTGTTTTTGGATTGTACTGTGCTTACCATCAGGCATAGTGCAGTCACTTTGCCGTGTTATAATAAAAAGAAAAAATGATTGAAATATATTTTATTACTTATCCCGAACAATTTTTTTCTTGAAAATCGAAAATACAGACACTTTTACATTATTATTATT
Organism: Antheraea pernyi; assembly: GCA_015888305.1. Taxonomy (NCBI): domain Eukaryota; kingdom Metazoa; phylum Arthropoda; class Insecta; order Lepidoptera; family Saturniidae; genus Antheraea; species Antheraea pernyi. The sequence continues at coordinate 379,719 of MU158823.1, forward strand.
ATATATACAGAAGATTACTACTCTTTTCTCATAGTTAACTCGTGCCGTCATTCAAATTACAATAACTTTTGATAGAATGGACCGATTTTAATGAAACAAAAACTAAATGTTACTGGAGGATATATACTTTATAACTTTGTGAGGTTTTATCGTGAACGCAGTACTTTAGCAGCGATGCTTCTTCAAACAAAAAGACAGACATTTCTAAAACACATTAGATTTACATTCTTATTACATGTGATACTTTATAGTTACTGGATCAGCATGAATGGGTCGGCTCGTCCGCGGTACTACCACCCGACACACAGATACACCCACGTCAACTAACAGTGCTTGCAGTTGCGTTTCGTTCGGTCAGCGAGAGCGACGGAGAACCCCCCTTCACTTCCCCAAACACAGGCTGGCAACTCAACTACCGCGGGCAAGCCGACCCGTTCATGTTGAAACCAGTAGTAGCTTCAGCGTGGCTCTACCACCTACAAATGATGAATGAAAATGACGGTCGATATTCAAAACATATATAACTTACTTAGCAACCAGCTGCATACAACAGTTGTCTATAATCATATCATTGTGCTCAATGTCCGGATATTCTTTGGCCATCCGACGAGAAGTTTCTAGAAACAGGCCGTCGGAGAGTTTCATTATGTTCGCTTTGTGTACCGTTGTCACCTGAAATTAGATAACAACATACTCATTATAAGCTCAGTTGTAACCTGGAGTGAATGTTAATTGATATTATTATTCTAAACGGTGGCCTTAGTGTTCACGACGTTCACTTGCACTGGGATGTGCTGAGTTGCGGTGCGGAATAAAAACTGAATAGAAAAAAATCGCAATAGATGACACGTGCAATATGGTAGAATGTCTGGAATAGTCTAAGAGCCCGTGAATGCCAGACCTTCCTTATTCAATATTGATACTTCATTATTTATACTATCTATACTAATATTATAAAGAGGTAAATTTGTGATGTTGTAGGGGGTAATCTCAGGAACGAATGGTCCGATTTGAAAAATTCTTTCAGTGGTCTATAGCTCATTTATCGAGGAAGGTTATTGGCTATATATCATCACGCTAAGACCGATATGAGCGGAGCACCAATGAAGAATGTTTCAAAATCGGGGTTTTTTTTTTGTGTTGAGAGCTTCCGCTGCGAATTAGCATTAGCCCAAAGTAACAATTTTGTAGGGGATAATCTCAGGAACTATTAAACCGATTTTGAAAATTCTTTCACCAATTTTACGAAAGCCACGTTATTTGTGAGTGTCATAGGCTATATATATTAGGTCTTTACCTATGACATTGCCGTTTTGTATGAAAAAATTTAAAGGATTCTTTTTCATGTATTTTTTATTTGTATTAATCGAAGTAATCACCCATGCAATCAATTCATCTTTGCCAACGCAGTGGCAGTTTATTGATGGCCTTCTTAAAGAAATCAGCTGGACGGGAGGCAACAAATTCTTCAAAGGCATTTTGTTCTGCCTCTCGGGTATTGAATTTTTTTCCCAAGGAGTTATCCAAACTCTGGAAAAAGTTGTAGTCTGTAGGCGCAAGGTCTGGTGAGTAGGGCGGATGACGGAGAACTTCCAACCCCAGTTCTTGCAACTTGGAGACCGTCTGCTGTGCAGTATGAGGTCGCGCGTTGTCGTACAGGAGCAGCGGAGACGAGCGATTGACCAATGCTGTTTGGAGATGTGCCAGCTTCTCCATCATTGTGTTCAGTTCTTCACAGTACACATCTGCAGTAATTCTCACCCCGTTTGGTAAGAAGCTGTGATGAATCACACCGGCGTTAGACCACCAAACAGTGACCATCACTTTTCTAGGGGTAAGTTTTCGTTTAGGGCATTGTTTAGGTGCTGATCCAGGATCATATCCATGATGACAAAAAAGATTGAAATGCGATGAAAATGTAACACTAATCAATAAACAAATGACTACTTTTGGGAAAAGAATTCCATGTTTTTTAAATAAAATTCATTTGAAATGAGAATTCTTAGCCAAACAAAAATTATTTTGATTTGGAATGGCCAGTACTGCAGAACGGCAATTTCATAGGTACCTATTATTAACTCGAAAAATTAAAAGACTTTTTTGTGGTAGTCCGCTTTGTAAAGTAAGTCGGAGAAAAAATGGTTGAACAAAAAGTTTTGATATATGATTGAGTTCTAGGGAAAAGTTATAGAGCTTGATAATGCCTACAAAACAGACAGCGACACCATGTCTAACTTTTATATTTAAGTCACAAAAAGTAGATTTATATAAATATTTACCTTCCAAGGAAGTGGACAGGGATCAGCTAGTCATTTATAAACCAGCCATATTTATTTTATTATCGGGGTGGGACAACATCCACCGTGCCTGCTAGTTATTTATATAGTATATATAGTTACACACTATCGTCATATCGTATTCACCATATCGCATGAAATATTAAACAATTTACCTTCTTCCTTCCGTTCCTCTTGGCGAATTCGAATGCGAACCTAGCTACGCGTTCGGAGTTGCTCGCGGTCACCACCTTCATCGATTCTATTACACCGTAAACTGACTCGTGTTCAAGCATAGCGTATTCACCCTCTGTGTTCTGTCTGAAATATCAATTTAAAAAATATATGACTCGACATATTATACCAGGTAAAAGGTTAAACTACGAGTAGTCCGAGGAGTACTCTAGGACCATGACACTTCACGGTCATATTTAACATATAAAATAATAATATCAAAACAAACACTAACAAACAACCGAGAAAACCTAAGTTAAAGTTTGTTATAAGACTTTCAAAAGTATAAACACAATCGTAATAAACCTAGGTACAATGACCGGCGCGAAAAGCTACAATGGGCGACCCGGAGTTAATAACTTTCGATAATAAAACGGACAATAAACACTTTTGTTTTGTTCTTGACGTTCCCACGTTCATTTCTAAGTGAAAGTGAAATCACACGACGGTCATTGATACTGTACTTTAACATAGACGCGTAGAGGACTGTGTATAATTTTTGTATTTTACTAGATAATTCGGTCAAATATTGAGCATCTATTTTTTTTATTGATTTAGAACGAGAATCGAGTGCAGAGTATCCTCCATAAATATTGCTTTTTTTATATCATAGGAGGCAAACGATCTGGCGGGTCGCCAGATGGTAAGTGATCACCGCCATCCGTAGATACAAGCAACACCAGGGGAGTCGCAAGTGCGTTGCCATACTGTGTTTGGTGGGAGGGAAGGAAGGAGGGGGGAGGGAGCTGAGGTGGGCCTCCGGTGCTCTCACTGACCTAACGAAACGTAATGCGTGGACTGTTAGTTGACGTGGGTGTTTCTTCGGGTCGGGTGGTAGTACTCCGGACGAGCCGACACATTCCGGCTGAATCCAGTAATAGCTTCGGCGTGGCTCTACCACCTATAAGACCTACTGTCTAAACATTCAGCCTGTAATATAATCACGAGGTCACGAAAAACAGACACCCCGAAGTTATTACGATGCGCGCGCACGCCGTCACGAAAAACCGACACCCTAACTAGCTGTAACAGCTAACTAGCTATAGTCGACCTTTTGTATTGTTAGTGTCGTTTTTTCTACAAACGTAGAATAAGGCGAAAGATAAAATTTTTGAAAAGATTTTTATCTTGTTACGCCAAAGAAGTATAATTTCTAAAGCGTGTACATAAGTACACACACACTTTTTATTTTATTTTAGGGGGCAAACGAACAGGCTGGTCACCTGATGGTAAGTGATCACCGCCGTCCAAGGACACTAGCAACACCGGGGGAGTCACCAGTGCTTTGCCAGCCTGTGTTTGGGGGAGAAGGGTTGGGAAAGTGGGGAGGAGGGGGAAGGGGTGAGGGAGGTGGTCCTCCGGCGCTCTGACTGACCGAACAAAACGCAACAATGCAAGCACTGTTACTTCACATCGGTGTTTCTGTGGGTCGGGTGTTAGTACCGCGGGCGAGCCGACCCATTCATGCTGAAACCAATAATAGCTTCAGCGTGCCTCTACTACCTATGAAACTCTATGGAGAGATCTAACAAGGGAGCCACCATCTTGAATTATTGAAACTATTGCAATACACTTGTTACATTATAATCTACTAGACAGTGGCAGTAATAATATAGTCACGTACCTGATGATGACGACGTCAATGTCCTTGTGCCTCGTATCGACTCCGGGATACGATTTACAGTTGAGCACATATGCGTACATGTCTAGTTCGTTCCGTAGAGCCACATTCCTCGACGTTACATATGCTGCTTCGCTTTTTGTCTCGATGTTACCCTGGTTGGTAAGAAAATATTGTTCATTAATCCACACCCGGGACTTCGTCTGCGTTATCTATCACTAGATATTGTAAAACCTCTACCACGTCTGTCTGTTCGCAATAAACTCGAAAAATTACTCAACGGATTTTCATGCAATTTTAAAGTTAGCAATGGCTGGTTAAGGAAGTCTTCGAAAAAACGGCATGATTTGGCCTTCAAGAAAGTGTGCGGCGCAACTGCAAGTGTAACATATATCCTTGATAAGTAAATGCTCTATAACTTAAAATATTTTGTTTCCCTTGCATTTTAAATTATCGAGGTACTACTGTTGGTGGTGATTCCTTCGATCGGAAACCACCTGTGATGTGAATCAAATGCGAGGTCAGCGAGAGAACTAGTAGCGAATGTTGTGATCACTCACCGGCTGGTGTTAGGTTCGATGCTGGAGGTCGATGAATTGTGATGGTGCAAAATAGGTTATGGCGATACGAGGAGCGCGCGATTCCTTTAAGGCGCGACGAGCTTCGCATACGATGTGTGCGATCGAACTGGTCCGGCGTCACAAGCGCCGGGGGCGATCAACAAACAAAATGCTCCCACCCTCGCTGACACAATTTTTCCTAATTGACTATTTACGCGGCCGCAACAACTGTATTATAAAAACAATTATACCTTAAGTCCTACACCGTTTCTCTTGATGGTCGTGATCGCGTATTGGACATCATCATCGTTGTCCATAGTTGGGTCAATATCAACAACTTCAAAGTCTATGGGGGCTCCAACGTATCTGTAATAAAGAAAACACTTATACAATAAGCAGAATTGTATAGTTTAAGAAAACAGTGGTACATAAAGGAAGAAGCTATGACTGCTCATGTGTTGGAGTTTTATTACACCACCTCGATCAGGGTTGGTTCAAATCCTTGTGAATGACTCGAAGATTCTCTTAGCCAGCTTAGTTAGATACCACTATGTAAGTAAAATTATAGAGCTCTGCTTTTCTGAGGCCTTCACTCAAAGAATACTGGAAATATGTCAATCAATTGCTTTTAGTTTAACTTATATTTTTATACTATAGTTGACAAACGAACAGGCGTGTCACCTGATGGTAAGTGATCACCGCCGTCCATAGACATTAGCAACACCAGGGTAGTCACCAGTGCGTTGCCAGCCTGTGTTTGGGGGGAGACGGGTTAGGAGAAGTGGGGAGAGAGAGGTGGTCATCCGGCGATCTGACTGACCAAACAAAACGCAACAATGCAAGCACTGTTAGTTGACGTGGGTATTTCTGTGGGTCGGGTGGTAGTACCCCGGGCAAGACGACCCATTCATATAGAAACTAGTAATAGCTTCAGCATTTCTCTACCACCTTCAACTTCTTGGACACTTGTTCTTATGTAAAAGGAAAATTATCACAATATAATCAATTAATATTAAATCATTCAAGGTTTAAAAAATTATGATTGTCTATTATATTGTCTAAGCAAAATATTTTTTAGGTCAGGTGGATGTTGTACCACCCTGATAATAATAAAAAAACCTACTATCCAAATTATGAATCTAAACCATAGTTGTATCCAATGGAACACACAAAAATATCATCAAAATCTGTCTGACCACCTAGGATGAGTTCAGTCACATATACAGACAGAAGAATTTTATCTTAAATATAAAATTTTCGTGTCACAATGTTAGTAACCATACTCCTCTGAAACGGTTTGATGGTTTGTTGGATTGAATGGTTTGATTTTTATGAAATTTTATATGCATATTCAGTAGGTCTGAGAATCGGCTACTATCTATTTTTCATACCCCTAAGTGATAAGGGTTGTCCACTCCTAACATTTTATTTTTATTTTTTGGTAATTTTTTTTTTTTGTTATAAAGAGGCATTAAAAATACATACAACCCTAAATTTTCACCCTTCTAACACTAACCCCTATTTTGTAATAGTCATTTTAATATTTAATCGAGTTTCTTGCCGGTTCTTCTCGATGACTGGGCTGTTTTCCGAACCAGTAGTAGCTTTGACGTTCATAAGCACCTTCTCAGGGCCAAAATGAATAAAGGATTTTTCGATTTTGATTTTGAATCATTTTTCATCCCACTCGATAACTGATAAATTATCACTTGATAAGTTATACCAGAGAAAGAGCTAATTAAAACCAAGTCGTCGTCTTTTCTGTGACTGTTTTTCACATGTATTTAGATTAAAATTTCACTGAGCTTATGGCAAAGCTAAAATTTTTGTACAAAAAAGCCTACTTTATCAATCTTCTATCTATATATTCTATCTATCTATCTATACTATAATAAAATTTGGGATGACAAAAAAACAATTTGAATATTTGAATATTTATATTAAGAGGTCTATCATCGCCAACTTTGGATTTTTTTTCTGGAGCGGGTTTTTGTCTTATAACTCATAAACCGTCGAGGTAAATGAAATTGACTAAGAGACATTTTTCAAGAGAATTTAATTGTCTACAAAAAAAGACTGATTGAAATTTTTTGTCTGCCTGCCTGTAGGCTGGCAACGTACTTGCGTCTCCCCTGGTGTTGCAAGTGCCTATGGACGGTAGTGATCAATTAACATCAGGTCCTGACCTGTCCCCCACCTGTCCGTTTGCCTTAAAACTGTGCCCGATGATATTCTTTATAAATAAAATAAATAATTTCAAACAATTTTAGTTTTTCCATTGCAAAGAACATATTTTGTTTTATTAACGATTATGGTATTGAGATTTCACCGTAAACAATGATAAACGTAGACATATGACTTGGGACTGACGGCATCTTGAATACATGCATCTAAAAAAAAAAGTACGGTCTACGAGCTCGACGCCCAATCAGGTGCCCACCGATACGTCACGGGAATCGCGCTCGTCGATATGAATGGTGTAGAGAACGCATAACATGGACCCAGGAACAATGGGATAAAATTATGTTTTCCGATGAGTCGCGATTCGGGTTTAAGCCTGATACAAGAAGGGTGCGAGTGTATCGTCGGCCCGGAAATACTGAAAGGCTCAGGTGCGTTCAGGAAGTTCATCTATACAGCGGCTCAACAGTTATGTTATGGGCGGGTATTATGAATAACAGGCGAACTGAGCTCGTTTTTGTAAATGGAAACATGAATGCTGAAAATTACATTGAGGATATTCCCAGACCTTATGTCTACTCATTTGCACAAACCTTTGGCTCCGATTTTAGGTTAATGCATGACAATGCGCGTTCCCATACAGCTCGGCGAACCAGTGAATACTTTGCAACGGAGAATATCCGGGTATTGCCCTGGCCTGCACAATCGCCAGATCTCAACTCCATCGAGCACGCATGGGACATGCTCCAGAGACGTGTTTTGAAGGACTTGGACGGAGCAACAACAACCCAATAGCTGAAGGATTTGCTACAATTCCATTGGGAGCGAATAGCGCAAGATGACATAAACAGTCTCATTAATTCAATGAATAATCGTTGCCGACAAGTTCTGAATAGCAGAGGAGACCATACTTTGTATTAAATTGTTCTATTCTTTCACAATAAATACATATTCTTTAGAAATTTCATTTTGTAAGAAAAAAGTTAAGTTTCTTATGTATCTTAGTTTCTACAATTGTTCATTTCTGTTATTAAAAGAACTAATAAAGACAACAGCTGTTATTTTTACATCATAGAACCCTAAAGATATTATTTTAAAAATAAAATACAACGTTATAATGTGAAGAACCATCCTAAAATTGAAATTAGTACATGTTGCTTAGACTTTTTGATGAGTGTATTTTACAGTGAGATTACGACACAACACAGCACGGGTGTTAAAAACAGACGTAAATATAAATGTATATGCAATCAATTTAGTATACAAATGTGATTTAATTACTTCTTCCGGGTTAGATCAGCATTTTAAAAGCATTTACACATTGCAAATTGTAAACGTTAATATGCAAATGACGTTGAAAATAACCGATGGCGGATACCAAAGAATATTTAATCCAATTAAGAAACGAATGACGTTTTGATTCGACGGATTTTGATGTGAGAATAAGATTGGTTAATTTACTGATTGCATCGCAATATAATATACATGATTTAAGAATTAGGCTCTAGTATTATTATAAGTTTCTCTCTCATGTTATAAAGTATTTATTATATCGATTTATTTGGTAGATGGTAGAGCCACACTGAAGCTATTACCGGTTTCAGCATGAATGGGTCGTCTCGTCTGGGGTAGTACCACCCTCTCACTGAAAACCGACGTGAAGTAATAGTGCTTGCACTGTTGCGTTTCGTTCGGTCAGTGAGAGCGCCGGAGGCCCATCTCCTCCTTCCTCCCAAACACAGGCTGGCAACGCACTTGCGACTCCCTCCCTCCATGCGACTCGGCAACTAGATTGTAATTTGCCATTTGTCTTCATGTTATTTACACAAAGTAATAATTTTAATCACAGCCCGATTGCCAATACTTTATAATAAGCTAGTTTCTGCCCGCGACTTCGTCCGAGCTTGGATTTAGAATTGGAAACGGTAGGTGTGGCTGCAATCGGGTTTTAGGTTTATTAGTACATTACATAATAGTTACATTCCATTGTAGAAGATGAATCTCAATTAGAATTCTGTCAGTACGTGTGTTGTTTCGATATTTGATAAAATTAATTTGCTAAATATTGTTGAGTCTTGAAGTCGTTGGATTCACGTTTGTGAATCTACGATTAAAATAATTAATTGAGGTGTTTGCAGTTACCATACTATGTTATATTTGTACTAATATTATAAAGAGAGGTAAAGTTTTGTTTTCGAGGAATCCTTGGTACCACTAATGTGATTTAAAAAATCTTTCACTGTTAGAAATTATCTCAAGTTCAGTATCTCAGTGAAAAAGGTGGTTTATAAGTCAAATGTAAAATAAATTTGAAAAAATTAAGCTTGAATGCAGATTTCACATATACTTTACAAATTCTTATAAAACAAACAACTAAAAGAAAATGGAAATTTAATGTAGATAAAGTTTAATTTGTTATTTGTTAAGCGATGAAGTTACAAGGGGTACAGGGAAGACATTTATCGGCAATATATGTTGGTTAATTTTTATTTTCATTGACTTTTAAGTAAAGCTGCGAACAAGTGCTAGGCTTATTTTAAAAGATTTCTCACATACCAACTGGGTATATGTTTTAGTGAGTCCCTGAATGGTTTGGATTCATAATTGGAAGTCCTATATGTCGCTTCAATCGGGTTTTAGGTTTTTTAAGATTATTTGCGTTTAAAAATACAATTGAAACCAAGAGGTTTTACAATTGAAAACAAGAGGACCTTACCCAATTATTAAAAAAAAGAATTACAAAACTGCGTTATTAAATAGGTGAATTTTATTACATACATTTTGTAAGTACATTTGAGAGAAATAATTTTTTACTCACTTGATTATCTCACGTACGTATCCCATACATTCAGGGCCGATGCCACCACCGGGCAGCATAGTGACTGCATGACGTCCTCCGTATTGCGCCTTAGGTATGTTCTTCTGTTTCCTTATAACCGGGGTCTTGTGCTGAAGGTCGAAATCCGACAGTGTAGCTGGCGCAGCGGCAGAACTAACTTTCACCACACCGCGGATCTCTGGGATCACTTTTAATTTAGACAATAAACGAACGGCCATCGCGAATTTAAACTAAAAAACAGCTGATGATGGTTGAATAATCACAGGAAGTGGAAGATGTAAAATTCGCAAGGTTCGCGATTTTTTCAAACGCCAGGTGGCGCTGTTAGTGTTGCCGGTATTGAAATGCTAATGTTCCAAAGTTTTAAACCGTTTAGTATTCAAAATATTGAGGCGAAGACATTCAATTTCATCTTTATTTTTAGCTGTTTAATCATTCGTACAATTATTACTGTTAATTTTTTTGAATGAATTCATTATTGCTCGAATACATATTTAAGTAACTAAAGTCTTACTAAAGTAGGATACATATTTAGATACTCATCTAGATAATAAAACTTTTTGAATCTGACATAATATTAGCAAATTTAACTTATTATTTACAGAACCTGTAATCAATACTCTACCACATAATTCATTTTATTCGAGCAAACATGAATTGGTTCATAAAATTAAATTGCGCTACAAATAGGTGACTAACTAAACTGTAAATTGTTTATACAGTAAACGGTAAAAAACAACTAAACTTAAATCATTTAAATTAACTAAAAATATAGTATTATATTTTAATCTATGTTTTGATTTATTATAAAAAAAACGGTACATCACATCTGCGCACGTGAACTATTCTTTAAAAACACAAACTCTATTGCTCGCCTAGTACACGCACATTATGAACACAAGTTGCGCGTGTAGGAGCTTCGGGCTCACTACTATAGGAGTCTAGACTGACACGGATAGCGGGCGCTATTTGGTGCCCGTCATGTGTACATTAATTACTCAGTGCCATAGATGAATATTAACAATAGCAGGTGATATTTTGGGCCGCTTAAAATCTTTCAATTACGATTACTTAGGCCGCAGTTGGACGACTACTGGTTTCTTAAGCAACACTTACAACTTAACACCTAATATACGAAAAATATCAGTTAATTCTGAAAAAAATCAAAATTTGACCAAAAGTTAGATGGCGGCAACACTTTATGCTACATTTTACATTTTTAACATTCATTTTTTTTTTTTTCTCGAACTGACTATGCTATTGACCTGGCAAGGTCTTTACAGCTTCACCGGACTACTAAGGCCGAGCGTTTAGGGCACTCAGCCGATTTTGGTTTTGGGTAACATACACAAGGGTGCACGCACACCTCGGCTTGGACTGTTTCCTGGAAAAAGACACGTCTGTCCTAGCTAACTATTCTAAGCTATTCATACATATATACATTTGTGAACCATACAATCGAAATTGCATGATTCACAAATGAATACGTGTATATCGGATTGAAACGAACTTAAACTATTCGATTCAGTTCGATGAGAGAAAAAAATTATTAAATAAAGAAAAAACTGCATAAAATAGTAGCTGCAGAATAAACCCTATTTCGCTTCATATAAATCAACATCTTGTAAAGGAGGAAAAATAGAGAAATAGAGACTATTATGGCCATATAACTTAATTAAAGTAGCGTTGAACAGAACCCTTGAGCGGCCATTGTAACGGCACCTCCGTGTCGATGTTAGGGGAGAGTTCGTGGTGAGAGAAGTTAATGATCAGGAATGTTTTTTGGAATTAGGAATCTCGTTTGTAAGTATCGTATATTGTAAGGGGGTAGAGAAGAGATGAGGTGTGCACATTACAGAATCGAACTCCGAGTACGTGATATCGTTGCGCGCGAGCAACGCGCTGGGGCTCGGGCCGCCCGTGTACGCGACCGTGCGCACCCGCAGCGCGCTCGGGGCCGACGCGGGGGGAGACGATGACGACGACGAGGAGGAACCCGACGACGACGAGGACGAGCAGGAGGGAGCGCCCCCGCTCATCCCCCCCGTCGGACTCAAGGTGACGTAGGGTTAACAGCGTTTTAATGACGATGCGCTCGAATATGAGAACGCAGTCAATATAAAAATATTGCATGTAGGATGGAAAAGGTAATTGCATCGTAAGAGTGAATGAGGAGGCCATAGAAAGCGTGACGAGAGTGAAATAAAGTAAATAAATAAGGAATAAAATAACGTGAAAGAGATAGTCAAGTATTATAGTGATTAGAGTAAGAGAGACGAAAAATAAAATTGAAATGGCAAAACATAGTTTCTTTACTTTTGCATTTATACTTTTAAAGTCTTAGAACAAACTTTAACTTAGGTTCTTTGTTGTTTATTGGTATTTGTTTTGATATTATTATTTTATAGCTTAAATGTGCCCATGAACTATCATCTCTTAGAATATTGTGAGTGACTAACCTTTTTTTTTTAAATTAATTTAGGGGCTTTTATTCTACAGAATATATCAGCCCCATTATTCCCCAATCCTTCTGGCTCTATCAGGAGAGTCACTGATGAGGTATAATTACCAGGTCATACAGAATCTTAGCATCACCCGAACAGGGTTCAGCTAGAGACTTCCAATTGGGTAATAGTTTACATTTTTTTTTTTTTCGAACTGACTATGCTATTGACCTGGCAAGGTTTTTACAGCTTCACCGGACTACTAAGGCCGAGCGCTTAGGGCACTCAGCCGATTTTGGTTTTGGGTAACATACACAAGGGTGCACGCACACCTCGGCTTGGGCTGTTTCCTGGTAAAAGACACGTCTGTCCTAGCTAACTATTCTAAGCTATTCATACATATAAATATTTGTGAACCATACAATCGAAATTGCATGATTCACAAATGAATACGTGTATGTCGGATTGAAACGAACTTAAACTATTCGATTCAGTTCGATGAGGGGAAAAAAAACAAAACCCTCGCACCATGTGTATATATGTGCACGTGTGTGAGAGAGATGATCTCATATGTCTGTTCAAGTGATGTAGGTGAGTCACTGTATCGCGAAAATAATATCAAGAGGGCTCCGCGCGGGGACGACCTAGGCTCGAGATATTATTGAGAACCGCGAAGTGTGCGGGAGCTAATAGGGATCGATTACAAAAGTGTGGGCGCAACACGCATTTTATAAGATTGAATTTAAATTTACTAACGGTGACGGCACCGAAGTCTAAAAATAGACATAACAAAAATTATTATTATTGTTTGACGGTTATTTTTAGGGGAAGATAGACGTAAATACGCGATTTACTCTATCTTATTTGAGTTATTTATTTTTTAACAAGGGAGCGGGCTTCGAGGAATGAGGGAGCTCGGTGCGACGCTTTGCAGCGTACGCATCGTAATCGTCTACGAGACGAGGACAGATAGCGGCTATGAAGCCGCGGAGGCTAATGAGCTCAGTCTCTAAGAGACTGATCTCTTGTTCAGCGGCCATACCGGGGCCTGAGGAGGGGAGTGGGGCGGGGGAAGACATGTGAAACCTCCCTGCCAGAGGGGCAGGGGGGCGCGCCTTAATGAATTTAACGGACTATCCCGAGTCCGGATCAAAGGGAGCTGTTTAAAACTAAACAAAATAGGAAAACAACGCAAATAAGTACCTGAGCGAGACAGGGGAAAAATAACATAAGACTACTTAAATAAACAAACAATAAAAAGAAAATAAATTTAAAAATAAATCACTGAAGAATTAAAGAAATACGTAAATAAATAGATAAACAAAAGAGTAAATAAATAAATATACCAAGAAATAGATAAAGCAATAAATAAAGCCGAAAATAAAATAAAGAAACAGTAGGAATTGTTAAAAAATATTACAAAATGTCAAATCTTGATAATATTCGTAAAACTTATATCTATCTTGATACTTATGCTATCCTAAATCAAATTTTAATCGGAGAGTTCCGATCGAACCGTCGACTTGAGTGGTTGTCCGTTTTGCTGCGCGCGCTAAGTATTAAAATTTGATTTAGGATAGCATAAGTATCAAGATAGATATAAGTTTTACGAATATTATCAAGATTTGACATTTTGTAATATTTTTTAACAATTCCTACTGTTTCTTTATTTTATTTTCGGCAACTAATCTTCTAGTAGACTATTACTGCTATTGTTGAGTAGGTAATAATATTACAAGTTTCTTGCGATCATTTCAATGAACTAATAAGCTGGGGGCCGTCTCGTTAGAACTTTCCAGGGAGTTTTTGAGGGAAGTCAGAATCCATTTTCCTTGGTATTATTTCCTATCCAATTCCCTTGTGCACAATAACCAAGCTATATTACTTAAAACACCACCAATATTACAAAAAATAGAGCCAAATAACACAAGATTATGAATAAAATATAAAATCCAGGACATGACATTCCAAGATCTCGCCACAACTTTGTACACTTAAAATGATATTATTTTTCACGTTCTGAAAAGAAAGCAATTAAGTAATTAATAAAAATAAAATATGAGTTTAATTGTGATAAATGTATGGATAAAATATGTCAACTATATAGGCTATATTCTGGCAATACTTGTAAGTTTTTTTTAATATGACAAATCGGGTGCTTTCTCTTTCATAGTGGAGTTTGCCAGTGCCAGGAGCTGTAAAACGGGCGTCCATTTTGCTACGCCATATTGAATTTGGTCGGACATCTTTGGACGCCATGTTTAGTCAGACATATTTTATAAACATTTTCGCGTAAATTTCAAATATTTTTGGCCCTAAATATCGAACTTTTTTTCACTTAAGTCTGTGGCTTCGTTTTCCGTAAATATTGCATCAAAAAATTCAGTGCCAGGACTTCTGTCCATATTTGTCTTCTGGGGGTCGTCGGTGCTTTTGTTACTTGATAAATAAAGGTAAATTATTTCTGTCGAAAACATTGTACATTTTGACATATCATAACAAGTGTTTAGTGTTTTTTTTTGTGTAATTACTGTTTTGTATTGCTGATATAGGGCATGAGAGTGAAGGTCAAAAGGTTGAATGATGTTAAAAACGATTAGTGGCGTGGTCGTCTCGTAAATACCTAAAAAAATCGTTATAAACGGCGCTCCCGGCCGGCCTACTATTCGCACCTGCTTACATACCAAAACAGTTATCTTTTCATAATACGTGCTATCAAATAAAAATCTCAGCGGGGGCATCGAACCCCAGAATATAATCATTATGTTATAAAACCAGTCTCGGATCTGATTGGGCGACGTGCCTAAATATGTGGAAAAATAAACCCATTAAGTAAACAGTACCTATTCAAAATCGCATCGTGTATAAATTAATTTACCTGTATCAAAAATTACTAATATATGTTATCACTGTTGTAAATCTTGTTATTGAGTTGTATCAAAAAGGTACTAGATTTACCTTTTTAAATTCATGTAAAAACATTTATGGTAATGTAACATTTTTAGGAAGTTGTTAATCTGTAATTTACGTTATTTAAAAATAATATATATAATAATTAAATATCAATATGTTAAATGTTTGTAGATTATAGTTTTATGATCATAATATTTATGTACATTCTTAAATTGTAAAATATATTACTAAAATCGTATAAGCATGTTCCGGTTGCTGTTCTTGATAATGAATCCTCCTTTAGATTTAGTATGGTACCATATTAGACTACATAATCAAATGCTAAAGCCTACAACAAGTATTCTTTTTAAACTTTATCATTGGTGTTATTACAAAAAAGTTAAATACTTGCTCTAAAAAGGTTTAGAATTAAATCCACCACGCTCGCCCGATGCAAGTTCTCGTTATTCTTCTTCCTCAAGTCAAACCTAACGTAACCAAAGCGAGACAAAAGTGCAAGATGGCGAACATTCAGCGGCCATGGTGTATTTAATTCAAAACCTTTTTTAAGCAAGTATTCAATACGTATTTATCTTTTTTGTACTTACACCTTATAGGTTTTATTAGGCTTTTACCTTAAGTTTATGACCTTACAGTCTTTGTACTTTTATAAAAATGCACGATTTAATTTAGAAATAGTTACAAAAAATTGCTAATTTACCTAAATACTAATTTCTATTTTAGTAAACTATTTACTTCATCTATATCTAGGTAAAAGAAGTAGTGGCAGTGGATGTGTTACATTATATGTGCACTTAATTAAATTTTTTATTTATATGTTTTCAATAGCTGATATAAAAATGTTTGTATATATCCTAGTAGTTCAAGAGGTTAAATCACATATACAATAACAACAAATCATTTTTTTTTATAGTCTGTTATAAAAATAATTGCAATAGTTCACATAATATGCCTTGAATGACATCTTGAATTATAATTTTTTTTTTTATATTTTCTTGTAGGTTCTTTCATTTGACCACAGTCAAACCTAATGTTTTATATGTGGTCTCTAAGATTGTAAAGACACTAAAGCTATTTGAAACAGCTGTAGAGTCAATTTTTATTTTATGTCAAAAGGAGGCAAACAAACCTGTGGGTTGAACCAGAATGTTAAGTGATCACCACCATCCATAGACACTAGCAACACCAGGGGAGTTGCAAGTGCGTTGCCAGCCTGTATATGGGGTAGAGAAAGGGAACGGAGGTGGACCTTCGGCGGTTTCACTGACCGAATGAAATGCAACAATGCAAGCACTGTTACTTTACGTCTGTGTTCTGTGAGAGGGTGGTACTACCCTGGGCAAGCCGACCCATTCATATTGAAACTAGTAATAGCCATAGTGTGGCTCTGCCACCTTTAAATGACCAAATGACTGGAACACGGCAATAGGTGATAAATTTTACATTTATAGATGATGACAGTGATATGAGTATAGAAAAAAACTACTATGTTATGGTATGTATGGTCGTCACATTGTTTCCCTTCACTGAATGATCTGGTTCATTTGAAGTATGTGAACCTATATTGTTTTACACAATATCTGAACAAATATTCTATATTGTTACATTTTTTTTAAACTAGGAGTCACTATAAAGAAATGGTTACTATAGTCTTCGACATTTTTTCTGTTCTAATCTATATTCCCTGTCAAAAACAAATATAAACAGATGGAGCAGATTGCCTGATGAAATGGTATTTGCTATTTCTGTACATTATTTTTAGTACTGACTCGACAACTGACCAGTGACCAATAAACTAACTTTAATAAATGGGCATTAATAGTAATAAAAAATTTCGGCACTGACTGTGATATAGACATATCAGCAATTATGCTGCTCATCTATTAACAAACGAATATACACAACTCTCTTAAGTGTATGGCCTGAGTGCATCTGTGTTCGGCAGTGCGTCCAGCGTCCAAGAGCAATGCTCGCGCGCCACTCGGGACACTCGCGTATTAATGCATATGTTTGAAACGAACGCGAGACGCGACGCTACGCTCGACGCTCGATTGTAGCGTCCACTCTGGTCATACACCTTACGTAAACCTTATTTAATTCTATACTTCTGTGGCACGGGCACTCCTGTTGTTCTGAAGGTAGTTAATAAGAATGCTACTACTTTAGCCAATTTAATTTCTATATCATACAATTTTTCATTATTCATACAATTTCAATAAAGTTTTATAATTAATTTTACCACATTAAAAATATTTTTAGAATAATTCATATAAGTTATTTTAGTGAATTTATTGAGATTGTACATAATTTTTGGTTGACTTAATTTTACTCACACAGTTATGTAGAACTAAGCTTTACAACCTTGGATAGTGTAGGCTTAGTGTAGGCTTTTAAAAGATCTGAACGCTGACTATCCCTTTATTTCTATCTTATATTATTTGATATATTGCTTATCTTTACCCTGGTAACTTTAATTGTCTTCTTGAACTTGTCAGCTCTTTAGAATGAAATAACCATTAATGCAAATTAAATTATACTGAAAAGGCTAAAACCATTACTGGCCTCATTAATGGTTACTTGTTAAAATATGTAAATTTGTATCATATTCAAGTTTTCACAGTCAATGCTCAATTTTTCTTTGTACATAAAATGCATTGTTGAGAATTCGAATTCACATCACAAGCAACAAGAAAGCCCAGAAATGATACAGTGGACCCCATAATGGCACCCCCTGTAATCCCGTATGTCTATTATTACATATGAAATATTTTTTTTACAATCTTCCCTAATGTAGATAATGCATGATTAAACAGGTTATAACTTAATTGATTCATATTATGATTTTAATTTATAGCTTTTATTTCTTTTAGTACATATGTACATACATTTACTTGTACAAAATTATTCCCTAATGTAAAGTTATGATTTTTTATAAGTTTTATAGCATTGACGTTAATTCTATAATAAAACATAAGTTTTCTATTGTGTTGTTTAATTTACTAAATTCGATATTCAGAATCTTATCCGACAAATTATAATTTGTCATAATTGTAATAGACTTTGTTGGGAGGTAATAGGCATTATCAAGCTACAATTTTTTTTCTAGAACTCTATCATCATATATCTCTCATCGTTAACGCAGCATTCGTAAGAAACGTTTTCGTTCGACCATTTAGTCTCCGACTCCCCATATATTACCCCCTACAATCTCACACACTTTACCTCTTTATAATATTAGTATAGATTATATAATTAGTTAATAGCATCCTTCTTCCTACGAGTGGAATAGTTTTTTTGGGCTAAAACGCAACCCCGATTTTAAAACATTCTTCATTGTTGCTCTTATTGGTCTTAGCGTGATATATAGCCTATGATATTCACAAACTAATGTGGCTTTCTATTTGTAAAAGAATTTTCAAAATCGGTTTAGTACTTCCTGAGATTACCCCCTACAAGGTCACAAATTTTACCTCTTTATAATATTAGTTTTAAGGTATTTGTAAAAGAATCCGGACTATAGGGGGTCTTAGGCAGAACTCTATATATGACAAATTTGATAGTTGACACTGCCTTGCAAAGCGTTTGTTGGATTATGGGGGTCCACTGTATTAATTATTTTTAATAATATAATGTTTTCTGTACAATATGATAGAAGTTCTCTGAAATCTCTGTAAGCAATTATCACTACTTAATGGCTTTTATATTAGTGAATAAACTATGTTGTGAAGTTCTTTCTTCATAACTTATTATTGTTTGTATAACTGATCTCAATCAGTTCATTTATGTGTTGAAAAAACGTAAAGCATCCCACTGAATGCCACACTTGTACACTGCAAGAAAACACACAAATAGTTACTATTTCATATCTTATACAGGCTGAAAGTTTAGACAGTAGCAATATTTATGAAGGATACTCTGCACTAGATTCTCGTTCTAAATCAATAAAAAAATAAGTGCTTAATATTTGACATAATTATCTAGAATAATACATAAATTATACACGATCCTCTACGCGTCTATGTTAAAGCACAGTGTCAATGATCACCACCGTCCATGGACACTAACAACACCAGAGGGGTCGCCAGTGCGTTGCCACCCTTTGGGGGGAAGCGTTAGAGGAGGGAGAGAAGAGAGGACAGGGGAGGGGAGATGGGCCTCCGGCACTCTCACTGACCGAACGAAACGCAACAATGCAAGCACTGTTACTTCACGTCGGTTTTTTATGAAAGGGTGGTACTACCTCAGACGAGCCGACCCATTCATGCTGAAACCAGTAATAGTTTCAGCGTGGCTCTACCACCATTAAAGTACCTCAGAAACAAAAGAAAAGGGTCTATTGCCCGTTTTACTATCGAAAGCTATTAACTCCGGGTCACCCATTGCAGCTTTTGACACCGGTCGTTGCACTTAGTCTTATTATATTATTTACATGTTTGTAGCTATACTTTTGAAAGTCTTAAAACAAACTTTAACTCCGGTTTTCTTGGTTGTTTATTAGTATATGTTAAAACATTATTAATTTATAGGTTGAATGTGACTATAAAGTGTCATATCCTAGAATACTGAGAGTGTCTAAACTTTCACCTGGCATATATTACTTTTCATATTTTATAAATATATGATAGAACATGGCTATCATGATAAT
The DNA here is from genome assembly GCA_015888305.1 of Antheraea pernyi. NCBI lineage: Eukaryota > Metazoa > Arthropoda > Insecta > Lepidoptera > Saturniidae > Antheraea > Antheraea pernyi. The sequence continues at coordinate 399,432 of MU158823.1, forward strand.
ATTTTTATTTAGATATTAGCTTCTGCCTGCAACTTGGTCCGCGTGGAAATGTTAGTTTGAGCTTACGCTAACAGGCAGTGGAACTTCTTAAAAAGCATTAAAAAACCCGATTTTGAAACATTCTTCATTGGTGCTCCGCCCCTATTGGTATTAGAGTGATGATATATAGCCTATGGCCCCTCCCTCGATAAATGAGCTATCTAACACTGAAATAATCGGACCTGATATTAGTGCATTCAACCAAACATACAAATCCTCCAGCTTTATAATACTATATTTAGAAATTGACGAGTGTCTAAGTATTTAAAAAAAATTGGATTGAAACCCATTCAGTTTTTGCTTGACATGGAGCTAACTACTGACCTGTATTGTGTATATAGATTTAACTTTAATACTTGATAAACTACATACTACATATGATAAAACAAAGTCCTCTGCCACGTCTGCCTGTCCGTCTGATCATGATAAACTGAAATACGATTGAACACCTTTTCTTTCGGTTTTCACCAGTAGATAAAGTGATTCATGAGGAAGGATTAGGTATATAATTTGTCAAGGTTTTTTTATTATCAGGGTGGGACAACTCCACAGGGTCCACTAGTGTCATGATTTTTATTTTTGTAATTAATTGTAATGATTTAATATGGCCTTTATAATATTTTTATTAACTAAAATGATATTCGAATGATTTAAACCAACGTAATCTACTTTCGGTACCGCTACAATAAGTCAGAAACGCGACTGGAACACTGATACTAGACCCACTCGATTAGATAGTTTGGACTATAATGGGCAACATGTCATTGGTTGGGGGGCACTTATGTTGAAGTTATTGTAGGGCGAAGCTCTGCCCAATGAATACTCCCAGTACCTATAGTGTTAATATTGGTTTCCCTGACGGACCTACAAAAGTTGTTTTATAATATATAACTTTTTCTGTATGCTTGAACAAATTTAAAATAAAATCTTAAAATGATGAATTTTATCCTTATGAATCATGGAGTACTGTTATATATTTAAATAGTTAATTAAAATCAATCACATACATTTTATGGAATTTCTACTGTAATAAAACACTTCATGATTAAGGAAAACACTATCTCTAGCGACACTGAATATTTCAGTTAGAAGTTGTTTATGACTCAATATACAAAGAAGAATGGCGTATTATTTAAAAGGATACCTGCAAAGAAACAACATACAGGTGGTTTATTATACCACGTTACTATACCGCGTGAAAGGTTAGTCAGTCGCAATATTTACACAAGGTATTCAGTACTCGCTTCTCGTTCTAAATCAATTAAAAAAAACAGATGCTTAAGATTTGACCTAATTATCTAGAGAAAAACAAAACTGGTATACACTCCTAACGCTTAGTTTACGTGACGCGCCAGTGTGCATGCTACCACACACCTGCCACTACCGGCATCGCGCGCTGCTGCCAAACCGTGCCTCAGTAAATTGTTCGATGAAAGGGATAGTTTACGTGTTAAGGCTTTTCAACGCGGATGTACCCTCGCGATTCATCTTCACTTTCGTTCATTGAGCGTTTCACTTTTATACCCATACGTTTAAAAGTCTTAGAACAAACTTAAACTAAGATTCTCTTTGTGGCTTATTAGTATTTGTTTTTATATTAATATTTTTATATATTAAATGTGACCATAAACTGTCATTTCTTGAATACTGCTATTCTTTAAAATTTCACCCAGTATATAGTATAAATGCAAAAGTGAGATTGTTACATTTTCATGTCTTAATTTTCTCAACCGATCTTGGTGAAATTTTGCATACACATTATGAGTGGTGCAGAAGACATAGGGTAAGAAAAAGTGTAGGGTCCTGAGGGATAGGTCAAAGTCCTATTAATGCGAGCGAAGCTACGGACAAAGGCTAGTATTATATATTTAAAAATGAATATAAAAAATAAAAAAAAAAATCCAAAAAAAAATAAACCGCCTTCGATGTGAAACACAAATAAGGCACTCAAAAGAGAAAAATAACTGAATTATTAAATTAACCAAATTAAATAAAAAAATTGATATTCGCGCTATCGAATAATATATTTGAAGTCGATGCCAACCTGGGATATGGGACCACCTCTGAATATAATCGATTCAAATAAAAAAAGAATTATTAAAATCGGTTCATAAATGACGGAGATATCGATTAACATAAAAAAAATACACACAACCGAACGTAGTAACCTCCTCCTTTTTCGAAGTCGGTTAAAAAGACGCATTGCGAAAATTTGGAACTACCCTTAATTAGAAGTATTGTAGTTGATGTTACTTTACACTTCCAGGGAACGCATTTTTAATTGTTTTAGTAAAAAACATTTTTTTGTTGCAGTGAGGCGTAGTAGTGGTCAATTAATTTCAGGCGGAAGTGCAAAGTAACTTCCAATATAATATTATATGTTGGATTTTCGCAAAATAACGCCTTCTTCAATCAAATAACTTAATTAGAAGTGCATAAATTTAACAAAGAAATTCATTTCAGGGGGTGGAGTTGGTTCAAAATGATGAACCAAGAGATAATGTGCGAGGTGGAGGTCGGGACTCACGGTGCCATCGAGATAGATGGTGACGATCAAGTTGGAGTCAAGGTATGGGAACATTTCTACTACATTATTTTGTCGTTAGCTAATATTGTGGCCAAACACTAAAACTTATTAAGTCAGGTTTTGTTTTTTTATTTTATTTATTGTAGCACGGCAAAATGACTGCACTATGCCTGATGGTAAGCACAGTACAATCCAAAAACAATGGCGACCACCGATTGACACACTATCCATCGCCGGTCGCCGCTGTCATGCCAGCCTGCGAAATACTGGATATGCACAAGCTGATCCCGAAACGCGACCCACAGAAATGAAATACTATGACGGGCTTTACGCCATATACATGGTGGTTGCGACCCGATCAGGCTCTAAAACATTACCACCCCGCTATCGCCATTGCCTCGTTCGTTATTCAGCAGGGTGCACCACGTGGCTTGGGTGTCTCAAGTCTTATGATGTTATTCAATACCCCTTACAACCCTGGTATATTATTAGTTCTGTTTCTTGGCAGTGGAATGTCTAAATCAACAAACTTTACAGTGATGTTTATCATGCTGCAGTCAAAGTATAGAACAATTATTGTACCAAATAACATAATTCGGAACTGACATGTATAAATTGTAAAATATTGTAACGTCCTATGTTAAAAGGAGTCCTACTGAAGAGACGAAATAAAACATTTAATTAAGCCTTAATCTGTAGATGGTTACTTTATGGCTCAGAATCTAATGTCGGAGTAACTAAGGTATACTCCTATTATAATAAATATTTAAAAAATGTGTCAGAACAAAAGCGAGAAGAGAAGAGCCTTTGTCGCGCTGTTCTCCAATACCCAAGGGCAAGTGAGGCACTGCTTACACTCTACCCGACACGGTGCTTACCCCCACCACTGCATTGTTACACAAAACATTTTCGTATCAAAATTAGAAAGCCATCCCGTAAGAAGTTTCACTTTTAAAAAAAGTCTAAATCGCATATAATTTTATTACACAGTATGAAGAAATAGAGACTGGACAATATGAGGAATATATTACTGATGACCAATATGAAGAGGTCGAGGAACAGGTCATTGGTATGCAGCATCTTGAAGAAGGTTCGTTTATAAAACAATTATTAAGCTCTTATTGACATAGGCAAGAAATGGTAATCATTGGATTTAGATAAAGAGTGATTTAAGGCTTGATTTAAACCAATATTCTCGATTATGGGTTAGTGTTGTTACGATTTGAAACCTTGTAAATTAGCAAGCTTTTGGATTTTTTATATACTTTATAGATAAAGCGCTGAGTTGTAAAATCACGAAATATTAACAAAATTGAGACATACGGACATGTGCGAAAGTTCATTTTGAAAAGGTTACCGTAAAACAGCGGATTTGACGATAGAAATCAAATCAATAATACTTCAATTTAGGTCCTACGAAGGTGGTTCTAAAAGTAAAACCTACCACCGGTTCGGAAAACAACCCAGTCATCGAGAAGAACCAGCGAGAAACTAGATCGGGTTTATTTATTTAACAAGCATATATATTTTTTAATTTGTTAAGTTAACGTTCGTTTTTAGTGGATGCACAAAGAGATATCAATTCCGGACATAACTATCTTTCATATATTGTTCCACTCTATAATAGGCCTTTAGACATTAAAACCAGCTTGACATGGTGCTTGAACTCACTATCCGACAAATCGGTAATATGCTTTGGGATTTTCTTGTAAAACCTAACACTATTACCTAAAAAACTGTTACTGGTTTTACTAAATGTGGGATGGGATGACTAGTTTGTCATAGTTATCTTGTTACCCTAGATATTTTGGTCTTTGACCTCGAATAATTTTCCACTGATTCGTTAATGGAAAAATCATAGAGTAATGTTAAATTACCTATGATATACATATATGATTATATATGTTTAGTAGCTTTACACATTTACGTAAGCCTCTTACAAAATATATAAAAGAACATGATCCAAATTTCATGTTATTATTTTCCTTTAAAACTTTGGTTACTACTATGTTACTCTGGTTAATATTACAATTAAAAGCTGTTTGCCTTGACAGGTATGTTTTATAGATTAGGAACCGATTCAGGAATATGAAAAACATTTCAAAATACTAAAAATAAGTACCAACCCTAATTTACATGTTTATGTTTACCAATATGACGGTTGTTAAACCTGCTATATGGTTGTCATTGCAATTTCCATGTCACTGACAAAATATTGGTTAGTATCTGAGGCATTCAACAACTCCAATTACCAATATTTTGGTAAAGGTTTATTCCTCAATACAATGTCTCCCATTAGAATAGAAGGTCTGTTCTTTTCATTATAGGATAACAACCAAAATTTAATTTTGTATTTAGATGCGTAAACTTGCCAATATGGCGGTCGTTATACCTGTTATAGGCTTGTCACAATACAGTAGGGCAATTCCCATGTCACTGACAAAATGTTGATTAGTGTCTGAGGCATTCAACAATTCCTATTACCGATACTTTGGTAAAGGTTTATTCCTGAATACAATGTCTCCCTTTAGAATAGGTCTGATCTTATCATAATGGGATAACAAACAAAATTTAATTTTGTATTTAGAAGTTTGAACTTGGCAATATGGCGGTCGTTATACCTGTTATAGGATTGTCACAATACAGTAGGGCAATTCCCATGTCACTGACAAAATGTTGATTAGTGTCTGAGGCATTCAACAACTCTAATTACCAATACTTTGGTAAAGGTTTACTCCTGAATACAATGTCTCCCATTAGAATAGAACGTTTGATCTTTTCATTATCGAATAACAACCAAAATTCAATTCTGTGTGTCCAAAAACTGTTCTCTATATGTCGTATAATGTTGGTTTTGTGGACAGATTATAAAATTTCAGTGGGCAGCGAGGAAGTTATACTACCTGGTATATCTGGAGAAGAAGTCTTGGGTTCCAGTAACGAGAATCCATATGAAGCTGTATATGAACAACCGTCGACAACCAATAGGTAAGTATACCTTATAGTGATAGGTCACTTGAAACTATTTTACTTGATGTTAAGTGATCACTCACCACCGTCCATAGACACTTGCAATACCAGAAGAGTCGCAAGTGCTTTGCCACCTTGTGTTTAGGGAAGGGGAAGTGGAGGTAGATTATCCAGCACTCTCACTGACCGACCGAAATGCAACAATGCGTGCACTGTTACTTCACATGGGTGTTTCTGTATGTCGGGTGGTACTACCCCGGACGAGCCGACACATAATGCTGAAACCAGTAATAGCTTCAGCGTGGCTTTACCTGATCTACTGATCACTTAACCTCAGGTGAACCGCCTGTTCGTTTGCCTACTACGATATAAAAAACACATTTATTTCATGGTTTGAGTTTTCACTTCTGTTGGCACTCCTTATGACTGCCAGTACTATTTTAAATTAATTTTTCTTTTATTCTGTACTGCATTCTGAAGCATTTCTGTTTTGTTTTCCAGAAGAGGTCGTGGCAGACCGAGGTCGAATGCTAACAGCACAAACAGTATTCATCACCTTATGCCTATTGGTGAGTTCTTTTTTTTTCTAACGTAATTATAGCGCAATGGAACAATGTCTGGATTCAACATCATTGGAATCGTTTTCAAGTCGTGCAACCAATGATTTTCTAACAAAAGTTCTTTAACGTAAAGTGAGGAATCGAATCAGAAAGTTTAATATTGTAGAGGTGTATAAAATTGTGGATTATCAATTATATGAATGAAACTAGCAGATACCCGCGTCTTCTTCTGCGTTGTTTATCACTTTAACCATGTATTTTATGGATAGATGAAAAAACATAAGTGAAAAGTAAAACTTTGCTTACAAAATTTCCTTAATCTTTTATGTAGTGCTTAAAAAAATTTAGTTTCGTGAAAATTTAAAAAGTTGATATCGACTGTAGATACCGTGACAATGTTCGTTTTGGATAAGGCCTAAGTGTGTGAGTAAAAAAAAAGATCGAAATCTATACAGTATCTTTTGCCTGATGCAAGCGTTCAAAGGAATCAACATAATTTGAGACGGGCTATTTCTGGAACCACAATAGTTTTCATTCTCATGGTCGATGGGCAATCGTTTCTTTATTTGTAACAATTCTTTCCTCACAGCTTTTTACACGTCAAATGTATACACACTTTGATAATAAAAGGCAGCCCATGTTACCCACTTTTTTATTGTTTTATTTTTCTTTAACCATCTCTTTTAATTTATTCATTACAAATATAACTTGTTTTTTATAATGCATCACAGTAGTGTACAGGAATTTTAGTATGACGTAAGCACTGATGGGGGGGGTCATTGATTTGCCTATTCTTCATAACACAGGGTTTGGGGGTCTTGGTGATTACGTCAGCAATATTCATTTATTTAAGCAGATCAGATTTAAAAATAATTAATGTTAAAGCATGGGAGGGGGGTAAGAGAACCGCTTACTTTTGATGATCAGGAAGAGGGGGAAGTCCGAAATTACAAAAAGTCTGCTTACTTTGTTTACGCTGCTTACGTTACTTGAATGACGAACTAATTTTTGGTGTAAATATGTTTATGGGTTTTGTAAGTTCAAGGGCTAAATTTGGCGTATACAGGCTGAATGTTTAGACAGTAGCAATATTTATGGAGGATACTCTGCGTTCGATTCTTGTTCTTAATATAAAAAATAGGTGTTTAATATTTGACTGTAATTATCTACAAAATATAAAAATTATAATCAAATCTCTACGCGTCCATGTTAGCACGGGGTCAATGGCCGTCGGGTGATTTCACTTTCACTTGAAAGTGAACGTGAGACCGTCAGGAACAAAGCAAAAGGGTTTTTTGTCCGTTATATTATCAAAAGTTATTAACTCCGGGTCGCCCATTGTAGCTTTCGGCACTGGTCATTGCACCTAGGTTTATTACGATTTATTACTTTTGAAAGTCTTAGAGCAAACTTAGATTCTCTTGGTTGTTTATTAGTATTTGTTTTGATATTATTATTTTATATGTCAAATTTGACCATGAAGAATACTGCGAGTGTTTAATCTTTCACCCGGTATAAGTGATGCATAAGAAAACTGAAACTCGATTATAGGCGAGGTACCTATGGGTCTGATGGAGGGCGTAAGCAATGCAAGGGGCACAGCGCGTCGCTGGGAACAGAAGCAGGTTCAAATCAAAACCATGGAGGGAGAGTTCTCTGTGACCATGTGGGCTACGGGAGAGGATGATGGTGAGATACCTTTAACGTTTATAAGAAGTAACGATCAAGTTAAAATCTGTTTTGCCGTTTCACATTATCCATATAATGTTATCACAAATTCCAGTTTCACAATGTATAGAGAGTTCTTTTTAAAAATCCTGTGTACTCGTATATGTAAGCTCATCACTTCAGAAAGATGTGCTTTATTTTGCTTGTGTGCTTTACTGTATTTTTGTTGTGTTGTGTTTTTGTTTTTACTAGTGGGCGCCCAGTGGTCGACATTCGACCATAGTTCATTGATTTTTTTAAGTTTGGATTTTATTAGGGTTAATGAATGTAGAATGAAAAAGGGTAATTGGAACGTAAGAGTAAAATAATACATACAGTCGAGCATAGCAACCTCCTTCACAACCTTTTTTGAAGTCCTTTATTGACAGATGTCAAAATGTCTTTTTTATTTACATGTGTGTATATGTTGTGTAAAATTGAAGCAGTAGTGTGAGTAATGCATATTTTAATTAATTTAATGTACTTCTAATGCATTTTATATAAAATAAATAGCTTTCTGCACTTCTCCTCCATATAAACTTTAAATATACCAAATTTCACGTTCATCCGTTCGCCCAATTCCGTTAAAAAGGGATACAAAGTTTAGGCTTCACGTATTAATATATATGATATCATAGGAGGCAAACGAATAGGCGGGTCACCTGATGTTAAGTGATCACCGCCGTCCATAGACACTAGCAACATCAGGAGAGTCGCAAGTGCGTTGCCAGCCTGTGTTTGGTGGGAAGGGGAAAGGGAAGTGGGCCTCCGGCGCTCTCAGTGCCCGAACGAAACGCAATAATGCAAGCACTGTTACTTCACGTCGGTGTTTCTACGAGCAGAGTGGTACTACCACGGGCGAGCCGACTCATTCATGCTGAAACCAGTAATAGCTTCAGCGTGGCTCTACCACCTTCATCACTGTAATTATTAAGACAAGGTTTGCACAAAAGAAAATATAATAATATTCGGTTTAAAAATTCTTCATATAAAAAGTGAGCGGGACAGAAGAAAGAAAGTCTTCAAAAATATTAACGGAATTGATAGATTGAGCTTTAGTTACCGTTTTATCTTATTACGTGGTTATACAGGATACAGGTTATGGAAAATTTTGTCTCATTTTTTTAAGTTGTATATCTGGGTAAAGAGACATCTGTCCTGTAAGAATTGTCGCACTTTGGACAAATATTTGGTCCATAATAAATTATTACATAGTATAAAACAAAGTCTGTCTGCGTCTGTATGTTCGCAATAAACTCAAAAACTACTGAACGGATCTTTATGCGGTTTTCACCAGTGGATAAAGAAAGGATTTACGAGGAACGTTTTAGTATATAATATGTCCAGGATTTGTTTATATTCAGGACGGGACAACGTCTGCTGGGCCCGCTATTTACTGAATAAGAGAAATGGTGATTGAGTATTTAGACCATCGGAACCTTGATTCCATGTTCTAGGTTCTAGTTTCCAGTATAGCAAAAACTATAGGAATCCGGATACATGAACTAATTGTCTAACGTACAAAAATCGCATACAATTTCCTCAGCAATCTAATGGTACTAAACTGCAATCGATTACCTAATGAAATAGTATCTAGAAATTCAGTGAATTGTTTTAAAAACCAACTCGACAATTGGCTGCAAACAAATAAACTAAGTCTAGTAAGTGATAATTTATAGCCATAAGAGATCCAAAGACTTGGACGCTGTGTGATATAGACATATTAGCAATTATGCTGCTCGTCTATTAATAAATAATTTAAATTGGCAACAGTATCAGTTGATGTTGAAGGTAAACACCGTGGTAAAATCTGAACCAAAGAAATGTTCTTAAATATCCTATTATAATTGAGAAAACTATGGAATTGTGCCTTTATCAGTTTCTGAAGTCACCAATATGTCGCCTTTTGATGTAGCGATTATGTCCTTGCTTTCCCTCGGTAATAGGTTTTTGCCCTAGCAGTGGGACACTTATAGGCTGCTGGTAATATTGTAATAAATACTAATTATGTTATTTGTCCTGTATTTTTTTTTCAACCAAGTGACACATGTACAGTCCACTCGAGGCTAATTTGTTGCTGCCTTAATTAGTACCACTTACCAACCTAGAATAGGACAGCATTTGTGCGTGATTTTAATCAGGAATAGGTCACTACTCCACAAGACGGTTTGAATTGCCCTGTAATTTTTTCAATGAAAGAACCTTTATACCAGTGTTTCACAAACTAGATGCCACTCTAGAGGGCTGTGAGTTAAAGGCGAGACGCTATAAATTTAAACAACTTAATAAATGCTTAAAAATAATTTAATAAAGTTATAAGTTTAGTTTGATTCATTCAGAGTGTAAACTTGCACAGCACAGAGTCGATACTCTTATTTGTCACTATTCTTACGGGCCACATGTAAATTGATTAGGGGCCGCAGTCTATGCACTCTTTTTTTAACATGGGGAAATCCCTACGGATTCCCACCCTAGCCGGGCAGCTGACGGTGGGGTATGTCCGACTTGCACGGGCTAAAACCCCGTGGTGCCTTCAATCACCTATAGGCCGGGGAGCAAGAGCTGCCGAACTGCCACTACGTCTACTCCCCAACAGGTGTCGGCCCATCATCAGGGGTCTCGTCGCGGTCGAGGGATCAGAATCGTAGACCCCTCAGGAGTCTATGCACCACAGCTTTATACAAACCGCTTGAGATGTAAGCTGTTAATGCCTTCAACCTTAAATAGGACAACACTTATGAGTTGGCTCTATAATAGGTCGCTACTCCACAGGGCTGGGTTTAGTGCTGGTGTGTCTTGGTGTTCATACTGGAACAACAATTTAACTTAATGATATTTCTGTGGTCAATTTCACTTCATTTTATAACAAAGTTGAAGAATTAAAATTTAGAATCATATAGAAGGAGGAAACATTGCGATGCAATTGTGTTAAGGGTTTTTCTAAGCTCACCTGGCTCTAGCTATTTACTAATCTCAAGTTGAGAAATCTGTTGCCAAGTAAATATAGATGTATTACAGCACCTACAACTAAGAACCAATTTCCTAGGCTTAACGTGCTTACTTATAAAGTACTAGCGGACCCGGCAGACGCTGTCCCGCCCTGATTATAAAGAAACCCTGGACAAATTATACACCAAAGCGTTCCTCATGAATCACATTATCCACTGGTGAAAACCGCATAAATATCCATTCAGTGGTTTTTGAGTTTATCGCGAACAGACAGACGCAGTAGGGGACTTTGTTTTATACTATTTAATGAAAAAAAAAGAAATTAAATTATAAAATTGTAACGTTTCAGATGAAGGGTCAAACCCGGAACCAGATCCTGACTACACAGAGTATATGACTGGAAAGAAAAGTATAATAGGAAATGAAAGTATGCCAGGTAGGTTATTTTAATTATTTGTCGATGTATCTAAGCATTTGACAGTCTCTTTTCCTTTGAGAATAAACCTTAATTCTAAGGGGGTGGCTATTAATTACGTAAAGTTTTCACGTGGGAGGAAATGTGGTTTCGAAAATATCACATAATTTTTTTTGAGGAATAAAATAGTGTAAAAACATGAGAAAATCATATTAATTTAAAGTAAAACATTTTTCTAGACTAAAATATGGCGAAATCTTACACAATTCTTGTATATATTAGAAGACATTTCGAAATGTAATGTAATAATTTTTTTATATAAATCTAATGCATTTATACTCGAATGTAAATTTTGAAAGATCTCGCGAGACATTAGGACTGCGAAAAAGGGGGGGGGGGGGGGGGGGATGGAGCTAAATTCC
>MU158823.1:411073-477561 GCA_015888305.1 Antheraea pernyi
TGAGGGGGGGGGGGGGTGTTGAGAGGGATCGAGACAAAGGATTTCCCCACGTTAATAATAAAAATAAGGGTAATAATAATAATAAGCCTTTTATTCTGAACTTTTATACATTGTTTTTTTTTTTCTTTCCTTATAATATATCGCGGAGTTCAGTGTGCCTCTTGGCATAGGCCTCCTCTAACATTTTCCATTGGGTTCTGTCTTGCGCTACCCTTCTCCAGTGATGAGCAGCTGTAAGTTTTATGTCATCTTGTTAGTTGACGTCCTCTACTTCGCTTGCCATCTCTGGGGTACCAGTCTGTGACCATTTTACTCCATTTACTTTGGCGATCTCTGGTCATGTGGCCTGTCCATCTCCACTTCTGTTGAGATAAGGGTAATATAGTGGCAAAAAATCCTCAAAAACGCCTCACGTGGTTAAAATGAAGGACCCCTAAACGATACCTGTTGTAGTTCTCATATGTAAATAAACTAATAGAGGTCTATTTATCATACGTTTAAGTCAAAAAGGGAACATCAGCCATCTGTTTTTCTTGTGAATACTCGAAAACCCATTTTTTTTGTCATTTATTAAAGAGCCGATGTGTATATATAACGGACAATCTATAATTTCTTCTCTGTATATAATTAATTAAACTGCGTTTCCAGGTCTAGATTTATCAGATCCCAAACAGTTGGCTGAATTCGCGAGACCGGGACACAAGATCAGGCTAAAGAAGCCTTCACCGGAGTCGTCTGATAGAACTATAGGTATGAGATGTTGTTTTTCCTTATCGCATTCAATGATATTATAACTAAAACGCTGTAAAAACTTGGTTATCTAGCTTACTTTTGACGCTTGACCCGTCAATCCGCCCGTATCTATACAAGTTTCTTTTTTTTAAATGTCATAACTGGCAAACGAACTTGTGGGTCAGTCACCTGATGTTAAGTGATCACCACCGTCCATAGACACTATCAACACAGGAGGAGTCGAAAGTGCATTGCCAGCCTGTGCTGCTCTCACTGACCGAACGAAATGCAGCAATGCAAGCACTGTTACTTCACGTCGGTTTTTTTATGAGAGGGTGGTAGCACCGGGGGTGAGACGACCCGTACATGCTGAAATGCTGAAACCAATAATTGCTTCATCGTGGCTCTAGCAGTCACAACATATAACTATTTCTTTTTCACCGCCGATATTGAGAATATGCCATCTCACTTCCACATGTTATCGTAAGACAGTGTGGCGTTATAATATTACTTTACGTATGTGTGCGTTATCGTGCCATTTGTTTTGTCAAAATATCATTTAGGTAACGTATTTACAACTTTTTATTTATAAAATCATCGATTGAATTAAGTTAATAACCATTCTCAAGCTGAAAATTTGTCACTAGATTCTTTTTTTTATCTTTATTTTTGGCAACCAATCTTTTAGATTATTACTGCCATTGTCGAGTAGTTAATAGGTTTAAGTTAGTGTCGTGCGATCATATTAATGTGAATATTTATGTTCCAACAAGATGGTGGCTCCCTTGTTACAATTATTAAGGTTGTTGATAATAAACCCTTTTGTTTTGTTCATACCGCTACCGCGTTCGTTTAAAAAAAAAGTAGTCCGGTGAAGCTGTAGGTAGCATCAAATATAACAAAAAGTAGAACATCAATAATAAGAATATATTGTAATATTTTTTATAAAAGTATCAAATTCGTTTAAAGTGCGCTATAACCCCCGGTTATCAGTTGTCGTGTCTTAAGCGCTCGCCTTAGTAGTCCGGTGAAGCTGTTAAGACTTTGCTAGGTCAATAGCGTAGTCAGTTCGAGAAAAAAAAAGAAGTGCCTGTGTGCGTGAGCTATACGTGTCTAGTACGACTCGATGCCAAAATTGAACTGCGAAAAATTGAGAGCGCATCCTTAAGCGCTCGTCTTAGTAGTCCGGTGAAGCTGTTAAGACCTTGCTTGGTCAATAGCGTAGTCGGTTCGAAAAAAAAAGTTACCGCGTTCACAGTGCGCCCGATGGTCACTGACACTGTGTTTTAACATAGAAGCGTAGAGGATTTAATATAATTATTGTGTTTCTCTAGATAATTAAGTCCAATATTAAGCATCTATTTTTTTTTTAATGATTTAGAACGAGCGTGATGTACTCAACATCTTTTGGTATATTGTCTTTGTAATTTGATGAATAACTGGGGTTTTTTTTAAATATTTTCCAGCATGTCCACACAAAGGTTGCACTAAAATGTTCAGAGACAATTCAGCAATGAGGAAACACCTGCACACGCACGGGCCCCGGGTTCACGTCTGTGCAGAATGTGGTAAGTTTTTTTTTTTATGTCACCGCGGAACCAATTGCCAGTGTCTTTTATATTTATTTATTTTTTCAAGAGATGAACATCCACATCATCCTTGTGATATACTAAATTAAGTCGTGGATAACAACCAAACTATGTGGAGTAAAAATCTTGGTTAGAATTCTTAAACTATCCGGGTCATTATACTTTATATTAATAACTCGACTACAGTGGCACTTATGGGCTTTCGGTTTTATGATTTTTTTATTTGAAATCTGTACCAATATATCACAGATAGAAAGAAGGCTATCTGACTAACATGCAAAAACTGATTCTTGTTAGGCGATTAGTATTTCCAAAACTGGTTGTGTGCTTGGTAATAAAACTAGTTAGTTAAGTCCATCAATTAATTATCTTTTTAAGTGAGACTTTGACGTTTTGAATTGGAATTTTGCGAAACGAGAACGTGTTACGAAACAGCTAGAAATGTATACAGGCTGAATGTTTAGACAGTAGCAATATTTATGGAGGATACTGTGCACTCGATTCTCGTTCTAAATCTGTTAAAAAAAAATTGGGTGCTTAATATCTAACCTAATTATCTAGAAAAATACAAAACTATACACAGCCCTCTACGCTTCCGTTTTTTTTTATATATTATACGAGGCAAACGAATAGGTGGGTTACCTGATGTTAAGTGATCACCACCGTCCATAGACACTTGCAACACACCAAGGGAGTCGCAAGTGCGTTGCCAGCCTGAGTTTGGGGTAGAAGGGAGTGAGGAAGTGGGGGATAGGGAGAACGGGGAAGCTGAGGGGAGATGGGTATCCGGTGTTCTCACTGACCGAACGAAACGCAACAATGCAAGCACTGTTAGTTGAGGTGGGTGTTTCTGTGAGTCAGGTGGTAGTACCTCGAACGAGCCGATCCATTCATGCTGAAACCAGTAATAGCTTCAGCGTGCCTCTACCACCTACTTACTATATTAAAGCACAGTGTCAATGAATGTGTAATATAGTAGAACTTCGATAAGGTGAAAACCTCTATAACTTCAAAAAATAATCTGTTCCCTTGCCCTAAGAGCCTAACCATTTATTTTTAAAAATACGTACCGTCTATAACTTAAACAAATAATTATAGTATTAGACTTCAGTTACTTAAAGAAATGTATAGATGAGTTCTGTAACATAAACCGTCTGTAAATAAGTCAAATGAATGGACAAAACAAAATGTTTCTCGAAATTTATTAGTTTCATGTGTTACAAGTCCAAACCAAAACAACAGTGCTACAGACCCATAGTGAAAGAAAAAGCTGAACAGTTCGCCAATTCTAGCAATGGTTGGTTACATAACTTTGAGAAACGGCATGATTTGGCTTTCAAGAAAATATACGACGAGAGTGCGAGTGTAACATAAACCTTGATAAGTTAAAAACTCTATAACTTAAAATATTTTGTGTTTCCCTTGGATTTTAACTTATCGAGGTTCTACTGTAATAAATTTGTGGCCATATTTAGATGCAGCTCGTCTATTTCTAGGTACTGGTGCTATGTTTTGTTTCCGTTTATGGTCAAAAATTAACGCTCATAATAACAGATAATAAATGTATGTATTTTGTATTGATTTTCAGGTAAAGCCTTCGTAGAGAGTTCAAAGTTAAAACGTCACCAGTTAGTCCACACGGGTGAAAAACCTTTCCAATGTACATTTGAGGGTTGCGGGAAGAGATTTTCATTAGACTTTAACTTAAGGTATGTTGTCTCTCACTCTCTCTCTATTTTATAAAGAACTAGCCAGGACAGGAGGACGTGGGAGCCCTAGTAATAAAAAAACTCAGGCAAATTATATACCTGAACCTTCCTAACGAATGTAACTTTATATGTCGTTATGTTTTAATCATCAAAAAATATGTTGTGTATTATGAAAAGCTACGATCAACAATAACTAGATAAAGGGTCACGTACAAATCGAAGCTAAAAGCCGTCCGCGTAAATATATACTTATGTGTAGCTATTTGTTTACTAAGAAAAGGAGAAAAAATGTTTTAAAACTGTTTTAAGTTCAACCTAATTACAACCATAACACCTTGTAATAAAGTCACAAATGTTTAAAGTATTATCTAATACTTACGATAAAACGAGCAAAGTAATAAATTACTCCCCTCACAAAAGAAAAGACAACATAAACAACATTTAGTGTGAATTCAACCTTAACACGTAATGAATAAAGTACGTTTTCCCGTTATTGTGCGTGTTTGTGAGGGGCGAGGCCAAACATTTGTATTACAGGTTTAAAATCGGTAATTTTGTTTAAAATTTGATATTATAAATTTAAAGCTTAAAATATAACTTTTATTCAACATGTATTTAGCGAAAGTAAGTTACTCCGGCCGTTAAATTGCTTTTCGGGTATTATTTTTGCATCTCACTGTGTTTCAAATAAACTAAACAAAATAAGGGCACACATTTCAAGTGAGCTCTTATTTACCGAGACGTATTTTTCGCGCTGACTCGATATCTAGTTATTGTTGATCGAAGATGAAAAGATAAATCAGATCGAGTTTCTTGCAGGTTCTTCTCGATGAGTGGGTTGTTTGTCCGAACCGGTGGTAGTCTTTGACGTTCATAAGTGCCTTCTCAGGGCCGAAATTGAATAAAGAGTATTCTGATTTCCTCATTAATCACTTTATGTACCGCGGAATACCGCATGCAAATCCGTTGAGTCGTTTTTGAGTTTATCGCGAATAGACAGACAGACGTGGCAGAGAACTTTGTTTTATACTATTTGTAAAAAAAAGATTAAAATGTGAAAGCAAGGGAAGTATTTTTGAAATATAACCAATTAACAGTGAATTTTTGATATAAAAGCGATTTTGTTTTTTTGGGACCCTTTTGTAATTAATTAATTAAATAAGCGATTTTATAAATAGTTTGCACTGTATTTATGTATTTAATTAACTATTCCTTGGTTCAACAGAACGCGTATGTGTTTTAAATTGGACAAGTGAAACTAATTTCTACATTGTAGGAAGTTTAAGTAAGCGACTTTATAAGGAAAATTGGCTCGGCACTCGATTTTCGTTCTAAATCAATTAAAAAATAGGTGCTTAATACCTAAACTTAATTACCTAGAGAAATACAAAAATTATACTCAATCGTCTACGCATCTTTGTTAAAGTACAGTGTCAATGACCGTTTGGTGAAGTGAAAGTGAACGTGGGAACAGCACCAACTAAACAAAAGCGTTTATTGTCCGTTTTGTTATCGAAGGTTATTAACTCCGGGTCGCCCCTTGCAGCTTTCGGCACCGGTCATTGCACCTATGTTTATTACGTTTGCGTTTATACTTTTGAAAGTCTTACAACAAACTTTAACTACAGTTCTCTTTGTTGTTTTATTAGTATTTGTTTTGATATTACTATTCTAGATGTTAAATCTGATCATGAAATATCATATCCTAAAATATTGCAACCGACTAACCTATCACCTGGTATATTATAGAGTTGTTTTTTTTTTCCTCGAACTGAGTACGCTATTGACCCTGCAGGGTCTTCACAGCTTCACCGGACTACCATCGGACTACTATGGAGTTATACTAATATCAAGTAATCTTATATTCAACAGGACACACGTCCGTATACATACCGGGGATCGTCCGTACGTTTGTCCGTTCGACGGGTGCAACAAGAAATTCGCACAGAGCACAAACCTTAAATCGCATATATTAACTCACGCGAAGGCCAAGTAAGTTTGGGTAATTTTCTCAAGAACTATTAAATAACATATAATATTAGCAATTATTGAATCAAAAGTAATTTAAAAAAAATGAATGCATGTAACCGTCACACGCGATTGAAGTGAAACTTCTTTGGCGTTATAAGAGATGTGGCGATTAAGTTAAAAATAAATACAACATATGAGAATTTTATAAGGCATTTATTGATTAACTCTATTGTATGATTTGTATTACTATTCAATCTAACTAGTGGGCGTCCAGTGGTTGACATTCGACCATAGTTCATTGATTTTTTTTAAAGGGATAAATATTATAATAATAGTTGTATGGTATAATATCATTGTTGAATGTAGAATGATAAAGGGTAATTGGAACGTAAGAGTAAAATAATACATAGCAACCTCCTTCACAACCTTTTTTGAAGTCCTTTATTGACAGATGTCAAAATGTCTTTTTTTATTTACATGTGTGTATATGCTGTGTAAAATTGAAGCATTAGTGTGAGTAATGCATATTTTAATTAATTTAATGTATTTCTAATGCATTTTATATAAAATAAATAGCTTTCTGCACATCTCCTCCATATAAACTTTAACTATGCCAAATTTCACGTTCATCCGTTCGCCCAATTCCGTTAAAAAGGGGTACAAACTTTAGGCTTCACGTATTAATATATATGATATTCTTATTATACATAAATGCCAACGTTTTATGTAGATTGGTTGAGTAAAGCTTCTTAGTTCATTGTGGATAAACGTCGTAGACACTGGATTTCTATATCTTATCTCTAATATTATAAAGCTGGAGTTTTGTTTGGTTGAACACACTAATCTCAGGAACTACTGGTCCGATATAAGATATTCTTTCATTGTTATATAGCTCATTTATTGAGGAAGGCTATCTATATATATATATCGCCACGCTAAGGTACCCTTGTAGTCCTGTGAAGCTGTTAAGACCTTACTTGGTCAATAGCGTAGTCAGTTCGAAAAAAAAGCTAAGGTACCCTATGCACTATGCGGTTAGCCGCAATGCCGACCGCAACCAAGGTAATGTATGAAAAAAGTAGTTTTTATACGCATTGCGATACGGCTCCGGTCGTTCTGAGCGCTGCGGCCCGAATGTTTGTTTTTTTTTTTCGAACTGTCTACGCTTTTTCCCTAGCAAGGTCTTAGCAGCTTCACCGGACTACTCGGCCCGGATGACGGTCAGCCTGACTGTTACTAGACACACTATGCGGATAGTGCTACTGTGCGGTCGTCCGCCATTGACTCTATACGGGTTCAGCGACATACGCGCGTTTTATTGATGACAACAGACATTTAAAATATTGAGTTCGATACAGAAAAAATTATAATTATCTACAAAATAATTTTTAGATACAAAATAGGTCATCAAACTGGCCTTTTTACTATATACTATCTACTTGCTGTCATCGTGTGTGCGCCAATAATTATGCACCCGGTACCTCTTTCTTTATATAACGCGAGTAAATAGTGATGCCTTCGACATCTTTCTTCGACCGCAAACCACGACGGTTACTCAAACACACTTTCCGGTTGCGGCTGCCCGCCGTCCGGCTAGCCGCATAGTGCGTATGTACCCTTTTTTTTTTTTGGGTCCTTCATATACCTTTTTAGGTGGGGGAGCAGGGACTGCCGGCTGGCACTGCGTCTGCTCCCCCGACAGGTGTAAGCCCCTCAAGAGGCCCTCACTGCGGTCTGAGGGGTCAGAGATGGTAGACCCCTCAAAGGGGGAGTGAGTGTTAGACCCCCTGACGAACTGTGGGAGTCGCATCGGCACAATGCGCCTCCACCACATGGGCCTGTGCAGTTTAAACTGCCAGGGCGACGGGCATGCCCGTACATATGCGTATGTACCCTAAGACCAATAGGATCTAGGCGGACGAAGCCGCCGGCAGAAGCTAGTATTTAGATAAAGTTTTCCTTTTATTTACAGATCAAGAAACTCCCTATCCCGGAACAGTAACAACACGTACGAGTCGGCAAGAACTACACCGCAGTACGTGCAATTAGAAGTATCCCCAGACGGGACGAATCCTCAACTAATTTTCTATACACAGGATTAATCGAGAAATCCGCTTATAGGAGTTATGGATAGTAATTTAATAATTAATACAAGTGATAAAAACTGCCAAACAGTGATTTTTAGTGTCTCGTTAAGTGACTGAATTGTGTCAGTGTACAGTGGATGTAAATTTGTCGAGTTTTAATTATGTGTAAATAGTAAATAAAGTTTGTAAATTGAGTTAAATATAACGAAGAATTAATAAAGTGGTCTTAAAGGACGAGTTATGTTGTGAGAATGAGTTCGGGATACAAGTTATTGAGTTATGATGTGGAATTTGTGTGCTAAAGTGAGTCGAAGACGGTACAATGCTTTTTGGATTCAAGTGTATGAGAGGAGTAAGTAGTATTTTCGTACCTTGTTACTGTTAATAACTTGTTTTGATATATGTAATGAGTTTTGATTGATTTCAAATTGATTATAGACATTATGTGGCATTATGGACTGTGCTTACCCGAAGATGGTGTTGATTTATTGTCCAAAATACATGTATTCAATAATTAGTGAACATGAAAAAATGCTTAGGTCTTTATATAATTTTTTGAGTCATCTACTCTCGCCAAGTTTTTTAGAGATTTGGTAGTTCAATAAATAAGTAATAGTCTCATAGAAATCATAGTTCAGCTATAGCTGAAGTTGTGCCTATCTTCGATTGATACCGGAATTACTGTAAAGGGGCATTCATAAAATACGTTTGCAATTATGGGAAAGGCTGTGTCGCTCGCTTACCGTGACAAGTGAATTAAAAGGAAAGTGACGTTTGCAACTCATTAATTTTTGATGTGAAAAATCTATAGCAGACCGACTGTTGGCATGGCGACGCATCGCCACGCTATATGATTTTGAATTTATGTTTATTAGGTAAATAGTCATCTTTTTCTTGAAAAAAATAATTAATACAGTAGAACCTCGTTATGTTAAAAAATCAGGGGAAACACAAAATATATTAAGTTATAGAGTGTTTAATTTATCAAGGGTTTATGTTAGAGAGTGATTGATGAGTTAATATACAGATCCTATTTTTACCTAAATGCGTCAGAAGAAGTGGTAAAATATAATACATAAAAATAAAACTTAAAGTTTAGTCTACTGAAAAAAGTCTATGATTTTTTTTTTGTTTTTTCTATGTTACGTAGATGACTTTTCACTGCTTCTATCGCTTTTAATTTATCACCGTATGTTAGTGTTGTTAATTTTCGTTTTGAACTCGTTTTACTTAGGCAACATTTATCACACAGCATAGTTTCCTGGACAGTGGTCAACACATTGTCCTAGCCACCGCAAATACAGCTTTTATGGATTTCAAAGAAACAATAGGTTGTTAACAATTTCACTAATGTGCATGCAATAAATGAGTTGTTGAGGTATGTATGCCTGGTACACATATATGTTTCAATAACTCATATATGTATGAATAGTTAATAAGTTAACGTTTAGTTAAAGTTTAGGTTAGCTCAGATAGGTCGCGAATTACATGTATCAGGCAAAACAGCCCAAGCCGAGGTGTGCCATGCACCCTTGAGCTAGTTGTCAAATAAAATCGGCTGAGTGCCTTAAGCGCTCGCCTTAGTAGTCCGGTGAAGCTGTTAAGACCTTACCAGGTCAATAGCATAGTCAGCTCGAAAAAAAAAAGCATGCAATAAATTTCGAGACACTTTGTTTTATACATTCATTCGACAGTTACTCATCAGTAGACGGTTTATGTTATAGAGTTTGATGAAACATTTCTTTAAGTAACTGAGGGTTAATATTGAAATTATTAGTTTAAGTTATAGAGGGTGCGTATTTTAAGTAACAAAGGTTTCGGGGCTCTGAGGGGAAGGGAGCAGATAATTTTTTGAAATTATAGAGGTTTTTACTTTATCGAGGTTCTACTGTATATTTCCTGTCGTAACTTATATTTTTTTAAATATTACCTGTACAAAATAATTTCGATGATTCACATCTGGCAGGTGTCCCGCAAGATCACATTTTTTTTCCCAAATTTATTCGTTTTTTTATACGATGAAAAGTCATTTATGTAGTAATTATAAAGAAATGTATATGTGTTTCTGTATATACTTCCGTCATTATGTTTTATTTAGTTTTATATTATTATATAATGTTTTATTTACTTTGTTTGAATTTTTTGTGTATATCACGTACGGGTGGGATCGATCACGTGACGTAATAGTGATAGTACGATCGCAAAAAATGTGATATAGCGTGAGGAAGGATGAGAGTACAACTAAAAAAAATTTTCGTGACGTATTTTATGTAATGCCCCTAATCGCTATTGCAATCTATATCATGATTTTTTTGTGTTTTGAAATAATGTATATAAAACCTAATATCACAAAGCTTACTAGAATCTGTTTATTGATTTATAAGCTACATTTTAAAAAACAAAAAATATTTAGACGTAAAATAGAAATTTCAACGCGCCCTCTAAATATTAACTGCAAAGGCTAAAATTTTCAAAGAATTTTCCCGAAGATCTTTCACTGCAGATTTTGACAAAAGTCGATTTTCTTAAACAGCCAAATATATAATCAAAATCAATGATAATAACGATGATAAGCATCATTCCTGGATATTAGATGAAAATGCAATAAGTTAAAACAGCCTATATATATGCAAGATCTGGGTCCCTGGTGATAACATTAAAAAAAAAATAACAATTAAAAAAAATGTTAATGTTTAGGAGATTTCTTTAGAATCTTTGTTTTCTGATAATAAGTTTGATTCAGAGGAAATAATGTTAATATTTTTAATGCATTGTAATTAACACGTTGACTGTCAGACGGATTTTACATGGTTTGTCCGAGGTGCCAACATGAACTATTCAGTATGCGAAGCATATTATGATGAAATATTGTTTCCCATAAATAATATGAGTTATAAAACCATGTATGAAGCATTTTTCGTGGTGGGGGTCTCCATGGGTCACCGGTCACGGCACTGTAGACAATTATTACGATCGTTTTTGAAGTTATACTTCTTTGGGCGCGTTAGGGAAAAATGATGAGAGTAAATTTTTACGATGCGCGCGCACACCGTCACGAAAAACCGACACCCTGTGAAGTTAGCTATAGTCAACATTTCCTATTGTTAGTGTCGTTTTGTCTACAAACGTAGAATAAGGCGAAAGATAACATTTTTGAAAGGATTTTTATCTTGTTGCGCCAAAGAAGTATAACTTCTAACGCGTGTACATAAGTACACACACATTTTTTATTTAACAATCGTGCTTTGTTTGCTAAGTAACATTATAGTAACAATGGAATTATTGAATAATTGATCAGTATCCATATTTACTATAATGATGTAGTGTTTTAGTATTGTCCTCATCACCACCAGTCACCACAGGTCACCGGTGGCCCCCACGGTGCTCTAGGGAAGTCGAGTGCGGATCACCGGTGACCCCCGACATCAATGTGTTAATCTCTGAGAGATGTTCTGTGTCTCGAACCACAGAAAGTATTTTTTTTTAATTTTCATACATATATGGTAAATTTGTAATTATTTGAGTTTGTGTTAAAATTCCTGCTACAATATATTTATTACCTATGTAAATTTTACTACATTTCTCAAATAATTTCAAACAAATGTACGTTTTTATTATTCAATTGCTGTTGGCTGATTCTTTAGTGAAAAAAGGGATTAAATAATATAGTATATGTTGAATTATGCACAGATTTCAAGAACATAATAGAAGGTAAAACGATTATTCTTAACCAAACTTTTTGACTGTACTGAATAGAAATCCAAAGTACATACATATTATATTATATGTATAACATGGATACAACTTAAGGATAAATAAATATCAATTATTGATTTCTATAATAATATTTACTTTGCCTTTGTATAGAACTCTATCTTGACAGAGTAGTATACGCAAGCCCAAACACACGGCAATATTCTCCTTTGAGAAAATGTCTCATCCAATGCCAAGTTGCAATGTGGCCGTATTGAAGCATAGAACAGAACATTATAGGATTATATTTGGACCCAATAGTTAATAATATCCTAAATCAAAACAATGGTGTAATTATGTATAGTCTATATTTCCCCATGTATATAAGTTTTAATCAAAGGATTGTCTTTTGTAATATAAATTATTTTTTTTAATTTAGCGTCCCTACTTTAAGTTTTGTAGATGAGACACTTTTATGAGAGATAAGTGTGATTAAAACTCGAAACTCTGGCTTTATAATCTGTCTTCCTTTGTATTTCTTTAAAAATGATTATAAAGCTAGATCCTGTTGTGAATATCTTTTTATAATCTCTGTTTTAGATGTAAATAGTGTTCTTTTCATATTATCTGTTGAATTGCAGTCATATTGCTATATTTTTATAAAGTTTCACGTTATTTTTCGTGTATTTTAGCAACTAAGAATATATATTTGTGATGGTTGAAGCCTGTCATCAGAGGTAGTGGAATTAAGGGTTCTTTCTTACGTCCTTTGTTATTAAAATGCAAAAAAAAAATTCTTGGTTTTGCTAAGGGAGCAAGTTAAAAATGTCTATTTTGACGTATTCGCTAATACAGATTAAAAATGGCCGTGCGTTTTATTGCACTTATCATAAGAATTAATTATGTTTTATCTTTAATGAACTAAATGGTGAAATGCTTTTATAGATACATAAAAAGTAGCAATATGACTGAAATAACCAAACTTGGTCCAAATTGTGAGGCGCAAGCGAAAATAATGAATGTAAATATTTATATATTATGATGTGTTTTATTTCCCTCCATAATCTACACATTTCTTCTGATGGTATCGCAATATTTAGCTTCATGTAAAAAAATTTATAGCAATACAATCTATACTAATATTATATTAAGAGATAAAGTTTGTGATGTTGTAGGGGGGTTATCTCAGCAACTACTGGTCCGATTTGAAAAATTCTTTCACTGTTATATAGCTCATTTATCGAGAAAGGTTATATAATATCACGCTAAGACCAATAGGAGCGGATCACCGATGAAAAATGTTTCAAAATCGGGGTATTTTTTCTTTTCAGAGTTTCCTCTGCGTGTTAGCGTTAGCCCAAAGTAACTGTTCCACGCGAACAAAGTCGCGGGCAGAAGCTAGCTATCGTGTAGCCTTATCGGATACACGTATCCTTATCCTACATAATCATGAACTCAACACTGAATGGTCTGGGATAATTAGGTTAATAACAAATAAAAAAGAACTGTATATATCTTATTTTATTAATAATACTTTTTTAGTTTTACAAATGGACATTATTTGTTATAAAAGTTAAAAAATAACCAAAGGAAGCCGAAGAGAGTCATCGAGTCTTTCGGCGCGCAGGAGATGTGTGTACAGGGATGTATATAGTTCATACATAGCTGTAACTGTAGCAAGAACTGTCGAAAAAAAATCATGAGACATTTTTCGGTCTCACTCCCATCAACTCTGAGTGTATAACGCGCGATAACGAGCTTCGTTCCAAAAACAAACCTTTACCTTTGAGATTTTCGATAGCTGAAAATGTTTACACATCCACAAATACTTGTTCAGAATAATGAAACTTACAAAATGTAATCAATCACCTATATATATGGTGTCGCAAGGACGAGTGCCGCTACAATAATCGTGTTAATTGCTGCACCCTGACCAAGTCGCTATGCGTAAACGCATACATAATCGAAAGCCGTTGAGTCGGCCTGTTATAAAGTCACGACACCCATGCCTCCGTATTCCGGTGTCCGATATATATTTCGGGCGTTCTAATCGCGCGTTTTTTGGTCTGGATTGTTCAAAGATTGTTTTCTACAAAAATAGAAACACAGTGAGCTGCAAATATGCTGTTTATTTTCAGTGGGAACGCCATTTTTCAGTTCAATAACGCACCAGCAATGACTTCGTCTCATCGCACTCTGAAACTACTAAAACATTATGTATAATGTGCTCTGAAAATTACTATGTTAATTCGATCTGACAACTATGGTAATCGAGGTCCAGCCAATATTCTACCTTCGAGTTAGTTCTCTTTTATTTTTGCTAATTATTTTTAAATTTAGTATAACACGACATATTATTCAAAATCGAAATGACAAGAACTACCATGAATTGTTATTAAGCCCGAAACACAATACGTGTTAAATTAAATTCATAATATAGTTAATTGATGTTACGGTCCTTGTTTACTGAACATCAACCTCAAATAGAGCAAATGAGATCAACTACATCTTTAAAATTGAGTAAACATGTTAATATCTCATTATATTAATCGTTTCAAGAATAATTATAGAAGTGTTGTACAGTATACCTTAAGATTATTATTTTGAACCACAGCATATATATTTTTCACGTAATTCAATTATGAAAAAAATTATTATTAAACGTAGTAGAAACAAGAAGACTTCAAATACTTACTAGTCTTAAGCCTCGGATTATAGTTTCCAAAAACGTCACCGGATATAGAGACAAACAAATCTTTAATATCGTAGTATGTGTAGACACAATTTCACTGAAATGAAGTGAATAAAATTATAAAATATTTCATATGGTTGCATATTTATAACCAGGGCTTTTTTTGTGGAAGCACGCAATTCGAAGAAAATATCGAAAAATAGCTATACAAACTGATAAAATAAAAGTTTTTGAAAAATGCCATCATGGTAATCTTTTAAAAAAAAAATTGGATTTTTTTGAATATATCAAAATTATCCTAGTACAAAATGTAATCTCTTTCCTCAACAGTTACCGCGTCGCAAAGTGGTTTGTCTCAGTAGTAGACGTCGGACGTAGGGAACGAAAAATATTAAAGTCGTAATCTTACAAAAAAATAAACGCTATTTGATTTCTCTAATGAGAAACAATAGAAATACATAAATGGGCTTTTTAAATATAAATTATAAGTCTAGTCGACTTATAGTTTCAGAGAAAATTTAATAAAACTGTTTTTAATGAATGGCAAGCAACCTAAAACTATGAATATCTCGTGATTTTCGTTTCGTTCTGTACATTTTGCAACAGTGTCTTTCCATTATATGCCACACGTACCCAAAATAACTATATGTACATTGAAAACTTTTAGAGATACACAAAATTATGGATTTACAATTTTCGAAGATGAGCGTGATCACAAAAAAAAAGACAAAAAAGGCCTGTTTGTAACTATTCAAAATTTCACAACAGCACATCTCTACATTTGACAGTTTTGACATTTCTCGAGCTCAACACAAGTGACGTGTAAACTGCTTTCGTCGGCCCCAAATAATTTTATAGTAAATTCAAAGAAAAGGCTCAAAATGAGCTCTTTCAAACGCGATAAAAAGGAAGAGGAGGACAGCAGTGGTAGCCCTTACCAGAATCTGGACAAAACAATCGTACTCCAAGAAACCCGGTACTTCAATCAATCGCCAGTGAATCCGCGAAAATGCTCTTTGATTCTTACGAAAGTGTTGTATCTATTGAATCAGGGCGAGAAATTCACGGTTCAAGAGGCTACAGATGCTTTTTTCGCTACGACAAAGTTATTCCAATCGAAGGATGTAATGCTTCGCCGTATGGTGTACTTGTGCATCAAAGAACTTAGTAATTTAGCTCAGGATGTTATTATAGTGACCTCTTCGCTAACTAAAGACATGACTGGTAAAGAAGATTTGTACCGAGCGGCCGCTATTCGTGCTCTGTGCAGTATAACAGACTCGACAATGCTGCAAGCGATCGAGAGATACATGAAACAGGCAATCGTTGACAAGAACCCTGCTGTTAGCTCGGCCGCTTTAGTGTCGGCCCTACATTTGTCGTCAACGGCGCCAGAGTTGGTTAGACGTTGGGCGAATGAAGCTCAGGTGATTTAACTTTTATATATTTACGATGTGTGCTTCGCACATGTTTCTTATTATTAACACTCGCTTCTGCCCGCTACAATCCTATATGTCTTAGCGTGATGATATAGCCCATAGTCCTTCCTCGATAAATGGGCAAACTAAAACGGAAAGAATTTTTCAAATCGGGACAGTAGTTCCTGAGATTTGTATTTTCAACCAAACAAACCCTCCAACTTTATAATATTAGTATAGATCACTGCTTAAATAATGTTGGGATTGATACTAATTTTTTTAAATATCCAACAATGCAAATAACAGGTGGGTCACCTGATGTTAAGTGGCCACCACTGTCCATAGACACTAGCAATGTCAGGAGAGTCGCAAGTGCATTGCTAACCTGTGTATGGGGGCCACCGGCACTGTCACTGATCAAACGAAAAGCAACAATGCAAGCACTGTCACTTCACACCAGTTTTCTGTGAGACGGCAGTACTACCTCGGGAGAGCCAATTCATGCTAAAACCAGTAATAGCTACAGTGTGGCTCTAACACCTATAAACATCATCACTATAATAATTGTTATAAGGCTAGATTGCACTCAAGGGCTCCAGAGTGCATCCATTTAAAATATTGCTGAGTTGAGGCTCACGGCTTGTTATGCTCTCAATCACAGCAGACAGTCACAGTTTTCAGTTGCTGGTAATATGAATGAACAAAAACTTGAAGAAACTACGAGTTAAAATATGAAAGAACTATGAGTGCAAAGGTTTAAATACTTTGATATGTTAATTATCGTTATCGAAAATAACTATTTACTATTATAATTGTTTGATTCAAATGCACAAAACACTATTTTGTGAATGTTTTTAAAAGGTTTCATGGCTGTAACATTTTCCATCATTTTTTTGATCTTTGACTGGTTTTTCTCATTTATAATTTAAACAATTAATAAATATTGTTTACTGTATTTATGAATTTTTGTTTTGATGATTATATGTATATTATTTTAACATTTAAAAGTTATTGAAATGGAAATTTCTTTTTTCTTATATCAACATCATAAATAATCAAACTTCAATCTTCAATAACTTTCAAAGGGCGAGGTTTACAAAAAAATTGTAAGAGACCTTTTTTGTAGAAAATTCAATTTGTTACAAATATATGAGAGGAGATTTTTTTTCAGACAGTTAATACTAAGATATGAATTATTCTTTCCAATAAAAAACTGAGCGAAGACTTGGAGAGAAGTTTTTTGAGGTGTCTACCAATTTATTTTATATAAATATATTATATATGACAATTTTTTCTTTCTAAATACTGTTATTAAAACAGCTATTGGAGATGTATTCTCACTAATGCCCGGTTTCTTAAGTACTTTAATTGTAGTTTATCTGTTCAATAGCTTATCGGTTCGATAACTTGTTAAATCGCTTCCCTGAACCCCCAATTATATGCTAAATGCCAGTGAAACTCAACAGGCCAATAGACAGTTTATTTTATGGATAACTTTGTTGAATCAATAACTATGAGTAGTTTAATCGAGTATCTCGGAAACCGGACATAAGTAAGATTGATCCTTTCATTTATATAATAATAGAACTTACAACTTGTTCAGATTTCCTTACATCACATGTCAGCAGCTCCTCAACACAGATGTTAGGAAGGGTTTTTAAATTTGTACATACTATAGGTATAATTGTTATCAAATACGCAAGCCATAGTTGTTATTATACTTGACGTATTTTAAATTGAGTCGTCGGGCAATAAATGTCACTGACAGTAGGATTGTGCATGCAATGCAACCTGCAACCGTTATCGATGCTTAGCCACCTGCGCACGCGGGTTCGATGCGTCATCGTGACCTTTATTAGCACTCTGACTCCTGATTGGTCGTTACGAGTAAGGGTTGTTGTTTTTCTATAAATATAAGATCTTTTGTTATGTCACTCATTATATTCGTTATGCAACAGCACAATGAAGAATTTACTTTCTAACGTGGTTTTTAAGAAATTTAATTGGTGACATCAACACTCAAGCAGGCAGTAATTCAAGTGTTCCTGTTTTTAAAAGAATTGAAAACTGGCCCGAGAAAAAAGCTTGCCTCAATTTGCCTACAAATTAAAAACTTTTATTTTCAGATAGCGAAAAATTATTCCTATTAATACTTAACGTAATTTAGCATATCGATCTTACCTATCCCGTTATCGATATGTACAATTCTCACGCACATCACTACACTTCACCATAAGACCTATAAATGCGAGCGAGACAGACAGATAAATATGATTTATGACCCAAAGCCTCAGTTCATAATGCGTCAACTATAGGCAATATTAATTTGTGAATTTAATCTATGAAAAGTGCTTAAGATAGGATACTAATTTACTATTAAGATGATCTGATGTAAATTTTTTTATTCCAGGAAGCCATAAGATCTGAGAATGCTATGGTGTCATACCATGCACTGGGCGTTGTCGCTGGATCGCGACGAAACGACAAACTGTCTACTGTCAAACTAGTGACTCGGCTGGCCAAGACTCCTCTAAAGTCGCCATACGCTATCTGTCTCCTCATACGCCTCGCCGCCCAGTTGGTGGAGGATGATGATTCAGATGCTTCTCAACCTTATATCGATTTCATTGAATGTTGTCTGCGCCATAAATCAGAGATGGTTATCTATGAAGCAGCTCATGCTATTGTCAACTTGAGGAAGACTACAAGAGATCTTGCACCAGCTGTTTCAGTTCTCCAATTATTCTGTGGCTCTTCAAAAGCTGCGTTAAGACTTGCCGGTGCCAGGACTCTGGCTAGGTTGACAGCAAAACATCCCACAGCAGTCGCAGCTTGCGCTGTTGACTTGGAGAACCTCATTTCGGATCCGAACCGTTCTGTTGCTACTCTTGCTGTAACAACACTCCTTGCTACAGGGGCAGAGAGTTCAGTAGACCGACTTATGAAACAAATATCGAGTTTTGTTTCGGAAATATCGGACGAATTTAAAATTGTCGTCGTTAGAGCTATAAGGAGACTTTGCACCAAGTTCCCACGAAAGCATCAATCTTTGGCAGCATTCTTAGCTGGCATGTTGAGGGATGAAGGAGGTTTGGAGTATAAAGCTGCAATTGCTGATGCCATAATTGCTTTGGTCGAAGAAAACCCCGATGCTAAAGAGACTGGATTGGCCCACTTGTGTGAGTTCATCGAAGATTGCGAGCATACAGCTTTGGCTGTAAGGATTCTGCACTTATTAGGCAAGGAAGGACCGAAATCCCGACAGCCATCACGCTATATACGTTTCATTTATAATAGAGTGATTTTGGAGTCAGGTCCTGTACGTGCTGCCGCTGTGTCGGCCGTCGCTCAATTCGGAGCTCAAAGACCAGAATTACTTCCTAACATCAGAGTACTGCTTGCGCGCTGTCAATTAGACGACGAAGATGAAGTTAGAGATAGAGCTATATACTACAGCGCCATCTTGGACTCTGGTGATCAGCAATTGATTAATGATTATATCATCAATCTACCGAAACCAAATCCAGTTTTACTTGAAAAGGCTTTACGAGACCACCTTGCAACGACGCCAAACGATCCTTTCAATATTATGTCTGTGCCTTCCGAGGAAGAGCCTAAAGAGACTAAAGAAGCCATTGTTGAAATCGAAGTTCGCAAGCCCATCCAAGTGTCTATTGAAGAAATGTACGCTGAACAACTGGCCAAGATTCCAGGAATCGAAAGACTGGGTCCAGTGTTTAAGACGAATCAGCCAATCGATCTGACTGAAGCCGAGACAGAATACCGTGTACGTCTTTTGAAACACGTCTACGCTAGCCACGTCGTACTACAATTCGAGTGTGTGAACACGCTTTGTGATCAAATTCTGGAACAGGTCCACGTGAGGTTGGAATGCCCTCCTGAATATGAGATCAAGTCGATTGTACCTTACCAGAAGTTGGTTTACGACAAACCGGGAAGTGTATTTGTGGTCGTCGAATATCCATCTGCGTTTTTGGACAGCCTTGGAGCTTTCGGGGCTACTTTAGAGTTTGTTGTGAAAGATTGTGATCCTAACACAGGTGTCGCAGATCCTGGAGAAGGTTACGCCGATTCTTATCCATTAGAGGAGTTTGAAATGGGATGCTCTGACCAAATAAGAGCTAGGGCTGGTGCAGAGGACTGGGAACAGACTTGGGAACGAGCGTCCAGGGTTCCAGAGACGAGTGATACGTTTGTATTGCCACAGAATGATATAGTTGATGCGGCGAAGGCAGTCTGCGAGCATCTTGGACTACCGAAGGCTGCGATAAGTGGAGAGGCTGTTAAGGAGATTCGAGGTGGTGGCGTGATTAGAGGTGGAGCGCCAGTACTAGTGCGAGCTCGCTTGGCAGCAAGCAGTGCAGGGGTGACTATGCAGTTGGCTGCTAGATCACCAAGAGAAGATGTCGCCCAACTCCTCCTGGCCGCTGTCGGGTAGAAATTACAATTATTTATCAATTTTACTTGTATTAATTTTTATGTGAAGATTATATTCGATATAATTTATGGTCAGAAATCACTTGGAAGTCGATGTCATTCTTCAAGATATTCAGTTACAAATGCGAAGTGGTTCTCCATTTTTGTTCTATTTTAACTAATGAAATATACCATAGCCCAGTAAACGTATGATACAATCTGAATATCACACAAAGGTTATATTTCACTTTTATTTACATATAAATTGTAAGCTGTGCCCACAGTTCAGCACTGTTTTTTTTTTACATAATAAATACTTGAATTATATTTCAAATATCTTATCACCTCATTTGTTGAACGGTACAAAATGTAAATTTCTTATAGCGCTATCTAGTGGCGCAGTAAAATGTATAATAACATGGAAACTACTTCGGATGTCAATTTTTACGGTCAAACGGTGAAGGAGTCTATCTCTCTTTAATAAAAATATACCAACATACATTTTATGTATACCTATAGATAAGGAAGTATTATTATCTGTGTGTGATTTCAAATTAAACTCGTACATTTACTAGAAAGAGGCGTATGTGAAATGCTATTATAGTCTGTCGTAACAATCAAATGTTTTAATGAAATTATTTCCTTAGTGATTTCTTTTATATTTAGATATATAATTAATAAAAAAATAAAACAAAGAATATATAAATTATACAAAATTATTATTATTTTCCATGTTTAATAATCATATGACAGATTAACGCTTATTACTAAAATATAATTAAGTGCCGTTTGAGTATCACGTAAGCATTATTTTAGTCCTTTTTGAACGCTCTACATCAAAAGCAAGTAAAAGGGATGACCCCCTGCTAAACTTAGAAAATAATTGGCATAATTACCACAAAATCCCTTTAAGATTTAACTTAATTATTAAAAGGTAATTTTACCCCCTCCCCCAAGTCATCAAAAATAAGCAAAACAGTAGCGCTTAACACGACCTAGGTACTCTTGTTTAATACTTAACGGACTTTTAACAAAAGAAACGATAATAAGCATAAATTTTACTGATGTAATCACTAATTAACCCCCTCCCCCAAGTCATCAAAAATAAGCAAAACAGTAGCGCTTAATACGACCTAGGTGCTTATTTTTAATACTTAAACGGACTTTTAACAACAACAAAAACGACTATAAGTATGATAAAGGAGTTTCTGGCGGGATCTTAGTTTGTCATGTAGTGAATTTTATTCATAATGTGTTTTATGTGACTCCATTTTGTAATATTGGTGGTTGTTTTACGTAATAAAGTTTGCTTATGATAGAGAAGTAGATGGGAAATAATACCACGGTACATGAATCCTGAGATGCCACAAAACCTCCATGGAAATTTCTATCAAGGGAACCACCATCTTGTTAGAACATTCAAATTATCACAAGACTAAACTTATTACCTATTTGCCAATAGCAGTAATAATCTGTGAGATTGGTTGCCAAAAAAAAAGAAAGTATAACAAAATTATTGGATTCTGAACCGTTTATTGATACAGAACACAAATCTAGAAATTACCCTAAGGTATATACCATCGATAGCATATTTCTAGGGTAACAAGTTTATATGAGAAATTGCTATACAATCCTACATACATGTTAAGTATTTGGCCAGGTGACAAGTCCGATGGGCCGGGTGGCCCATCTCATCATCGTACAGGTCCGGCAGACGAGACAGGGCAGCCGGTGTGTACCCGGTCTGTCCCTCTATAGGTAGGAGCCCGGCGGTCACCTTCCGCCGGGCGGACCGTGGGGGCGGCTCTACAAGGTTGATTAGCTCGAACGATCCCTTGCCGCCCCCACAAAACGGTCTGTCGGTACTTCGTGGGGTTTTAGTCTGCGAGTCGGACATAACCCACCCTCTCCCCATCCCCATCCCCCGTATCCATAAGGGATTTCCCCGCGTTAAAAAAAAAGGTGACAAGTCCTTCATAAAAAAATTACAACGACCTAACAAAACAAAAATAAACTTCTTAGACATATCATAACAGTTCTCTGATTTTTTTATAAACAGAGAGAGATTGAACAAAATATCTAAACAACAAATAATACCAAACTTAGTTTTTATATTATATTACAAAGAAAATCTCACTTTTTCTGTTATTAAACTCTTAGGTGGTGCGTTGAAAGCTCTCTGTATAATGTATTATATATATGAATAAAATTATATCGATCTGTCGTTGTGTGCCATTGATATATAAAAACCCAAGATGCACACTTAACGTCTCTCAGGCGGCACACGAAAATAAGTGCATAATTTCAGATTATGCAGTCATTTCAAATAGTCTCGCGTCCTTGTAAAAGCAACTTTAAATCATTCAGGTAAGGTTGAACTTACGAAATCATAAGTTTATCGCATAACTATAACCACGTATGTTGGGGAGTTTTTCCGGCCGGTTTTGAGCGCTACTTTTATTCGAGACTGTGCGTCTGAGGCTTTTA
This sequence comes from Antheraea pernyi, assembly GCA_015888305.1. Lineage (NCBI taxonomy): Eukaryota > Metazoa > Arthropoda > Insecta > Lepidoptera > Saturniidae > Antheraea > Antheraea pernyi. The sequence continues at coordinate 433,889 of MU158823.1, forward strand.
TATGTCAATGTTATGCGTGCATCACACATATATTTATCAATAGATTTTCATTTTTTTTGTTTCACTTCTAAATACTTAGTTATTTTTAAATAAAAATAACATTATTTTCATTTAATACAAAGCTATTAAAGATTTAATAAATTACAACAGTTCAAAGTATGTTGTATGTCATGTTAATATTATAACTTCGTCCGGTTTATATTACACGATAGAAGATACACGAACGGTTATATTTCAATTTAAATAATGTTACTTGGAAGAGTAGCTAACAACATACTAAATAATAATTAACATAATTGATATTATACCAGGTGACTGTTTAGACATTCGCAGTATTCTAGGGCATGACTCTCATGGTCACATTTAACATACAATATAATAATATCAAAACAAATACTAATAAACAACCAAGAAAACCCAAATTAAAGTTTATTCTAAGACTTTCAAAAGTATAGCTACAAACGTGTAAATAAAATAATAAACCTAAGTGCAATGACCGGTGCCAAAAGCTACAATGGGCGAGCCGGCGTTAATAACTTTCGATAGTAGAACGGGCAATATACCCTTTTGTTTTATTCCTGAAGGTCCCACGTTCCCTTTCAATTGAAAGTGAAATCACCCGATAGTCATTGACACTGTGTTTTAACATAGACGCGTAGAGTGTTGTATATAATTTTTGTATTTTCCTAGATAATTAGGTCCAATATTGAGCCCGTATTTTTTAAAATTGATTTAGAACGCGAATCGAGGGCAGGGTGTCCTCCAAAATATATTGCTACTGTCTAAACAATCACCTTGTATAATCGCCATTTTAATCTATAATAAAGATTTTAAATACATTTAAAAGCTTTAAACTATTTGCGTTTTTAAATTTTTTATCACTTGACCTTACATTTACAGAGAACTTATACTTACCCATTAACGCTTAACTTACTATTATATATCTTTGATTTTCTATATTGTTAACTTACATTTCTAATTGAGATACTGCAAACTGTTCGACAGTGGCATATTCTGTTTCAATACAACAGATAACATTAAAATAAAGACTATTTAATTTTATTGAGATACTGTAAACAATTTGACAAGAATACTCCAATATATTGAGGATACTCTAAACGCCAGTCACGTATCCTATTTCAGTACTACAGATAACACAAAAATAATGACTATTCAATTATATTAATATACTGTAAACAGTTTGACAGTGGTATACCCTGTGTCAATACAACAGATAACATAAAAATAAAGACTATCCATTTATACTGAGATACTGTACACGGTTTGACAGTGGCATATCCTGTGTCAATACAACAGATAACATAAAAATAAAGGCTATCCATATATACTGAGATACTGTACACGGTTTGACAGTGGTATACCCTGTGTCAATACAACAGATAACATAAAAATAAAGACTATCCATTTATACTGAGATACTGTACACGGTTTGACAGTGGCATATCCTGTGTCAATACAACAGATAACATAAAAATAAAGGCTATCCATATATACTGAGATACTGTACACGGTTTGACAGTGGCATATCCTGTGTCAATACAACAGATAACATAAAAATAAAGACTATCCATATATACTGAGATACTGTACACGGTTTGACAGTGGCATATCCTGTGTCAATACAACAGATAACATAAAAATAAAGGCTATCCATATATACTGAGATACTGTACACGGTTTGACAGTGGCATATCCTGTGTCAATACAACAGATAACATAAAAATAAAGACTATCCATATATACTGAGATACTGTACACGGTTTGACAGTGGCATATCCTGTGTCAATACAACGGATAACATAAAAATAAAGACTATCCATATATACTGAGATACTGTACACGGTTTGACAGTGGCATATCCTGTGACAACACTACAGATGATATAAAAATGAAGACTATTCAAATATGTTGAGATATTGTATACTCTCGCTTATCGACTCAGTGTCAGCTGTGGACAGACATTCAAAGTTTCTATCTGTAACATTTAGAGTTAGTTTCAAAGCCTTCTGTAGGTACAGAGCTTGCTCTATACACTTCTTCACGACTTGCCTGTAAATAAAATTATTTAAAAATAGTAATTTTCTACTGCAATAATAATGGGTAATGGGACAATAAACACCAAAATAATGAGGAATAATGTATTACGTTTTAGATTTTGATAGAATCTTGGAATGTTTTGTAGTGGATTTTATTTATAAGTAGCTGACCCGTGCCCACTTCGTTGGGCGGTAATAGGCATTATCAAGTTACAATTTTTTTCTAGAACTCAATCATATATCTTTCATCGTTAAGGCTGCGTTCGTAAGAAACGTTTTCGTTCGACCATTTTTCTCCCGACTCCACAGATATTACCCCCTACAACCTCACAAACTTTACCTCTTTATAATATTATAATAATAATAATATAATTAATTAACAGCTTCTGCCCACAAAATGATATTAAAACATTCTTCATTGTAGCTCCGCTCCTGTTGGTCTTAGCGTGATGATATATAGACTATGACATTCAAAAATAACGTGGCTTTGTATGGGTAAAATAATTTTCAAATCGGTTTAATACTTCCTGAGATTACCCCCTACAATGTCACAAACTCACAAACATTACCTCTTTATAATATCATTACATAGTATAAAACAAAGTCCCCTACCGCGTCTGTCTGTCTGTCTGTTCGCGATAAACTCAAAAATTACTGAACGAATCTTTATGCGGTTTTCATCAGTGGAGGAACGAGGAACGTTTTGGTGTATAATTTGTCCCGGATTTTTTTATAATTAGGGTGGGACAACGTCTGCCGGGCCCGCTAGTTATATATATAAATAAAGTATAGATTAGTCTTATTTGGCCCTATATTTTGTAATATTGGTGGTATTTCACGTATAGTTCGGTAATTCTGCACAATAAAGTGGATGGTAAATAGTGCCACGGACCATGTATTCTAAGTTGCCACAAAAACTCCCTGGAAAATTCTAACAAGACGGCCACCATATTGTTAGTTCATTGCGATGATCACATGAAACTTATCATTACCTACTCGACAATGGCAGTAATAATCTACTAGAGAGGATTGATTGCCATAGAGAAATTAAAAAAATAATGTATCAAGTTATTATTTGTTCAAATAATAACGATATAGTTACCTATAATTGGTTATACGTTTGTCTGTAGACGCTACGAAGCCAGCCTTCAGGATCAAAGACTTCGCCGAGGTACTATCGTTAGATTCACGATCTGTTATTCTGAAATTATCAAATATAAAATACTAGCTTCCGCTAGAGGTTTGGCTCGCGTAAATAAGAGATTTATTTTCATCCCTTAAGGGACAGCACTCTATTTTCTGGATTAAACGTACCTTATATCATTTTCTGTATTCTTTATGTGGATGTAGTTTATGGTCACATTTAACATACAAAATAATAATATCAAAGCAAATACTAATAAACAACAAACAGAACCTTAGTTAAAGTTTGTTTTAAAACTATCGAGAGTATGGGAACGATAATTTTTAACGTGAAATAATCAGGCTCATGTTCAAAGAACAACTTTAAAGGGGCTCTTTTCAAGGTTATTTATTACGTAACTGCTTATCGTGGGAACGCCGCACGGTCGAACAAAGGGAAGCGGGGCGCGGGTCGAGGTGCGGTACGCGGGACGGAATTCGTCGTTCGTTTCTGCATTTATTACACCAGTTCGTTTTTGCGTAAATAATCTGATGTTGAGAGTATATCAGTTCTGCGTTTTTCGAGATATCTGTCAGACGTTATTTATATACTGGCTTCTTCGTCCGCATGGAATAGTTATTTTGCTATAACGCTAACACGCAGCGGAAGCTCTCAAAAGGAAAAAAAAAACGATTTTGAAACATTTTTTATTGGTGCTCCGTTCCTATTGGTCTTAGCGTGATGATATATAGCCTATAGCCTTCCTCTATAAATTAGCTATATAACACTGAATAATAATATATGAGGCATATAAAATCAAAAACAGCTAAGTGCATAGAGACCAAATTTGCAGGAAACGAAAAAAATGTTTATCTAATCTCAGAGTTGGAGTTTTACTTATATTCAAAGTTTCAATTTTAGGGAGTGGCATAGGCTATTGATTTTGCCTGCCTATGGCCATCAGGTCTAAAAGAGAAGTTCAAGAAATAAATAAAAAAATGCGATAATTCCTTAACTGTATTTTATTCTTGCTTTACTTCTTATTTGATGATTTGGTTGTACTTAAATGTATTTGATCCCAAAATCAATTTTAAAATGAAAATCAAAAGGCTTTAGCTGTATTTAATTTTTTGTAGGAATTAAATGGTGATTTGCAACCAATAAGACTAGATGGCTCCATACTCAGTTCATTTTTAGAACTTGTGGCACTTAGCTGTCTTTGATTCTATATGCCTCATATATAATTTTCAAATTGGACCATTAGTTCCTGAGATTAGCGCGTTCAACCAAACAAACAAAACCTCCCGCTTTATAATATTAATAATGAAAGGACATTTACGTACAAAGTCTTTCCACTTACCTTCTCAGTTTCTCAATAACGCCATTCAAATGTTTGAGCAGTCCATCAGAAATTTTGTGAAAATATACTTTTCTCGCTTCAGTGAGTTTCTCGTCGCATATTTCGTTTAGAGATTCATTACTGAAAAATCACAATAAATTATCTAGTATTTTTCCAACTTACAGAATACATTTTCTATTTTCTTAAATTTACAACAAATTTTATAAATATTATATCAACGTTATGTGATTAGTATATCATCATCATATGAGGTTTCAAGACACCCATTTCAGGGTCATATGCCTCTTCCCGAAGAAAGGTATGGGTACAATCAACTCACGCCAGCACACGACATATTGGCGATTTCAAACTCTGAGAAATCCACAGTTCTATACGTATTTCATTCATTACATCTTCGGCAACCAAACTTCTAGTAGATTATTACTGCCATTGTCGAGTAGGTTACATTACAACTTTCACGCGATCATTTCATTAAACTAACAAAATGATGCCCGTCTTGTTAGAACTTTTGGGGTGTAAGGGGTATCGAGTAACATCGAAGACTCGAGACAAGCCAACCTCAACTGCACGTGGCGATTACGGGATCGCAACCACCATGTATATGGCGAAAGAGTCCGTCATAGTGATTCGTTTCTGCGAGTCGCGTTTCGGGATCAGCCTGTGCATATCCAGCCTTTCGCAGGCCGGCATGACAGCGGCGACCGGCGATGGATAGTGTGTCACTCGGTGGTCGCCATTGTTTTTGGATTGTACTGGGCTTACCATCAGGCACGGAGAAGCCACTTTGCCGTGCCACAAAAAAAAAAACTTTCTAGGAAGTTTTTGCAGCAAGTCAGAATCTATGCGCCATTGTATTTTTTCCCATCCACTTAAGTTGTGCACAATACCTAAACTATATTACGTAAAACACCACCAGTATTACAAAACACAAAACCAAATAACACAAGATAATGAATAAAATATAAAATCCATTACATGACATTCCGAGATCTCGCCAAGAACCCCTAATAGAGTTATGTATACATTGAAATAAGAAAAGACGAGAAAAATGTGTTTTTTTTTAAATTATATCACATTGGAGGCAAACGAACAGGTGGGTGACCTGATGTTAAGTGATCACCACCGTCCATAGACACTTGCAAACACCACGGAAGCCGTAAGTGCGTTGCCAGCCTGTGTTTGGGGGAGAAGAGGAGGTGAGGTGGGCCTCCGGTGCTCTCACTGACCGAACGAAACGCAACAATGCAAGCACTGTTACTTCACGTCGGTTTTCTGTGAGAGGGTGGTACTACCCCGGGCGAGTCAACCCATTCATGCTGAAACCAGTAATAGTTTCAGCGTGGCTCTACCACCATTGTATAAACAGAATTATTCAACTCATACAATTTTCATTGCGTCAATTAATGATATGCATATATGTATGATGTATTTAGAGTTATGTACGAATCACCATAAAGTCTTCGACCATCAGAACTTAAACTAATTAAAATATAAATTACTTACATAAACTGAAAAATCTTATGAAAAGATGTCGCAAGTTCGCACATAAACAATTTTCCCAACGAATATGCCTGGGTTCCTTCCATATCTACTCCACTATCATTAGTATTGTCATCTAATACATCTCTGTTCATACCCGTATTTTGCGGTTTGATGATGCCTCGAGATGTTATCCCACAGTCCGTAATAGATTTTCGTTCTGATATAGCTTTATCAACTTTATCTTTAAGATCATGTCTATCAGATTCAAAATCATTATCACATATGGCACTTACATTATCATTTACTTCTTTATTATTAGAATCAAAATTATCTAAACCTTTTACGTTTGATAATTCTTTGGTATCATTTTCCTTTATATGTTTCATAATCTTATTATTACTTAAATTAATCTTAACACTATTAGATTTCGTTTCATTTGGTTTTAAAGGAACTACTTTATTATCGTTACGTTCATTCTTATTTAACACCTTTTGAGTAAAGGGTTTTATATCCTCAAACATTCTTATATCTTTCTGTTCACTATTTTTCATATCTGTATTTAATTTCCCATCGCAATTCTCTTTGCCTACAAGGGTTATATTGTCACTATTATATTTTATGTAAGAATCTTTTTTCGTTTTCTGTCCATCCTTTGTAATTGTTAAAGATTTCTCCTTATCTATCTCTAGTCGCTTTAGATGTTTCCCAAACGTTCTAAAAACTATTGTTTTATTGTTTCCACTCAAGTTGTGCTTAAATAAAGAACCGTTTTTAAATATTTGCGAGTTGAATTCCTGTTACCAAGAATTTAGTAAAGAAAATAAAATATTTTAGCTGATCTACTTGAATGTCATTCAAATTAATTTTGATGCGATTGCAGGTTAGTTTTAAATAGTAGAATATCGTCTACGTACATATTTACATTGGGAGGTGATTATTATTATACTACACATATATGCATACTATACATTAGGGTGCATCGTTTGAGGGGTATTTTTTTTTCTCACTGCATTGATAAAATATTGTTCAAACAAATAAAAAAAATCCCACCAAAGATGAGCTCCTAATTTTAATTTTTATTACTAGCTAAATGAATTTGCAACTTTCCCATATAATTAACACGTAAATATGTTTTTTCATTTATAATTTTCTATATCTTGACGACATTTCACGCTATTCAATTAACTATGGGCGGAAATTGTAGAGAAATGTTTCCTCTTTAAAAGCTTTTATAGCTTTATATTCAATCTACGAACTTCGTCACCAATAAAAAATTGTAAAATTGATTTTTGCTCAAAAATCATGGCTTTTTCTATCTTTCTTCAAATATATCAACTTTAGGGCATTTATTTATAAAATCTTCCTTGTAGAGTATTTAATTTTAACAAAGTCATTTTAGCCAAAACCATAGAAGTTATAAATTACGAGATAAATTCAAACAATCATAATCAACAAACTATCGCCAAGGAACCATAGAAAATTTCACTTTTGTATTATTTATAATTGACTCTTTTGGGTGAGGAGTTTACCGGCCATTGTCTTAGACCATATATAGAGGTGATATTGTGCTTATAGATCTATAAAGAAAGAAGAGACTGAAAGAGATAATAAATAATAGTTTAAAAAAACAACTAAAAAAACACGCTTTCATAAAAAATCCAACTAAAAAACAGAAAATCAAATTTAATAAGTTTGGATTAAGGATAGTGTATATTAGAAATAAATGTATATTTTTGTAAAAAGTGACAAAAAAATGATAAAAATACTGATATCGGGAGGTGCTGATATTAACATGCGTCACTGTTAATTTTATTTTCTGTTTTTTAGTTTGATTTTTTTATGAAAGCCTGCTTTTTTAGTTTTTTTTAAACTATTTATTTTTCATTTTTTAATTAATTTTTTTTTTCGGATTATTGCATTGTCATCGACCTTTGACAGGTGTGCAAAGTTTGAATTAAATCTGATCGTTCAAAGTAGGACAAAATCGAGGTCAAAGGGGTCGGTTACATACGTACATACAGGTGAAGCTAATAAAAGCGTGTTAAAAAATAACTTACATGTCTTTGTATAGGAAGACAATTATCAACATCTCTCATTTCCTCGTCAGGGTTATATTGAGAGTTATATTTCGCCGAATATTCTGTCCCGAGTTCTCGCTCTTGGGTAACTAAGAGACGATTGTAAATGGTTTAGTAATTTGTTAGATTGGTTGTCGTCTTTAGTCCAAAATTTGACCATAGTTCATTAAATTTTTTAAAGTACCAATATTATTACGGTTTTACTTCATAAAGAGGGATACATTAAAAAAATAGAAAACAAAAAGATACTTTGATTACAAAATTTCTTTATTAATAATTTTATCTGTTTAGTTCCTCTGACCTGCGCGTGCGCACCATATCGCTTGTCCCATTTCTCTACGTTAAGAAAACACATCGCTGAACGTATAGTGCTTAGTATAATCGTAGTTTCTTAAAACTTTATATGAAATCGTTTTTTTTTAATGCAGATCTAAGAAGTAAAATAAAAAAAAATCGAAATCTATCGAGTAGGTTTTGCGTGATGCGCACACAATGACATACCTCTATCATTTTCTTTATATATATTATAGAAAATCAATGTTTTATGTTAACTTCACGCTACGACACGTAGGTGGGGAGCAGATGCCATTAAAAAAATGGAAATCTGCAAGTACGTTAACCTAGAACAAAGTAATATGAGTGGGAATGATAGTGCGGAATGTTACACCGGAGATCGACGGCAACCGAGATAAACCGAACTGTGAATGCCTAAGCGAATGAAGTATCATACCGTACGATTTATTTAACATCATGCAGCTCCCTCACGATTTGGCTTAAAATGATTTTCACAAACGGATCAGTGATTCCAAAGATTACCCCTTTAAAACAAGCAAACAGACAAGCGAACAAACATCACCTATTTGTAATATTTTAATCCTTTTACTTACAGTTCTGTCTATACATGTCTGTATCATGCATGTTTATGTCTTCTGCAGAATGCGGTAACACTCGCTCCGGTGTCTGGTGTTCCATCTTCTGCAGAACAGCCTCCAGGAGTTGCTCTCCTTCCACTAAGTCGGCACACTGGGGTAGAATTATCTGGAAATGGAAATTTTAATATTATTATCTGGACACATAATAACAATCGAAATCTAACGTGTCCGTACTTTTTTTCGTGAAAAAAATTATCGCACGTCTCTAGGAATAACTAATAGAATACATTCCAATTTTTTTTAGAAATATCTGTCTGTTTTTTTTAAATAGTAGGCAAACGAACACGTCGGTCATCTGATGTTAAGTGATCACCACTGTCCATAGACACTAACAACACCAGGGGAGTCGAAAGTGCGTTGCCATCCAGTGTTTGGAGGAAAGGGAGGGAGGGGGAGAGGAGATGGGAAGGGAGGTAATGTGGGCCTCTGGCGCTCTCGCTGAGTGAACGAAACGTAATAATGCAAGCAGTGTTACTTCACGTCGGTTTTCTGTGAGAGGGTGGTACTACCACGGGCGAGCCGACCCATTCATGCTGAAACCAGTAATAGCTTCAGCGTCGCTCTACCATCTATCTGTATCACTGCTGAAATACTGCGTGTATGATAAAACCTCTTCAGAAAGAAAGAAAGAAGAAAATCATAAAGCTTATCTTCGGGTAGCCTTTAGTCTTTGATTAATTAAAATCTGTTCATTCTATCAAAAGTTATTGTACTTTTAATGACGACGCGGCGTAAGTACGAGAGAAACGTAGATAAGTGAATGGACTTAACACACTCATATGACTAGGATCTAAATAACCTAACCAAACTCTCATCAAACTACCCTTGAAGTACATCCTTTCCAATAAAAAATGAATCATCGAAACCGGTTCGCGTGATATTGAGTTATTCGTCTATTTGTCGTGTACATACTTAATGCAAACTTGAAACTTATACGGTTTTGCACTGGATACCGTTGTCGGAACTGGACCAATTGAAATGGGACCACACGGGAAGTACCGGCTTTCAAATGAAAGAAGAATAATCAAAATCGATTCACACAGTCCAAAGTTATGAGGTAACAAAACAAAAAAATAATAATAATAGTCGAATTGAGCACCTCCTCCTTTTTTTGAAGTCGGTTAATAAGTACTTCCAGTGACATATTTTATGTACGGCTCCCAAAATTATAACAATAAAGATGATAAACTCTCTCGAAAGTTCTAAAAAAGTGAGTCACCGTTTTGTTCGACGCTAAATCATTATAAGGCACTTTTTAACAATTACGCATCTTGTAAAAACACTGGTCATTTTAAATAGAGGAAATTTGTTAATAATACGGATAGATACAGGGCTGTAGCTAGAGTCGAATTTGAGGTAGGGCAGAATTGGTTACAGTTAGGGCGGAAATTAAAAAAATATATCATAATTCATCTGCCCTCAGGTGTCACAAACTGTGGTATGTTCGGAAAAGTTTAGATACATATCGCAACAATTTTTTTTTCAATTTTTTTTTAACAATTTATATTTACATTTTTTTTTACAACAGTTATTTTTAATATTTATTTTAGTTTTTGGTAGTTTTAAAGTAGGACATTGTGGGGCACCTCCCTAGCTACGACCCTGGAAAGGTACCTTTAAATTCTTCAGAAGTAGCAAACTGTATGCGAACATACACATAAAGTCACTCGGCTCCACGTCGCTTCTGAAGTTACCTGTTTAGTATTAAATAAAACTGTATTTCTACGTGACAGATTAAAAAAAAAAGTTGAGGCACTCATAAGGAATGCCGATTGAAATGAAAACTCAAAACGATGGAATAACTGTGTTCTCTTTTGAATTGATTAAATTGATTGTATTGTATTGTGAATTATTTCGATTTCATACTTTGTATATTGAAATTATTAACATTAGGGTCTGGATTTCACATCTATTGGCAAACGGAGCAATATATATTTTTTTTAATGTCATCGATGGCAATCGAACAGGTGGGTCACCTGCTGTTAAGTGAACACTACCGTCCATGGACACTAACAACACCAGAGGAGTCGCAAGTGCGTTGCCACCCTTTGGGGGGAAGGGTTAGGGGAGGGAGCGGGAGAGGAGAGAGGAGAGGGGAGGGGAGGTGGGCTTCCGGTGCTCTCACTGACCGAACGAAACGCAACAATGCAAGCACTGTTACTTCACGTCGGGTTAAGGCAGCGTTCGTAAGAAACGTTTTCGTTCGACCATTTTTTTCTCCGACTCCCCAGTTATTACCCCCTACAACCTTACAAACCTTACCTCTATATTGTGTGTCTATGATATTACTATAGATAATATAATTAGTTAATAGCCTCTAACCGCGACTTCGTACGCGTAGAATGGTTATTTTGCGCTAAGACGCAGCGGAAGCTCTAAAAAGGAAAAAATACCCCGATTTTGCAACATTCTTCATTGCTGCTCCGCTCCTATGGGTCTTAGCGTGATGATATATAGCCTATAACCTTCCCCGATAAATGAGCTATATAAAACTGAAAGAATTTTCCAAATCGGACCGGTAGTTCCTGAGATTACCCCTTACAACTTCACAAAATCACAAACTTTACCTCTTTATAATATTAGTATAGAAATATAGATTAATCAGTCGTATATTGATTTGCAAAATATCACATAAACACAGGCCCCTATACTCCGCGTCGCTAGTGTGACTCAAGCCTCGCAAGCTCAATACGGTCGGTCCTGCTTACGTAGCATGTAATGACGCGAAACTATTAATTTATGTCCTGCCAAAAATAAAACAACGGTGCAAACTTACCGTTCTCTTCAACGTATGGATTAATTATATTATATAACTTCTTAGTAATTGATACCAAAATTGTATGTTCCTTGTATTCCTGACCTATGCGTTCTATCGCTTCTAGAAGTGTCAAGGGCGTAGATATATACGGTGGTCTCTTCTGTAATAATACACAATTATTGGAACGACGCTTCTTAGTGGGGATTGGTCGACTTTTAGAAATCATCACGTAAGGAGAAAGCGTTACTTATTTATCCGACAACATGGGTTAACAAAAACGAATTATACACTAATACATTATTAAGTGTACATTAATTATTATTATTATTACATAGTATAAAAAAAAGTTCTCTACCGCGTCTGTCTGTCTGTCTGTTCGCGATAAACACAAAAACTAATCAACGGATTTTCATGTGAATTTCACCAGTGGATAGAGGGATTCATGAGGAAGGTTTTGGTATATCATTTGTCAAGGATTTTTTTTATAATAAGGGCGGGACAACGTCTGCCGGGCTGTCTAGTAATTACTAAGTTTAAAAAATTAATTTAATAATTATTATGCCTTGTCCTAGCTATTTTCTCTTCCCGTCTTTCTCATGCATCTGTCTCTTTCTAACGTACACGAGTGTGTACACACAATACTTAACGCGTGTAAGTTTCGTTAAAACTTATTTTTATTTAGCAGTTTTTATACTTATAACCAGTGCTAGTGTACTGATGCACTTGTGATATCATCAACAGCCTGTAAGAGACCCACTGCATGGCCATAGACCTCTTCCAGAAGGAAGGTATGGGCGTAATCACCTCACGCCAGCACACGTCGTATTGGCGATTTCAAACTCTGAGAAATCCACACACAGTTCCAGGTTTTCTCTGATACAGTAGTATACAACATTTCTCAGGTTCAAGTTTCCTCATGATGTATTCCTTCACCGTCAGCCGATACTGTTACGAATTTAAATTAGTAACTGTACGCGAATTCTGAAAAGTTCGTTGTTACATGCCGGGGTTCGAACCTGCGATCATCCACCTGTCAAACCACAAGACCGTTCCCTAGACCGCACTAGACTAGTTCCCTTGAGATACATGCCAAAAAATCACATTACTGTGATATCATTTAAAATATCTATTTTTACAGTTAACCTGTGCTTTCTCATCACTGAGTTATCTTACTCATAAAAAATCTTACCTGCATAATATCTAATAGCTATAATTAATCGTTACGTTAAAATATATAACTGTTTGCTATTTATCTCACCTGTGATATAAAACTGCTAAAAATCATATCACTGTGATACAGTTATATAAAATTAGCTATTTTCACAATTACCAGGTGTTTACTTATCACTGAGTTAATGGAACTATTAACTCAATCATGAGATAGGCTAACTGCAAAATATGTAACAGTTATAACTAACCATTATGTGACGTTATTTATAACTGTTTGCTATTCATCACTTGATATAATAATGTTAAAAAATCATATCGCTGTAATTTATTTATATATAAATAGCTATTTTCACAATTACCATGTATTTACTTATCACTGCGCTAATGGAACTATTAACTTAATCATGAAATAGGCTGCTTGCGAAATATCTAACGGCTATAAGTAACCATTATGTAATGTTATTTATAACTGTTTACTATTTATCACTTGATATAATAATGTAAAAATCATATCACTGTGTTATAATTATAGTCAAGTTGCTATTTTTATACAGTTTGCCTATCACTCTATCTATTGCTGAAAACTGTATTAAAATCCGTTGAATAGTTTCAGAGATCTAGGGTACAGATAGCTGAAGTGACTTCATTTTATACTATGTACCCAAGAACTTACCTGCAAAACATCTGACAGAACGTCTTCCATAATTTGCCTGTAAAAGCAAAGCCACTCATTTATACGGCTTTTAATTTTATTCTCAATTACTTTATACTTCATTGAAAACTTTTCTAAATAATCCTTCACGGACACTTCGTTAAGAAATATCTTATCTGAGTCGCTTAATCTACGATTTGTACTTTTATGTAAATTAGCAAAATCGTTTTGATAATTTAACGGTCTGTTATTATGTTTCGTATGTTCGGATTTATTATTATTTGGCTTGTCTTTTCTATTGAAGTTTTCGTCAATGTTTTTGTCAATCTTGTTGAGATCGAAATGATTATTATCTATATCATTTTGTGGAGAAAATTGCGTTTGCGTTCCTTTATTGGTTAGCGGCCATGTTTTATTCTTTAAGTTTTCGGTGTCCTGTGAGAATACTGTTCGGAAGCCGAACGTATTTTGTAATTCACTTTGTTTTTTATTTAAAATGGCTTCCTTGGCGTTTTTATTAGGATGTAGCTTTTGATTATATTGGTTTTTCGTTTCTTTTATACCCAATAATTCTATATCATGACCAATATCGGACATAATGGAGTCATTTTCCTCTGCTTCCATGTGTTGGCTATTTTGTATATTTACCATTTTAGATTCGATTCTGTCTCCGAAAAGCACCTTCTTGTATACGTTTATGGGAATCTCTGAACAATTATTAGAGTAAGATTGACGATCATTTGTATTAATTTGTGCATTTTCCACGGTCTTGGATATATTGTTTCTATCAAAATTTACTTGTCTTACCGGTATGGCGTCTTTGATATCTTGGAGTTTAAGGCACGGTATGTCAATGGATTTAGCTTTTGCAAGCAATTTTGAATCATTTGTTACAAGAACCTAAAATAAAATTATTTATGAGCCTCATAGATACTGTATTTTTATTATACATACAAATATACAGGCCTTTTTGTCACTTCTTTTTTGGGGGCACGCTAATTTTCGTAAGTTATAAGTCCATAATTTTTGTATCTGAAAAAGTGTCCAATGTACACCTTGTTATTTTGGGTACTTGTTCGGGTATAAATCGGTTGGGGGTAGGCAAAATTCTTTTTGACACATTGGAACCCGCGCTTATATTCGGACTAGCTCACCACACTACCGACACGGCGGCCCGGAATTCTGTTTTGTGTGTGTTAATTTGGGAAAACTGTTGCTCTCACCAACGGCAACGGTGGCGGAGAAGACGTATTATATTCGGGGGAGCTTTTATCCCGATTATAAGAAAATACTGTTATAAATTGGTTGGGGTGTAGTAAACATTTATTTTTGACACATTGTTTGTCAACGGGCAATCAGGATGATCGACCACTTACTCGGCGGACTTGCTCGGCGGCACTTGCTCGGAACTCACGCTTACACTCGGACTCGCTCACCTTACAAGCGACACGGCGGTTCGGAATTTATATCTGTGCATTGTGTATGTACGTGTTGGACCACTGGTGCTCTCACCATCGGCAACGGCGGCGGAGAAGACATTATATCAAGTAAATGAGCGTTTTATCCCGGTTATAAAGAAAATCATTTCGGCATCTATTTTTCCAGCGGTATCTACCACCAGCCAATTTTAAATATACAGTCCGCTGCCTAGGCTACGTACCCCGACCAGTGTTGATGTGGTGGTTCCCACTCTAATACTTGTGGCATATAACCGTAAGATACTGTTGCAAAATTTTCAGAACAAAGCAATGAAAATCACGAGATATTCATAGTTTTGGATTGATTCCCATATATTGAACACAGCTTTATTCAATTTACTCTTAAACTACGAGTCCAATCTAAAAAGTACATTTATGTATTAGTATTGTTTTTCATAAGAGAAATCGAATAACGTTTAACTTTTTGTAAAATTACAACCTTAATATATTTCGGGACCTACGTACAACCTCTACTATAGAGACAAACCACTGTGCGACGCGGTAACTGTTCAGGGAAGATTTTTTTTTCAACCTCTTTCAATTTTTATGGCCATTTTCGAGCCGCGTGCCCCCACAAAATATATATATATATATATGCACATAGATTTATTTAAATATGATACTTACCAGGTGGAAGTTCTCGGCGATGACACGCAGACAACAAATAAGCAAATAATCTATAGATATGTTATTATAACTTTCGTTATTCTCTAAAGGCGGTTGCACTGAAAAAGGTTATGATAAAAGGGCTGATTGGTATTGATATATAAAAACCCAAGATAAACAGTATCGAATTGTTATGTGTGTATTGATATATGTACGTACGTATATACGTACAGTGACTGCACTCACTGTTAGTTCTCGGAATAAGCTAGCTGCTGTTTTACTCGTGTCGTATCATACACAACACGAATAAAAGTAACGCTCAAAACCGTCCCCAAAAACTCACCGATATACCTAAGTAACTTATGTTTTTTGAAAATTCAACCTAATGCGAATTATTTGTAGTTGTTTTTACAAAGCAGTGTCCGAAAATTCCAAAGACGCGAATGACGGGAGACTATATGAAATGAGCTCAGAATTCTCAATTGTGCACTCATTTTATGTGGACGGGTTTGAGACGTTGACTGTGCATCTTGGGTTTTTATATATCAATGAGTGAAGCCATACTAACTTAGCCGATTGTGTGTTCAAACAAAGCGTTAACCGAATACCACCATGTTATGATTTTAGCACGATATATTGTTAAGTGCAACTGTAGGTGGTAGAACCACGCTGAAGCTATTACAGATTTCAGCATGAATGGATCAGCTCGTCCGGGTTAGTACCACCCTCTCACAGAAAACCGACGTGAAGTAACAGTGCTTGCATTGTTGCGTTTCGTTTGGTCAGTGAGAGCGCCGGAGGCCAACCTCCCCTCCCTTCCCCTTTCCCCCAAATACAGGCTAGCAACGCACTTGAGACTGGTGTTGTTAGTGTCTATGGACGGTAGTGATCACTTAATATCAGGTGACCCAACTGTGCGTTTGCCTACCATAACATAAAAAAAACCTTCTTATGGGAGGGCTTAGTAGTTCTGAACCGTAACTTTTTGTGTGACGAAAAGTGGTAGAGGTAAACTCTGTGTCGGGTAGAGTGTTGAAAACACCGGTTCTTGCCCGATCACCGAAGTTGAGCAACGTCGGTCGCGGTCAGTAAGTGAATGTGGATGATAGCCTGAGAACACCGCGTCACGTTGGCTTGTAATTGTATTTCTTTAATTAAAATGTTTCCCAGTGATACAAATTTTTCCCTTCTATCGTGTGTTTTTACGACACAACTTTTTTTTTTCTTCTGGCTCTTTCACAAAGATTCGAACCTACATCGATCGACACGTTATCTTTTCGACTGTCATCTATTGGCACTCGGCACTTGAAAAAGATACATACGAACAAAGTGAGGCGGTGGGTTGAGGAGTTTTCTAACGATTTGTCGCGCCACAAAAACGCGTTGTTGCCCGCAACTATCGCCGGCGGACAGCGCCTCTATATCGGAACGTACAGCACGAGTTATTAACAGGCGACATGTCACATCTGCAAAAAAAAAAAAAAGTTCTATTATCTATGAAACTTTGGAACGAAGTTATATAACGGGATTTGCAGTAGAAGTTGAGTGGCAAAAATCGTCACGTAAGAAAAAAGCGTTATGCTCGTCTATCTCTCTCCTCAACATTGTGCACCAAGGTTGACAAAATTCGATAACACTTCATATAAAGTTCATGAATTGAACAGCGCCATCTTTTATAGGACTGTGAAAGCAAAAAATACATCTCCATACACATTACGAACAATGAGACAGCGACATCTATGCAGTTAGGGCGTAAACAATTATATGAGATCAGTTCATAAACCCACAGGTGCCTCATTTTTTTTTTTAATTTCCTTTATAATTTTCGGCTTTGGACTATGATGGTTGCACTTTTTTGTGGGTGGTAGAGGCACGCTGAAGCTATTACTGGTTTCACCATGAATGTGTCAGCTCCTCCGGGGTACTACCACCCGACACACAGAAACACCCACGTAAACTAACACTGCACACCTCCCCTCTCCTCCTAAACTCAGGCCGGCAACGCACGTGCGACTCCCCTGGTGTTGCTATTGTCTATCGACGGCGGTGATCACTTGCCATCAGCTGACCCGTCTGTTCGTTTACCCCCTATAATATATATAAAAAAAGTCCATTTATTTAAATATTCATACAGTTCCTACACCACGAGTATACTTTTAATAAATTCGACATTGAAAATCATTAGATGATGAAAATCGAAGGTACTAAAAGTCGAATAAGGTTGGTCAAAAATACTACATTCGCAAAAGACCATGGCCAAGTGAATAGACTGCATCTGATGAGACACTATACCGTAGCACCTAGATGGTTATACTACTATCCCAAGGAACAGGATATACGTCTACGACACACTTATATTAAAACTAGTCTCTGCCCGCGACTTCGATCGCGTGGAATAGTCATAGGGCTAACGATAACACGCAGAGGAAGCTCTCAAGAGGAAAAAAAACCCGATTTTGAAACATTCTTAATTGGTGCTCGGCTCCTATTGAACTTAGCGTGATGATATATAGCCTATAACCTTCCCTGATAAATGAGCTATATAACACTGAACGAATTTTTCAAATAGGACTAGTAGTTCCTGAGATTACCCCCTACAACGTCACAAACTTTACCTCTTTATAATATTTGTTACGGACAGGTGAGTTGTCAGGTCTCCATGTAAATAATTGGTTAATGGGTATTTCTATGTACTACGAACAGAGGTGTTGTCATGTTTCTGCATATCTCTCTACTAATGTAATGTACCTAAATGTAATGTTTGTATAATAATAATAAATACGATATATGTGTATGTTTAATGTGTCTGTTACAGATAGACGAGCTATTATTAGCTATTATCTATGTGTATAAATTTGTTTATGTAATACGTACAGATAAACTGTCGTATTTCCTACGTAATTGATATTAATGTACAATATGTCTTATGTGATATTTAAAAATATCACTCATGTAATAATTCAAATATAACCGCCAACACGGTTATTATTATTATTTTTATATTATACGGAACCATCACTGAAAATATAATGTGAATTTATGTAAACTATTTAAATGTATGGCTGAACGTGCAGCATTAAGGCACGTATAATGTACTAATTGTAAGACTATAATTGTAGTGTTAAATTGAGGAAAAATATGTATTGTCACCGGCTCGTTATACACGATTAAGCTACCTGTAAAGAATCCTGAAAATAAATATACAGTCCATTGAAGCTCTACCACTGTGTTATTGAAGAAACCGGAAGGTTAACATCTGAACCCAACAATATTAGTATAGAATTATAGATGATCAACTTGATAACCAATCAGTATTTATAGGCTAGTCCATGCCTTAATGCCTTGATAATTATTTTGTTATCATTTCCTCAAGAATATATATTATGTACAGGGGAAAAAACATAGGCACTACACTGGTCGTTCATTTCGCTGTGGTAAGAAAACACATATCACTGAAGAGGTAGCGCTTCCAAAAACTTTCACAATCATCATTATCATCAGCCCGTCGAAGACCCACTGTAGGGTCATAGGCCCACTATCGAAGGATAGTGACTGACAACTTAGAACTTTATATTAAATGAAGTAGTCCTGTAGTTGTTGGAATTTGACTAAATAATCCATTAAAATTGTACCCTACAAGATAGGAAAAGCTCAATATCTCGAGTAAAATCGATCTTAGAGATTTGGTTTGAAATTAGATTTCCTACAAATATTTATAACATTTTTCTCGTATACTTAATCTATACTAATATTACAAAGAGGTAAAGTTCGTGAGTTTGTGATGGTGTGACGTTGTAGGGGGTAATCTCAGGAACTACTAAAACGATTTTGAAACTTCTTTTACCGATAGAAAGCCACGTTATTTGTGAGTGTCATAATAGTAAATCATCACGCTAAGACCAATAGGAGCGGAGCAACAATGAAAAATGTTTAAAATCGGGCCTTTTTTTCCTTTTGAGAACTTCCGCTGCGTCTTAGCCCAAAATAACCATTCCACGCGTACGAAGTCACGGGCAGAAGCTATTAACTAATTATATTATCTATACTAATATTATAAAGAGGCCAAGTTTGTGAGGTTGTAGGGGGTAATATCTGGGGAGTTGGAAGAAAAAATGGTCGAACGAAAATCTTTTTACGAACGTTGCATGTGATTGAGTTCTAGAGAAAAGTTGTAGCTTGATAATGCCTATTACAAGCCTAAGTAGGCACGGGTCAGCTAGTAGGCTATATATTAACCAGAAAAAAGAAAAGCCTTTTCGGCTGAGTGCCTTAAGCGCTCGCCTTAGTAGTCTGGTGAAGCTGTTAAGACCTTGCTTGGTCAATAGCGTAGTCAGTTCGAAAAAAAAAGAAAAGACTGTTTTGTAGTAGGCGGATTTGCAAAGTAAGTCGGAGAAAAAACGGTCGAAGGAAAACGTTTCTTACAAACGCTGCCTTAACGATGAGAGATATATGATTAAGTTCTAAAGAAAAGTTGTAGAGCTTGATAATACCTAGAAAAAAGTCACCGACAGCATATATCTAACTTCAAGGTTTTTTTTATTATCAGGGCGGGACAACGTCCGCCGTGACGGCTAGTTATGAATAAAATAAGAAATTTCTACAAAATCCTACCCTAGTGACCTGTACTGCCTCACTGGTGTGAGTTACAGTTAAGTTTGCAATAAGCAATATTGTAGAGCGCTCAATCCTTAGTAATTATTGAGTTCGAACGATATGATAGCATTAAAGTGTCACCAAGTTATAAAGATTAAAAAATAATCAAAGTTTACATGTACAGTAGAACCTCGATAAGTTAAAATCCAAGGGAAACACAAAATATTTTAAGTTATAGAGTTTTTAACTTATCAAGGGTTTATGTTACACTCGAACTTTCGCTGCACACCTTCTTAAAGGCCAAATCATACCGTTTCTCAAAGTTTCAGTATGGGTCTGTAACACTGATGTTTTGGTTTGGACACTGTTTGAACCACCTAAATAAACATTGCTCTAAAATAGGGAATTCAGCAATTTATTTTCGTCTTTTACACAAAAGACTTTCTCCATATTTTCGTTTCTTCAAGAGTTCAGCTTCTTTTTCAATTATAAGTGCTAATATGTACTTTAATGTATTCCAAACTGAGCCCCATCATCTCTCCTATTTAATCCATTTTCACCGCTTTTATCGCTTCTAATTTATCAGCGTGTGTTAGTGTTGTTAATTTTCGTTCTGAACTCATTCTACTTAGGTAACTTTCATCACACACCACAATTTCCTGGACAGTGATTAACAACTAATCATCCAAGCAAGCCGCTGTCCTAACCAGCGCAAATACAGCTTTTAGGGATTTCAAAGAAACAATAAGGTATTGTATACTTATTATTTTTGTTAACAATTTAACTTGTAAACACGTGCAATCAATAAATTTCGCGAAACTTTTTGTTTTGTACATTCCTTCGAAATGACTCATTGGGAGACAGTTTATGATACAGAGCTCATCGAAAAATTTCTCTAAGTAACTGAGGGCTAATACTGTAATTAGTAGTTTAAGTTATCGAAGGTGCATATTTTAAGTAATAGAGGCTTTAGGCTCTGAGGGGTAGGGAACAGATTATTTTTTGAAGTTATAGAAGTTTTTACCTTATCAAGGTTTAACTTATCGAGGTTCTACTGTATTTTATATTGGATATATTCTCACGCTCTGGGAAAGTACTTAAAGAGTTAAGGGGATTTTTTTTCTTTAGAACAAAGTCCTCTACCACGTCTGTCTGTTCGCGATAAACATAAAAACTATTGAACGTATTTATATATATAATTTGTCAAGATTTTTTTTATTAATAAGGCGGGATAACGTCCACCGTACCCGCTAGTATACATGCCAACGTACAGACCAGCGCTTGAATACCAGTAAAATCATTCAAACCACCAAAACAGTAACAATTGCCTGATTAAATATCTCTTTTCTCTACATTTATATGACCTGCTATTGAAATTACCTCTCTTAACAAATGCACTGATGAATTCAAAATCTTCTAGAAGCACAGTAGTATCGACAGCTATATACCAAATATCATTTTTCATTGTCCGTTTGGCTAACATTCGTAAACTCTGCATAATAGGTAGTTTCGGAACTTCTTGAGCGAGTGTCGACTGGAAAAATAAATGAAAATACGTTCCAATACAATTTGTAAGTGAACTTAAAAAGTTGCTCCAATAATATTTAGGTTCCTTAGTGAATTAAACAATATAAATATAGAATATATCCTGAGCGTACCTGCTCACATAGCTGAGTACTCATTTACGTGAGCATGATTTGTGAATACAGTCAAAATCTGTTATAACGACATCGAAGGGACTACTCATATTTAGTCGTAACAACCGGTGATGTTTTAGAGATACTGCATTCACCCGGACCTTTGTTCTGGGTCAATATAACCGGTATGTTGTTCTAAACGATGTCGCCATAAACGGTTTTGACTGTATTATTATTTTTTTATAGAATTTTTAACAGACTCAACATTTAGAGTTTCACTATTAAGCACCAAGTCCCTTAGTGCTCTCTATGCATGATGTAAGCAAACAGGATAAATCAGTATTTTGAGCATGTTTTACAAGTATGCTCATACAACTGAGGGCTCAATTTCATGAGCAAATTTTGGAAATTGTTTACCGAGGAATGTAGAATACACTATTCAGTTAATCTTTACACTTTAATTATTTCTACTTTTAAAAATGATAAGAAAAAATACAGTCAGTGTTAATAGTACATACATTATCTTGGTTGTCTTCATTCTTCCTTTCATCAGATATAATCCTATCATCGTAGTCAAGATCTTTGAATGATATACGTTTCTTTAGTGTAGTTGTTTTTGGAATCCCATAGGTAGTTTTAATTTTTTTACCTATAACAATAATAATTAGATTTATCATGAGAATTTTGCAATTTTTTCAACTTTTCTGATGGTGTTAAATAAATACTATTATTGGTCTTCAAGCTAAAACATATTCTTTCCCGAGGTTATATAAGAGATACAGATAAAATATATCTTTGTTTCATACGGGAAGTGCGAAATGAATATGCACAAGGTGAACAAAATTAGGAACAACTGTTTGATATGGTATCTAAACCAAACTATATTGCTACACATGAGTCACAGTCACTTATTTCTACTTTGTCGTGTGTTAAGGTCAGTTGATGGGTATTCAATATTCTAGCAGCATCATACGATATCTCTACCTTTTACCTTTACCACCAAATAGTTGGCTATAAACCCATCAGTGATTCAAGAGAGTTATCGATAAGAGTGGGTTGTTGTTTCTCGGGACTACTCAATTGTAAATTTCTCAGCAATCTCCATTAATTTTATATTACATAGTACTTATCATCAGGTAAATAGATAAATAATTGGATTTATTTGATATTTCAATTCCTTATAGAACTGAACATATTACTAACATTGAGCAAAATGCCTCCTACAATTTCTAATGCTCAACTGTCATGCACTGTTATCTGAAATTTAGTCTCTCAGGAACTATGGATTCATGCAATTGCATTTCAAAACTAGCTTCTCTAGACTTCATGCCTATTAAGACAAGATACAATGGTTTGCTTGTCAGTTGTCAGTGTTTAGGGTGTTCGGACAAGGGGTCAATCGACCTAGGTGCAAATCCTTGTGAATGAGACACACAAAGAAAAACATTCTTTTTTTAATGTCATAACTGGCAGACGAACTTGTGGGTCACCTGATGTTAAGTGATCATCACAGTCCATAGACACTAACAACACCGAGGAAGTCGAAAGTGCGTTGCCAGCCTGTGTTTGGGGGAAACGGGGTGAGGGGGATAGAAGAGGGGAAGTGAGCTGGGCCTCTGGCGCTCTCACTGACCGAACGAATCGCTACAATGCAAGCACTGTTACTGGTTTTCTATTAGAGGGTGGTATTACCCCAGATGAGCCGACCCATTCATGCTGAAACCAATAATAGCTTCAACGTAGCTCTACCACTCTATCTGCCACTGTTAGCTGAAATGTTCTCTAAAGAACTATAGATTCACGCAATTGTCTTAATGCCTATTAAGACAAGATACAACGGCTTGCTTGTCAGTGTTTAGGATGTTCAGACAAGGCGTCAATAAACCTAGATGAGATTCCTTGTGACAGAGCTTTCAGTGAAGAAAAACGTAGCATGGTAGTAGGTTTTTTCTACTCCTGCCTGGCTAGTTAATCGCCCTTACGATGAAAACCTGTCGCAAGCATCTATGGTGTACCGGCACCTGCACTCAAGAGCCAGTCCTTTTAGGTTTAGGCTGTTTACCTCTTTGAACCAAATTATTATTTAAGATCAGCTGAGATTATGGTAGAATATTACAATCTATAAAGAACATTAAAAAAATTACGATCTTAAGCTGTCCACATAGTGATTTAACATCAGGTCAGATAATGGTCCAATGCTAAAACCAATAAATGACATAGCATATAACAAAAGCATGGATTTTAGTTTACACTAGCTGTGCCGATGACTTCGTTCATGTGGAAACTGATGTACAAAACAGTGACTTATAAAGTCATCTGAATGTATCTACCTTTCTCTCGTACTTAAATGCGTCATCATTAAAATTACAATAATTTTTCATATACCAGTTCAATTTTATTGAAACAAAGATTAAACCTTACTCAAAGATAGGCTTTATGATTTTCTTGAAAGCTGTTCTTTAGCAGTGATGGGTGTTCAGACAAACAGACATTTCTAAAAATGATTGTAATGTATTTTATTACTTCCTAGCTTCTGTCTGTATGGAATAGTTACTCTCGGCGAATGATAACACGCAGTGGAAACTTTCACAAGGAAAAACACCCCGATTTTGAAACATTCTCCACTGGTGCCCGGTTCCTATTGGTCTTAGCGTGCTGCCTTATAGCCTTCCTCGATAAATGACTTATCTAACACTGACAGAATTTTTCATATCGGACCAGTAGTTCCTTAGATTAGCGCGTTCAATCAAGCAAACCTTTCAACGTTATAATATTAGTATTAGTTACTATTCTTCTCTCGTACTTAACTCGAACCGTCATTGAAATTACAATAACTTTTGATAGAGTGGATCGATTTTAATGAAACAAAGAGCAAGTTACCCTAGAGGACATGCTTTATGATTTTTGAGGTTTAATGCGATCCCAGTACTTTAGCATTGATTGAAGCATTAAGCAAATGATTGAAATGTATTTTATTACTTATTCTGTGACACCTGGAGTATTTTTTTTTTTTACGAAAATCGAAAACGTACAGACACCTTAGATTTACAGTTTATTATATGTATATCATACTGTTTCTACATGGAATAATTCAATTATTAAAAAATTACCTCCAGTGTTTCCAGTTACATTATTGTCTGGACTATTTTTTCTTTTCTTAGCATTTAACACAACTCTTAGATCTACTGTGCCTGAAGATGTGTTATTTTTGTCGTCTTTCTCAGTGTTATTTTGCAATGAATGGTTTTCTGTAATGGTCACCTTTTCTTCTGATGTTTTAAACATATTTGGGAAGCCACTCATTTTTGGGTTAAAGCTTTGGGTTGCCTTACTTTCATGTATTAAATACTGATCTGTGTCATTCTTATTCACTGATAAATCTGAACTTTTAACAAATGTGATAAATGCTGGTTTTAATCTATTATTAACGCTTCTAGCAAGTGTTTCAAAGGTAGGTAAATAATTTTTGGGAACATCTTTAATGGTTGGTTCTTCGATTGTCACTCTCTGCGCTTTGATATTGCAGTCATTTTTGTCTCGATAGGAAGAAAAGTTCATCATATTTTGACTAAATACTCGATCAACTTGCTTTATGGCTAGTTGTGAATCTCTGATGATTGGTGCTTTGTTTATATCCCTCTGTGCTGTAAGGTTATAGTCATTTGTGCCTCTAAAGGTAGAAACATTTGTCATATTGTGATTAAATATCTGCGTATGTTTTTTTATAGGCGGTGGTGATGTAAAGAATGTATTTACAGTTTTACCATCATATTTATTAAAACAGCAAGAGAATTTATCATTGGTCTGTGTAAAAATATCTCTATTGTATAGAAAAGTTTGGGTTGCTTTATCTTCCTTGTAATTATGAGATTGTGAAATTTTATTCACTTCCCAAATAATATTCGGTGTACATTGGACGACATTTGAAACATACTTCGGGAAAACAACTTTACCAAATACTGGTTCTGATGAAGTCGACTTCTTATTAGCAAATATTTTTCCACTATAATTGAAATTTGGTTTTTGGTGTTGATAGCACATATTTCTCGATTGGCATTCTGCGATAGGAGGACTCTGTGGCTCGGGATAACAGTGTGATTTGTCCGCAATACTACCTTCTTTGTCTACGAAATTTTTCTGAAAATCATTAGATAATTATTTAAAATTGATAATGTGATATACATTGTAATTAAATTGCAAACAATGGCTAAACCTTACGAGATAGATCAAATGAATGTACTAGGGAATTGTACATCTTAAAAAGATCAACAAAAATGTCTGCTATGGTTTATATTTATCTGTAAAGGATAACCCACAGTAACCACCACCACAGTAACAACCATTTTTAACTTTTTACAAAAATAATTATGTGTTATTTACCAAGCTATTTTATACAATACAGTATTGTTCCTTATCCAATTAAATACATATGTAGTACATGTCATGTAGATCAAAACTGGGGTTAACAGTATTTCATTAAAATCAAAAAAGAAGGTATTATATATTTTTTTTTTATGTCATAAGTGGCAAACGAACAGGTGGGTCACCTGCCGTTAAGTGATAACCACTGTCCATGGACACCAACAACACCAGAGGAGTCGCAAGTGCGTTGCCATCCTTTAGGGGGAAGGGATTAGGGGAGGGAGATGGAGAGGGGAGGGAAGGTGGGCCTTCGGTGCTCTCACTGACCGAACAAAACGCATCAATGCAAGCACTGTTACTTCACGTTGGTTTTATATGAGAGGGTGGTACTACCCCGGACGAGCCAACCCATTCATCAACCAGTAATAGTTTCACCGTGGCTCTACCACCATAAAGGGATAAAGAGAAAGATATATTGAAAATTCTTAATTTATATTGATTTTAATGTGCATATTAATTGTAACATTGTGCAAACTTAATATATTAATAAGCATTTGCGAATCTGGGGCCGGTTGCTAGTTCTATTATAAATATATTGTTAAAAAAACTAACATAAAATCATATTCATGATAATTAAATAAATCAATGTTAAGTTTATATAAGTAAATAATATGGTTATATTAAAATCAATATAAATTGAGAATTTTCAACATACAATAACTTTTTTAAAGTTTGTGTTTGCAAATATATATAAAGGGTAAGTAAAAATTAATATTCCGGCAAATACTATGTACGGTCACTTTGTTAATTATGTATAAATATAGAAAAGCACATTTATTCACTCTTGCACTAAAAGTACAGCTGTACGGTGTCGGACAGATCTCCTAGATTCATTTCTCACATAATTTTTGTTGCAAAAATTTTGAACAGCATATAAGTTGAATGAATTAGATAAATGAGTTATATATAGATGTAAATAAATATGAAATAGTTGTATTAACTTGTTATACCTCTATATCGGCCAGACTCCACGCAGCGTCACCATTTAATACGTTGAAGTAATAAAATTTACCAGGGAATCTTTTCGAAGGGCATAGCATCCATCCGTCGTAGTTTTGAGTATTGTTCATTTTAGAAAAAATATGCGTCTCGTACTTATAGAAATAACACAGAAAATAGTTAAGTGAATTTTGTATTATTTAATTAATAAAATACTATGGAGGGCTTAGTCAAAATGATAAACGAAAACTGTTTGCACAAAACTTTTTATAAAATTTTGCTTACACCCGCGATTTACAATTTTTTAGTTACCATTTTTTTTATTAGGGTCACTGGAACTGGATACAAGTCCTTTAAGCCTTACTTAGTATTAAAAACCACGGAAGAAAGCTCACTATTCTTTATTCCGTGACTACAAACTATCGCAAATAAAGAAAACAATATCAAAAATTATATCTTTAACATATATTATAATTGCGGTAACAATTATAGTAATCCAACAGTATTTATAACAAAATTATATGTAGATTTATAAAATAATGGATCTGCTAAAAAAAATTGTAATTCTTTCGGGACCTCAATGTTATTATAAATACTTTCAAGGTAACTAAAATCAACTAAAATAAGACGTTCCATTTAATTTTTTTTAATAGTTCATAATAATGTGTTGAAGATTTTTATTTATTAGAAATTTATTTATTTTAAGAGTTTTATTAGAAAAGTCGCATTTATATTCTATTATAATTAGTAATCTTGAAAGATTCACGGTAGAGCCACGCTGATGCAATTACTGATTTCGGCATAAGTGGGTCGGCTCGCTCGAGGTAGTACTACCCTCTCACAGAAGCACCGACCTCAAGTACCAGTGCTTGTATTGTTGGGTCTCGTTCGGTCAGTGTGAGCGCTGGAGACCGACCTCCCTTCCGCTCCCCCTCCCTCCAAACACAGGATGGCAACGCACTTGTAAATCCCCTGGTTTTGCTCGTGTCTATGGACGGAGGTGATCATTTGAACGGCAGTGAATATCAAGTGACCCACCACGCAGTGGAAGATATTGGGAGCCTCCCTTTCATAGAATTTTTGAAAAATGAAATGTATTATTAAATTTGATAGTTTTAAGTATACAGTTTTGTCAAAATGGTCGTCATATCATTGAATTATTTAGCAATTTCAAGTTTTATTTTTACCTTTTACACCATATAATGTGGACTTGTAAATTTCAAATTGTATGAAAATGGACTTTCTTTTCCTCATAACTTTTTTATGTTTTAAGTTGTAAAGCTGAAACTTATACGTCTCATTACCGGGGCGGTAACAAAGCCTTTGACCTTGAACCCAGGCGTCCCCATTCAAAACATATTTGTTGATGAAACCTTCATACTTAGATGACACTGTAATGAGGTGGAATCGTCAATCTTTTTTTCAGGTTTATTTTAGACCTTATTGCTACAGATATCGATAAAACAAAGGTTGATATAAAATTATATTTACCCCTGTTTTCCTCTACCGCTTCGTTTTCATTACCTTTTAAATATACGATTCAGTATTCGTATTAAAACTTCAATATACCTATTTTTCTATATTATAAGTTACCTATAATTTTGCACTATATGCTTAAATTATCATTACCTGCTACTATTCTTTATTGTTTTTGTTTCACATTTGCATCAAAATGTTTTGATTTTTGAATTTGAAATTGAGTAATTTGTGTACTTGTTTGTTATCATTGAAATTGATGTTTGTCATGAAAGATTAAATAGTTATTTCTGGGGCTAAATTATGATTATAAATGAAAGCAGTGTAAATACTACAAGATTTGATGTCCATTATAACTTATCAATTTCAATAGCAGCTTTAAATATATGGTGTAAATGTAGATTTAAATTCCAAATATACAAAAATGTTTTTTTTTACTTTGTAAATTTAAATTATTGTAATCTTTAACATATTGTCACAAAATAGAGCTGCTACGCTGTATCTATTAGTAGTTTCAGCAAGAATGGGTCGGCTCGCCCGGGGTAGTACCACTCTCTTATAGAAAACCGACGTGAAGTAACAGTGCTTGCGATGTTGTGTTTCGTACGGTCAGTGAGAGCGCCGCAGGCCCACCTCCCTTCTCCCTTTGCGTTCCCCCTTTCCCTACCCCTACCCCCTTCCCCATACACAGGTTGGCAACGCACTTGCGACTCCCTTTGTGTTGCTAGTGTCTATAGACGGTGGTGATCACTTAACATCATGTGACCCACCTGTTGGTTTGCCTGCTTTTGATATAAAAAAAAGTTATGAAGAAAAGAAAGTCCATTTTCATGCATTTGAAATTTACAATTCCACATTATATGGTGTAAAAGGTAAATATTAAACTTGAAATTGCTAAATAATGCAATGATATGACCATTTTAACAAAACTCTATACTTAAAGCTATCAAATAATAGATTTCATTTTTGAAAAATCCTATGATCCTATCCTATTTGATTTATATCTAATATTATCCTATTTAATAGAATATATATAGAATAGATATAGATATAGTTCAAATTAAATCTTATAGAATTACTAGTGACCCTGAGAACGGACCCGTGCAACTTCGTCTGCACTAAATAGGTTATTACCGGTTCCAATTTTATTTCCAAACGCTAAAAATCTTAAAAAACTTAAAACCCAATTGTAGCGTAACTTATCGGGTCCAATTGTGACTCGAAACTATACTATATATATATTGGCAAGAAATGTCTTCCCAATATCCACTGGGTTGCTCCTTTGACCCTTACCTCCACACCCCATTTACTATATAATATATATTTACTTAAATAAAACGTAATCTAATATACCTTTCTAACAGTGAAATAATTTTCAAAATAATTGATCACCTATCGAGTGGGATGAAAATTTAGGGTTGTATGTATTTTTAATGCCTCATTATAACAAAAAAAAAAAAATTGTTAAAAAAATAAATGCTAGGGATGGACAACCCTTATCACTTAGGGATATGAAAAATAGATAGTAGCCGATTCTCAGACCTACGGAATATGCATATAAAATTTCATAAAAATCGGTCTAACCGTTTCATACGACTATGGTAACTAACATTGTGACACGAGAATTTTATATATAAGATTTTCTAATGTTCAGTATAGCCGTTCAAGAAATAAGCAGTCTTCTTCAGTCCACAATCAAAAAGTCGCTAGATTTTGATAAAGATATGATTAAAAAATCCTCCAAAGTCGCTAAATATTTCATAAAATACCATGGTAAATTTTTTTTTTAAGCAAACTTATTATAATACGATAAAATGGTAGTAACAGACGATGAAATTTTTGTTTGTGTAAAAGAAAAAGCTATATCTGATGTATTATATCATAGGTCCCCAAAGTGGTCCACATGGACCCCTGGGGGTCCATATCGAACTTCAAGGGTAGCGAAATCAAAGTCTGGTGGTGCACGAGCTGCAAATGGGGGTCCGCGAGCTGCAAATGGAGGTCGACAATAATGAATGAATAAGCAAGTCGAGTCGAAAATTTTAACTTCCTATAAATAATAATGATAATAAGTTTGTACTTATATAATACTTTTTTACAATAAACATATAGGTAATAATTCTAAAAGGTAAATATTTATAGAATTTGATAAAGATTTATTTATTTATTTTAGGATCGTCAACATGACAATACATTAGTGAGTATATAAAAAGTAGGACTATTGTAACACATTATAAATGTAGTCATATTTACAGACAACCACGGCATGCTCCAACAATAAATTAAATATTAATAAAACAAAAGATTAAACTATTTTACATATAAAAAAAAAATACATGATAATACAAAAACGAGAAGATTGAAACAGAAATAGAAATATAGGAAATACTGAAAAAAAAAATTATAACTGTGTCTTGTGAAGAGACTGATATGTCTCTATCGTTGTTTTGAAATGATTTCGTTTAGTTGAGAAAATGTCGCATGTTTTATGGAGTGAGTTATATGACCTAGATATTCTGTTGACTGGAGAGTAAAAGCCTAAATTAGTACATGAACATCAATTGAACTTGTGCAGACTTGTTCAATTCGCGAATATTTCAATAAATACATATGTTAGAGACAAACAATGTTCATTTGTCATTGGAACTTTGTTAGTTAAAGTGAAGTAAGTTGAAGTGAATCAATTTCGTCTTGTTTGAAATTACCAGAGAAAAGTAAGTAAATTATTTAAAAAAAATATTCTTGTAGTTCCTCCGTTTGACTTGCAAACTTGAGGTATTAGTAGTTCAATATTATATAAGTACAGTTGCATGCTTATTCCTTAATAGCTACCTTTTTCAAAAATTTAAGAATCGGTAGTATATACTTGTACGTCTGAATCTTTGTAAACAAGTTTCCTACATGATTCCATTCTATATCCATATATATATTATAAAAGATTTCTGAAGATTAAAATGATTTTACACAAGGAATCAATTCGATATTTATGTCTTATCATATTATATTAATGGAATTTAAAATTCTTTTCCCAGATAACTGTTACTAAAAATCTAAAAATAGCTGATTAAAAACAAATTTCGACAATACAGTGTCGATTATTTGAAGTTTGGCTTCATTCCGACAAACGGTTGCCTATGTGCCTTCTGTGTAATAAAATTTTAAGTAATGACTTTATAAAACCCTCCAAGTTGGAGGGTCATTTGAAAAGTTGTCATCCTGAGAAATCGGGTAAAGATTTGAAATATTTTCAAAAAATTAAGGAAATAGTTCAGAAGCGACCTACGGTGCATAATATGTTTGCTTCAACATCACAAAAAAGCGATGATGGTTTGAGAGCTTCTTATAATATCGCACTATTAATAGCAAAGTGTGGAAAGTCATATACTATCGGAGAAAAAATAATCCTGCCAGCTATTGAAGAGGTTTTCAAAACTCTGTTACACAAACCGGCCTATGATATTATAAAGAAGATTCCTTTGAGCGCCAATACGGTTCAAAGACGTATAGATGAAATTGGAAATGAAGTTGAAGTGTTCTTATGTAAACATTTAAAAACGACTGATTTTTCTATACAACTGGAAGAATCCACCTTGCCTAATAACGAATCGTTATAATTGGCATATGTTCGTTTTATAATGAACCAGGAAATCCATGAAGAACTTCTGTTTGACAGAAATTTGATAACGGCTACTAAAGGCTACAATACAATACAATACAACTACAATATGGCTTTCGCCAAAACCGATCAACGGGTGATCTTCTGGCCTACGCACTACACCGCTGGGGGGAGGCAATTGACAAGCACGGCGAGGCCTTGGCAATCAGTCTCGATGTTGCCAAAGCCTTTGATAGGGTCTGGCACCGTGGTCTTCTGTCCAAGCTTCCGGCATACGGTCTCCCCGACAATTTATGCAGATGGATCTCTGGCTTTCTACATGAGCGCAGAATTCGTGTCCTTGTCGATGGATGTGATTCGCAGCTCATGTCAGTAAATGCTGGAGTCCCCCAAGGCTCTGTACTTTCACCTACTCTGTTTCTTCTGCATATCAATGATATGTTGCCTTTAGGCCATATTCATTGTTATGCTGATGACAGCACCGTCCATGGGTGCTATTACAGCAAGCCTTCTTGCAGTCGGGGGGAAACAGAAAAGAGACGGCAGGATCTTGTGATTGAACTCGACCGGTCCTTGCATCTCATATCAACATGGGGAGCAAGCAATTTGGTCGAGTTTAATGCTAACAAAACACAGGTGCTCTCCAGAACGTCTCGCTCGCAATGCGAGACAGCCTCAATATCTTAGGTATAGATATTCGCAGCGACCTCAATCTCAGGGATTACATCGGGAGCGTCATCTCCACTGCATCTCGGAGACTCGGAATCCTGAACAGGGTGCGACGGTTTTTCACGCCAGATCAGCTATACCTCCTTTATAAGGCACAAGTTCGGCCTTGCGTGGAGTATTGTTCGCACCTCTGGGACGGTTCCGCCAAATACCTACTAGATACCCTGGACAGGTTGCAGAGACGGGCTGTCCGCATTGTTAATGATTCAGACATTACACAATTTATAGAGCCGCTTCAGTTGCGCAGAGACATTGCCTCTCTGAGCGTGTTCTACCGTCTGTATCATGGCGAGTGTTCTGAAGAGCTATTCAATTTAATACCTTCCTCTCCTTTTCATACCCGAACCACGCGTGCTGGGCTCCGGAGCCATAGTTTTACGGTAAATCCTATCTGGGCACGAACTAAAAAGTTCGCAACTTCTTATCTCTGCCGTACCGTGAAGCTGTGGAACAATCTCCCGGCCAGTGTGTTCCCTCCTTCCTATAATATGGGGTCCTTCAAGCGTAACGTGAAGAGACATTTATGCAAGCCGGCATGACAGCGGCGACCGGTGAGGGATAGTGTGTCTCTCGGTGGTCGCCATTGTTTTTAGATTATACAGTGCTCACCATCAGGCACAGTAATCAACGCAGTAAACAAAATTCGGAGCAATGCCTTGAATTCTAGGCTATTTGTGCAGTTGTGTGAAGAAAATGATGAAAATTTTCATAGATTACTCCTCCACACCGAAGTTTTTTGGTTGTCAAAAGGCTTATGTTTGGCAAGATTTTTTTCACTGTTTGAGATAGTTTTGAAGTTTTTGGATTCTAAAGATCCAATATTGAAAAATGATTTAATTAACTGGAAGCCAGACATTGCCTATTTAACAGATTTGTTTAGTAAATTCAATGAGGTTAACCTGCAATTGCAAGGCGACAGTATAAATTTGATAAGGACCAAGTCCATTATTTCAGCTTTCCTTCTCAGAAATAAACTAATGAGGCAAAAAATTGGACGGAGAGAATTTTCCCAGTTTCCAAATTTGTCACAGACAAGCTGTCAAGATTATGATGTTTTATCCTATATTGAACATTTACATGCCCTTCACAAAGACTTTGAAATTAGGCTTGAAGATATCTTGACTATGAATATACCACCATGGATTATCAATCTATATGGTGAAATTGAAGAATCGAACGTTATAATTCAAGAAGAACTGTCCGCAATTAACACTAATGAAGAACTCAAAGTAGAGTTCGGAAAAGGATATAAAAAATTCTGGCTTCAGAAAGCCATACCCGTTACATATCCCGCATCATGGACTATTGCAAGAAAGTTTTTAGTGGCATTTCCTTCTTCATACCCCCCAAAAGGGGCTTAGGTGCCGTTTCCAATCTTCTATCAAAAAAAAAAGATTAGAAATCACTGATCGAGGGAATTTAAGATTAAATCTAACTAAATTGCAACCAAATGTAGAAAATTTGATATCGAAGTATTAGGTGCATCCCTCGCATCGAGATCATTTATTTGTAAGAAAAAACTTCATTTGATTTGAATTTCTTAATAAATATAAAAACTTTAATATATGTTTTTTTTTTTACTTTTTCATTTCGTAAAACCTACCAAAGTCAAGTTAAGAACAATTTCACCTACCAAAAACAGATTTGAATTTGATGAATCTGAAAAAATTTAATATTCAAAAGATAAGTGTTCCACATAGTGCAGTAGAAATTGAAAAGGGCTCCACGAGACGAAAAAGTTTGGGGACCATTGTATTATATGATAGAGAGAGAGCCACCGACCGATCAAACGCCGAGATCGAACGTCATTCTGGTAGGGGAATTCCCGAAAGAAAAATACCAATTCATGTTGTTGCCAGTAATTACATTTAAATTATTACCAATACTTGTGTATTTTTTAATATTAACATTCGCTATTTTTTTTAAGTTGCTAGTATGAGGGTAGTGGCGTTAATTTAATTATAACTGAAGTACTTATTCAAAATACTAATGTTCCATTAGATATATTTTAGTGGTCGTTAATTTACACACTTAGAACATGAGACAATAATAATATACATAAAAAACAGTTTGACCTATTAAATAAAATCCAAAAAGTCGTGTAAAGGTCACCAAAATTGTTTTTATTTCAAACTCTTTCATTTTTATGGCAACTTTTCGAAATTCCCTTTAGGGGCAATGCGTCACAGAGTATATTATATAAATAGAGGTCGCACTCGTTCTTTCCAATCAGCGCCCTCTATAATATGAGTTTCGAACTAAAAATTTTGGTTATAAATGTACATTTATAGCTATGTATGTATGCATACAGCGGTACTGCGTAAATCGTATACAAGTTTTTGATCATTTTTATTTGTAATGAATATATTAATCGTAAGGCATATCTAAATCCAAGTATGTCAATGTTTATAAGTAGAACCGGACATAGACAAAATTGTTTGTGGGAGACAAGAAAATTTAAGGGAGCACACTCTCGTAACAAATACGAAAACAAAGACAATGAAAAAAAATAGTTGAAAGTTGTCAGTTTGAAATGGCAAAATTAATTGTCATCCACCATCTTTTGTTATCAAACTTGCCAAAAAAAGAGAGTGGATTGATAACCAAAAATAGGCGAGCCTCTTCCATACAAATCCGAATCTGAGAAGTGAAGATAGTGTGCACTGCGTAACGTAACGTAAACGTATATAGATATGTTACAGATGTCGGAATATTTATAAGGGTTTACACCTTTCACAAGAAATTCTGAAAGCGATAGTAAAAAATCGTATCTATATTCGTTGCACAGTTTAAAAGAAGTAAGGGAGCACGTAAATAGGCGCTTAAAGTGACCTAGTTTCATAATATTTATAGGTTATAGCGATGAAGTACATATTTAATGTTACACGCCTTGTTATTAAAATCCTTTTTTACTAAAAAAGAAAATGATTCACATACGGAAAAACAAAAATAAAAGAAACTTAATATATTATTGTTATATTTATTGTCAATACACCGACTACACGTCCGTACATTACTTAGGGTCTCCATTGAAAATCAGCGCTGCAGTACCACCCAGATGTGCTGCAGCACTTAGCTGAATGGAGGTGCCTTTGTTGGGTATTCTAATAAGCTACGTATATGTTCATCTTGTTGTTTTGATGTTATCCAGCAGTAAAGGCATTTTCTTTCTTTCTTCTATTATTATAAAGAGTACAGTTAGGTAGGTACTCTGTGGTAGCACTTACAGCTTTACTAGCTACCAACTTTTGCTCGCGACTTCGTTCGCGTGGAATAGTTACTTTGGGCTAACGCTAAAACACAGCGGAAGCTCTTAAAAAGAATAAAAAAAAGGATTTGAAACATTCATCATTGGTGCTCCGCTCCTATTAGTCTTAGCGTAATGATATAGCCTATAGCCTTCCTCGATAAATGAGCTA
The DNA here is from genome assembly GCA_015888305.1 of Antheraea pernyi. NCBI lineage: Eukaryota > Metazoa > Arthropoda > Insecta > Lepidoptera > Saturniidae > Antheraea > Antheraea pernyi. The sequence continues at coordinate 470,416 of MU158823.1, forward strand.
TCTAATACTGAAAAGAATTTCAAATCGGACCAGTAGTTCTTGAGATTAGTTCGTTCAACCAGATAAGCAAACCCTCCTACTTTATAATATTAGTATAGATTTGCATCACATACATAATAGATCATTTTACATTTAACATAATATGATTTCGTGTTAAAATAAAAGAAAAGCATTAGTTTACAAATTTTATTTTATTAAAAATAATTCCACCACATTATCAAATAATCGTTAACAGCGTTATAAGTTATACATTTTTATTTAGGAACAAAAACAATTATGCTAAGAAAATTTATTGAATTTTAAATTCAATTTATTACATACTAACAATCTTTCGTAACGTTGTACACATTAATTATAATATAAGATCTATGAAAAGTATGACATTTGCCTATTAAATGTAAAAATAGAGTTTTTGGCGGGATTTTGGTCTGTCATGGATTTTATATTTTATTCATAATCCTGTGTTACTTGACTCTATATTGTGTAAAATTGATGGTGTTTTATGTAATATGGTTTGTTTATTGTGCATGAGTGAAGTGAATGGAAAATAATACCGCGGAGCATGAATTCTGAGATGCCACAAAAAATCCCTGGAAAGTTGTTACAAGGGAGCCACCATCTTGTTGGAACATTAACATTGACATTGAAATGATCGCACGACACTAACTTGTAATACTATTAACTACTCGACAATGGCAGTAATAATCTAAAAGGTTGGTTGCCAAAAATAAAGTTATAAAAAAAATGTAAAAATATCTATGATGTGTTGTTGATGGTATAGAGCAAATAAGGTTACGTTTTACTTTATTTTATTTTTGGCAACCAATCTTCTGGTAGGTTATTACTGCCATTATCAAGTAGGTAATGATATTTCAAGTTTCTCGCGATCATTACAACGTAAGAAAGAAAGAAATACTTTATTATTGGAACAACCATACAATTAAATTAAATTGCACAAACTAATTAGACAGAAAAAAATACATTTGAAAATGGAAAATAGATGTCCAACAATTGACGAACCCATTCAGCAAAAATCTGCAATACAGTAAGTAGTACCGCAGCGCTGATTTTCAATTGGAGCCTATATGATGAATAAACGGACGTTCAGTCGGTTATATTAATGTTAATATAAAATTTAAAACGAACAAACAAATAACACAGACACATATAACACGTCACGGATGGTCACACTAAAGAGATATAGCTACTGTAACCATAAATTTAGGATTAAACAAAACAGGATGACAAACAAGAGATGTACAAACAAGAGGGTGACCGCCTTGTTAGAACTTTCTAGGGAGTTTTTGTGGCAAGTCAGAATACATGCTCCGTGGTATTATTTCCCATCCACTTCGTTTGTACACAATAATTTTACAAAATATAAAGGCAAATAACACAAGACTATGAATAAAATATTAAATCCACTACATGCCATTCCAAGATCGCGCCACAAACTCTAAGATGACGTCATAAACAAATCTAGAATGTGAGTGAGTGATGAGAAATGCGTGTCACAACCAATTAATTCATTCATTAGTTCATTTTAAAATTTTTGCTTGTTGAAATATAATTTAAGACCAAGTAATTCTATGTTTATTTACTACATAATCCCTCAATAATATAAAACTTAATAATATAATATATCTTATAACCTAAGTATTTATAGATTCAGTTTAGTAGTTCCAGAGATTATCTTGTAAAATTGAGACTAACAGACAAATTTCACTTATAATATTACCGTACGTTTATAGTATACTTGAGTTGCTATATTTTATAATAAAATATAATTCAATATTGCTCGTATTAATATAACTACACAGTTTACCGATCGTTTAGCTATTTTTTTTCGAACTGATTACGCTATTGAACCAGCAAGGTGTTAACAGCTTCAGCGGACTACTAAGGCGAGCGCTTAAGGCACTCAGCCGATTTTATTTGCCAACTAGCTCAAGGATGCTCGGCACATCTCGGCTTGGGCTGTTGCCTGATACATGCAATTCGCGACCTATCTTTTTTTTGATCGTGAGGAAATCCCTTATGGATACGCCACCCTCCCGGGGGAGAGGGTGGGTTATGTCTGACTCGCACAGACTAAAACCCTACGGTGTACCGACAGACCGTCCTGTGGGGGCGGCAAGGGATCGAACAAGCTAATCAACCTTGTAGAGCCGCCCCCACGGTCCGCCCGGCGGAAGGTGACCGCCGGGCTCCTACCTATAGAGGAGCAGACCGGGCACACACCGGCTGCCCCCCCTCGTCCGCCGGACCTGTGCAATGAGGAAATGGGCCCCCCGGCCCATCCCCTCAGGTCCGGCTACGGTGGCAGGAGGAGTTGGGCAAAGCGCCGCCTCCTCCTGCCGGTCCTCTGTTGGCGGAGACGGCCACTCAGCGGGTCTGCTTCACGGGCCCTCTCCGCCGCCTCCTTCTGCGAGATGACCTCCTCGCAGAAGGAGGCCATTGCTCGCCACGCCTGTTCGCTGCCGAACCACACTTGGCAGCGACAAATCCACTCCTACCGCCGCCGCCAGAATGCGGCGCTGTACCCCCCACGCAGCACACTCAGACAGAGTGTGCTGCGCGGTATCTTCGTCAGCGCCACATTCGTGGCAGGTGGCGGTCGGCTCCCTGCGTGCGATCCGGTGCAGGTTTCGTATCGGATAATTTTCTAAACTCTTTCAGTTTGATAAGGGAAATAAAATAAAACCCTTCCACTTGCATGTGTAAGCGTGTATGCGTGCACGTGTGTGGAGGTGATATGTGTAATGTTGTCGCAGTGATGTAAGATTGTGTGTGAGTGTATCGCGCGAGCAGCGTACTCAAGGGCTCCACGCCGAGGGAACGGACCTAGATTTGAGCCGCTGCTGAGGGGGGCCTAATCCGGTCGATCGTTTAGCTAAGAGTAAATTTACTTCAGTATTATACTATAGTTTCTATTTCATGCAACAGATGGCGCTGCATAATACTTTTTCTTTTTCTTGTTATGGCTCCGGAGAAGCACTTGCCAGTGTCAATGTTTTGTTTCAATGGACATTACAACATATTTTACACAAAAAGTGTCGTGTGAATAATATCAATGTTCCAACAAGATGGTGGCTCTCTTGTTAGAACTTTCCAGCGAGTATTTGTGGCATCTCAAAATTCACGGTCCGTAGTATTATTTTGTAAAACACCACTAATTTTACAAAATATAAAGTCAAATCAAAATCAAAACACCCTTTATTCAATTTAGGCCCTGAGAAGGCACTTATGAACGTCAAAGCTACCAGCGGTTCGGAAAACAATCCAGTCATCGAGAAGAACCGGCAAGAAACTCGATCTGGTTTATCTTTTCATAATACATTACATTTTTTTTTTATTATTACAACATAATAGACACATAAAGCTACATTAGTTTTTAGCGGTTGCACAGAGAGAGGCGTCACTTCCAGACGTCGCTATCGTTCACATACTGATCCACCCTGTAATAACCTTTATGTATTAACATTTGAACCTACTATCCAGCAAATCGGTAATGTGTTTTGGGACTTTGTTATAAAATCTAACACTATTACCTAAAAAACTGTTACTGGTCTTAGTAAGCCTGAAACATGGAGTGACCAGTTTGTTATGGTTTCTGGTATTTACATTATGTCGGTCTTTTACTAAATCCAGACTATCTAAGTTTTTCCGGACGTACATCAAATTCTCAAGAATATATTGAGAGGGCAGAGTGAAAATACCGAATTCCTGAAACTTAGTCTTTAATGATTCACGAGGTCCCATATCATAGATTACTCGAACTGCCCGTTTTTGTAGTAGGAATAGGGTGTCTACCTCAGCTGCAGCCCCCCACAACAAAATAAAACAATTACACATATCCTATCCAAATTTTGTGTAGTTCCCTGGAGTATAGTCTAAATCTAAGATTCAATGCTAATGAAATTGAAATGAGACCCCTTTGAAAATAAAAATAAAAAATACAAATCGGTTCATAAATGAGAATATTTGGAAGTAAGAAATACAAAGAAGTCAAGTTAGTCAGTCATAAGGACTGTCGAGTGAATTGAAAACTCAAAACAATGCAATAACTATTTTCTTTTGAATTTTTAGATTATTATAGCTAGATTTATATAAATTTCAATAGACGTTCTTCTAGGAACAGTTTAGTATTACGTAGGTATAGAAGAGGCAGCACCGAATTTCCTTTGCAAAGGCTTGGTTATGACTGATATTCAAAGAGTACAGTTTATAAACCGATATTTAGCGACTTGTAGCATCGCTTTACGCTTGTAAAATACCTAAGCAATTGACGAATGAGGTCGTCAACCTTTAAGCATTTATAGAAATAATATTATATTTAAAATACATAATAATATAACCCTTTCTTAAAAATAACGTTGCTATTCCTAATATTTTAATTACAATACGAACTTAATAATCTATTAGGTATCAAATTATCAATGTAAATTTGGTTGCGATAGTCTTCGACGAGTTTATTTTCATCATGGATTTATTATACTAGGTATTAGTATAATATATCCATGATTTTCATTGAGCAAATTACAGATTCAATATTATTTGAGCTTCAGATATGAGTATTGGAACTGTCAAACTCATTGTGTAATATAGATAAACATTGTTAAGTTTTCGTTCTGTCATTTAAAATACTTCTAGGTTTCCACAAGTATCACGGAAGAAAGCTCTTCATTCTTTATTCCGTGGTATCGTATACTCTGTGCTTAAAAATATTTTGGATTGTTGAAGCGCTCTTTTTTTTCTTTTTTTTTTAAGCTGCCTACACTATTGACCGAGCAAGGTCTTAACAGCTTCACCGGACTACTAAAGTGAGCACTTAAAGCACTCAGCCGATTTTATTTTGACAACTAGCTCAAGGGTGCTCGGCACACCTCGGCTTGGGCTGTTGCCTGATACATGCAATTCGCGACCTATCTGAGCTAACCTAAGCTAACTATTCATACATATATGAGTTGTTGAAACATATATGTGTACCAAGCATACATACCTCAATAACTCTTATATATATTTCGTATCGGATAATTGTTGAAGCGCTCAATTTTTGAAGCATTCTAGATACTAGGTGACGCGAGGCGACCATAACAGTTCTCAGTATATAGTGTCTTATCTATGGTAACAGTGGTCAACCGTTTGCATATTATATTTAATACCGAGAACTACGTGACCACTAGTAGTACAATACCGATAGTAGCGGTTGCAGTCACCTAATCTACGAACAGCCTAAGACAAACATTTACAAAAACAAAACATTCTTTTTATATACCAGGTGACTGTTTAAATAGTGGCAATATTTCTGAAGGGCACTCGGCACTCGATTCTCGTTCTGAATCAATACAAAAAATAGGTGCCTAGTATTTGACCTAATTATCTAGAAAAATACAAAAATTATACACAATCCTCTACGCGTTTATGTTAAAGCACAGTGTCAATGACCGTCGGGTGATTTCACTTTCATTTGAAAGGGACCGTCAGGAATAAAACAATAGGGTTTATTGCCCGTTTTTAACTCCGGGTCGCCCATTGTAGCTTTTGGCACCGGTCATTGCACTTAGGTTTATTAGTTTATTTCTTGGTTGTTTATTAGTGTTTGTTCCAATATTATTATGAACTATCACACAATTGAAGGTCGTCACTCTTTAAACAGTCAAAGTGTATAAAAAAACTGTTGATAATATAATACAGTCATTGGATTTCATGTTTGTTATAATTAACATTAACATATGCATTATAAATTTCGTAATAAAAACCCATTCCTTTGGCGACGATATTGTCTATGATCATTAAAAAAATGGTTACATAATTTATAGGTACATTCATTCAGTCTTCACTAATTTGTCTATTATCGGTTAAACTTTTTTTATGACAAATGTCATCGTTGTCAAACTTCATTATCTATTTGTGTCTTTAAAAACGCGTCCTTCTCGTAAACGAATAAAGTATTCTTCGTCAGTGTATTGACACCTTTACTTTTAAACTGTAGGAATGATTTCAGTCTGTCGTTTCGTAGTTTATTGTTGTATATATACTTGGTTACAAGTCCCAAACCGGCGAGAAACAGTGACGCAAATATTAATATCGATAGGGGTGGCATTATGACGACCGCGATATATATCGACCATTTTATTTTTGACGGTAAATCTTCTTGGTCCTGAAACAAAATTATGTAAATAGTTTAATTCTCATTCGATTTCTTAGAACAGTACCGTTTTATTTATGAAGTTTTGATGGAAGTGCTTTAACATTAGAAAGCAGTAGGGACTGATGTTACCCGCGTATGCGAACCTCGCAAAGAGACAAAAGGGAAGTGGGCCTCCGGCGCTCTCACTGACCGAACGGAACGCAACAATGCAAACACTGTTACTTCACGTCGGTTTTCTTTGAGAGGGTGGTATTACCCCGAGCGAGCCGACCCATTCATGCTGAAACCAGTAATAGCTTCAGCGTGGCTCTACCACCTACTCTGTGAGAGGGTGGTAGTACCGCGGGCGAGCCGACACATTCATGCTGAAACCAGTAATAGCTTCAGCGTGGCTCTACCACCTACTCTGTGAGAGGGTGGTAGTACCGCGGGCGAGCCGACACCTTCATGCTGAAACCAGTAATAGCTTCAGCGTGGCTCTACCACCTACTCTGTGGGTCAGGTGGTAGTACTCCGGCAAGCCTAGATATTCATGCTGAAACCAGTAATAGCTTCAGCGTGGCTCTATCACCTACTCTGTGGGTCAGGTGGTAGTACTCCGGCAAGCCTAGATATTCATGCTGAAACCAGTAATAGCTTCAGCGTGGCTCTACCACCTACTCTGTGGGTCAGGTGGTAGTACTCCGGCAAGCCTAGATATTCATGCTGAAACCAGTAATAGCTTCAGCGTGGCTCTACCACCTACTCTGTGGGTCAGGTGGTAGTACTCCGGCAAGCCTAGATATTCATGCTGAAACCAGTAATAGCTTCAGCGTGGCTCTACCACCTACTCTGTGGGTCAGGTGGTAGTACTCCGGCAAGCCTAGATATTCATGCTGAAACCAGTAATAGCTTCAGCGTGGCTCTACCACCTACTCTGTGGGTCAGGTGGTAGTACTCCGGCAAGCCTAGATATTCATGCTGAAACCAGTAATAGCTTCAGCGTGGCTCTA
>MU158823.1:487204-566823 GCA_015888305.1 Antheraea pernyi
CTATCTAAAACCGAAAGACTTTCTCAAATCAGACTGGTAGTTCCTGAGATCATAGCGTTCAACCAAACAAACTAACAAACACACTCTTCAGCTTTATATATTTGTATAGATTACATTTAATATACATTGCCCTTATTATAATTAAGATTTAGTGACTATACAAAAAATAAACGCTTGTCTGTTCCGCAACAAATTGTATTATGGAACTCTTTACGTAATACTCTTATTAGGAAGACCTCTATATCATTAATGTTATTAATAATTATAATGTCGAATTGTAAACAATAAGCCGATAATTATTTCTGTCATTAAAAATAAAGAATAAGTTGAAATCTTGCTAAATTTCATGCAGACAAAGTCGCGTGTAACAGCTAGCCTAAAATAGAATAACCACAATTACTTTTTATTAGGTTTGTTATCTACCATTGAAAGTCCCGTGAAAATCGATGTAACCGTTTTGGTGATAGCACAGAGGGGCGAAGCCACGGTTAACAGCTAGTATAAACTAAAATTGCTTAAATTATTTTTTATAAGATCAGCTATCTGCCAGTGAAAGTGATCTGAAGATCGATCGAATCGTTTTGAAGATAGCATGGCAGACGAAGCCGCGGTTAACAGTTAGTCTAATTTAAAGTAGCCTAAGTAACGCGCTATAATTTTCTCTATCTGCCAGTAAAATTCCCGACAAAATCGGTTCAGCCGTTTCGAAGATTACCCGGATCAAACAGACAGACAGACAGACCGAGAAAAAATTTACAAATTGCATTTTTGTTATCAGAAGCGTGTATACTTTCATACCCAATCAGTGAAAAAATTTATTTTGATATTACATACACACACTTCATTTTTATTATATGTATGTATATAGAAGAGGATAGATAGAATAGATGAACTATGCTATTGACCTGTTAAGGTCTTTACAGCTTCACTGTACTACGAAGCAGCGGCGCGGCTCTCGGCGCGCTTTATATACCTGCGCAGACGTGTACAACCTACATCACCAGCCTAAGCTGAACCCAATTTCATATGATTGATCTTTTTTTAAGTGACTACGCTATTGGTCTGACGAGCCTTCACAGCTTAACTGGACATAGGTCGTAATCATTGTTGAAACTTACGCAATATCTGATCATGTTGCTAGTAAGTCAATATTGCATTCGGATCATGGCTTAACGGGGAATTTCATACATCCTTATGGGACCTGTTGAATCTGTCATGTTTTTAAACTGTTGATTACATTAAACTCACCCTCGTAGGGTTATCATAATGTAATAACGACCGCTCAATTACTGTCGATGTCATTTCGTACTCGTTTTTTATCGATAGATTTATTGATGTTTCCGAGAACGAATGACAATGGAATGATTGATCGGTCCATGATACATACGAATGACAACGATGATCGATCGCAAGGAGTTTGTTCACGTTCACCGTTAATTTCTGTGAAGTCACCGCTTATGCTAAAGGAATTAAATTTGAGAGTATTTTTTTGAGAATTGATTTACATTTTTTACAGATATCGTTTAAAAATATCATTTTATATTAATACCAGCTTTTACCCGCTGCATGTACAGACAGCGATCAGTTACATTTTTATTATATGTATATAGATGATAGATAAGTATCGATAACCATCGTGAGGTGATGATAGGCCCATTGATAGCGTGTTCGGACACAACGTCCATGGATGTAGGTACGAATACTTGCAACTTAGTCGGAGTCTTCGGTGAAGAACAACACCGTGAAAAAACCATAGCAGGGTGTTAGGCCTCTTTCGAAGTCCGCCGCACGTTATCTACCACCATTAAGTTAAACATCTGTCACCAAGCACCTGTCGGTGTGTTCCAACACACACACTTTAGATCCAGTCACCCACTAGGTTTAGACTGTTTCCCCATATTTATTTATTTTTTATATCAAAAGCAGGCAAACGAACATGTGGGTCACCTGATGTTAAGTGATCACCACCGTCCATAGACACTCCCAACACCAGGGGAGTCGTAAGTGCGTTGCCAGCCTGTGTATGGAGGAGAAGGGAGAAGGGAGGTGGGCCTCCGGCGCTCTCACTGGCCGAACGAAACGCAACAATGCAAGCACTGTTACTGCACGTCGGTTTTCTGTGAGAGGGGGGTACTACCCCGGACGAGCCGTCCGATTTATGCTGAAACTACTAATAGCTACAGCGTGGCTCTACCACCTAAAGATCTTAAGACCATACCGTCATTTAACATTAGAAGGTATTGTGTTCAAATGCTAAAAACTTATGAGTATTTTAAAAGAGTATTAAAAACTTTTCCTAACTTTTAGATAATCTTTAGTTTTAAACGAATTGACTTTTTGGACAACCTTGTCTTGAATAATATGGCAATAATATTAGGCGAAAGTACAGTTGTCGTGGGACTGTAAAAGCGTAAACTATAAAACTTGAATGTATATCATATTGCACCCTGGGCTTCTAGTAGATGATTTATTTTTTCATTTTCGGACCTGAATGCAACAGTTTTTGTTTGTGCAATATATTGTAAATTGTGTCTTACGAGGATAAATAACATTGAAAGTTAGTCTAATTTCGGCCACTAGACGATTACTAGTTAAACGGCCCATTTTTTTATTCCAAAAACGGGCAGTTCGAGCAATATATAAATCTCGCGAATCATTAGAAACGAAACTCCGGGAATTCGGTATCTTACCTCTAACCTCCTAATACATTCTTGATAATTTAATGTATGTCCGTAAATACTTTGAAAAACTGCATTTCGTTAAAGACCGGCATGATCTAAATATTAGAAACTTTAACAAACTGGTCGTCCCATATTTCAGACTTAATACCAGTAATAGTTTTACAATAAACTCCCAAAGCATGTTACCGATTTGCAGGACAGTACGTTTAAGCGCCACGTCAAGCGGGTTTCCGCGGCAAAAGGCTATTATAGAGTGGATCAATATGTGAATGAAGGTGATGTCTGGAATTGACTCCTCTCTGTGCGTCCACTAAAAACGATTGTATGTTGTATTGGAAATATATATGTTAAAACGATGTACCCGATCGAATTTCTTGCCGGTTATTCTCGATGACTGGGTTGTTTGTCCGAACCGGTGGTAGCTTTGACGTTTATAAGTATCTTATTAGGGCCCAAACTGTATAAAGTATTTTTGATTTGATATGGTTTCAAAACTTAAATACTTTTTGTTTTGTTTTCGAACTGACTACGCAATAGTCTTACGGTCCTTCACAGCTACATCGGACTAAGGTGAGCGTTTAACGCTCTCATCCTCTTGGCATGAAGCTCAAGGGTGCCAGAGTGGCACTCGTCTTGAGCTGGTGCCTTGGATTCAACACCGTGAATCTGTCTAAGTTCAATTAAGTTATTCATACACATAAGAATTCGTGAGAAACACATGTGTACCGGCAAATTGTTAATGACGTTGTGAGTTTGTGACGTTGTAGGGAGTAATCTCAGGAACTACTGGTCCGATTTGAAAAATTCTTTTAGTGCTATATAGCTCCTTTATCGAGGAAGGTTGTAGGTTATATATCATCACGCAAGAAGTGGAGCACCAATTAAGACTACTTCAAAATTGGGGTTTTTTCCTCTTGAGAGCTTCTGCTGCGTGTCAGCGTTAGCCCAAAGTTGCTATTCCATGCGAACGAAGTCGCGGGTGGAGGCTAGTAGAAAATAAAGGAAAATATTCCTTTCACCATATGTGTACCTGTGTGTATGTGTGCACATACGTTGGGTATCTATGTTGTGTTGTTAAAAAAATAATTAAATACACTCACCGGTTCGACAATAACAAATGAATTATGCTTCATTCTGTCAGGCTTCAGTCCTGTGACGTAATAGTCCTTCAAATGTTCGCTGTTGTAGAAATGGGGGAAGGAGGATACCATCGGAAAATCTGTGAATTGTACAAAACAATGTTGGTAGAATAATTTTAATAGTTTAGACTATGGGGTATTGTGTCGTAATTTAGAGAATATAAAACTGTAATTCAGTGACGCTCGCGCCATTACATATATGTGCATACATGTTGTGTTTCCTTTGACAATTTGGTGATTCAACACAATCCAAGACGAATAACTACAAAGTTGGTGTAAGAAGATCCTTTACACAGAAAACCAATTGAAAGCCACCTCCCAATACGGGTGGAAATGTATCCGCTCAAAAACATCACGCTAAGACCAATAGGAGCGGAGCACCAATAAAGAATGTTTCAATTTTTTTTCCTTTCGAGAGCTTCCGCTGCGTGTTACCACGCGGACGAAGTCGCGGGAACAGCTAGTACTTTTATAAAGTAGCACTAGTATAACTGTATTGGATTTAATGGTTATTTCTACAATAATAAGCGCGAACACCGAACGGTGACTGTCCCTTGACGGTCGTTATTATCATTATGTACAGTCCTCTTCAAACTCTTTGAGCGCTTCGAATATAGTTGCGAAGAACACATATATACGTATAATTATATATTATATTATACTAGTGGGCCTGGCGGGCGTTGTCCAGTCCTGATAATCATATACACACATCAAAAAAGTCTAAGCAAGCGTGATATTACAAATTTTGCCATTTATATTAATTAATTTCTAAGTATTTACTCAAACAAAGTGCGTAGGTAAGTAAACGTTTTTGTTATTGATGACATATTGGCTGGTTGTAATAAAAAAAATTGATTATGTTTTGTTTTTTCATAAAATTCAAATGACTGCGAATTTGTTTGAATTTAAGTGCGTTTTAATTGCTACGTTTAGTCTTGATTTTATAATTTTACCAACCATTTAAATAAAGTTAGCGACAAAATTGAATTGTTAGATATTCTTTACGTCATGAAGCTATTATATGTATATAGATGATAGATAAGTATCGATAACCATCGTGAGGTGATGATAGGCCCATTGATAGCGTGTTCGGACACAACGTCCATGGATGTAGGTACGAATACTTGCAACTTAGTCGGAGTCTTCGGTGAAGAACAACACCGTGAAAAAACCATAGCAGGGTGTTAGGCCTCTTTCGAAGTCCGCCGCACGTTATCTACCACCATTAAGTTAAACATCTGTCACCAAGCACCTGTCGGTGTGTTCCAACACACACACTTTAGATCCAGTCACCCACTAGGTTTAGACTGTTTCCCCATATTTATTTATTTTTTATATCAAAAGCAGGCAAACGAACATGTGGGTCACCTGATGTTAAGTGATCACCACCGTCCATAGACACTCCCAACACCAGGGGAGTCGTAAGTGCGTTGCCAGCCTGTGTATGGAGGAGAAGGGAGAAGGGAGGTGGGCCTCCGGCGCTCTCACTGGCCGAACGAAACGCAACAATGCAAGCACTGTTACTGCACGTCGGTTTTCTGTGAGAGGGGGGTACTACCCCGGACGAGCCGTCCGATTTATGCTGAAACTACTAATAGCTACAGCGTGGCTCTACCACCTAAAGATCTTAAGACCATACCGTCATTTAACATTAGAAGGTATTGTGTTCAAATGCTAAAAACTTATGAGTATTTTAAAAGAGTATTAAAAACTTTTCCTAACTTTTAGATAATCTTTAGTTTTAAACGAATTGACTTTTTGGACAACCTTGTCTTGAATAATATGGCAATAATATTAGGCGAAAGTACAGTTGTCGTGGGACTGTAAAAGCGTAAACTATAAAACTTGAATGTATATCATATTGCACCCTGGGCTTCTAGTAGATGATTTATTTTTTCATTTTCGGACCTGAATGCAACAGTTTTTGTTTGTGCAATATATTGTAAATTGTGTCTTACGAGGATAAATAACATTGAAAGTTAGTCTAATTTCGGCCACTAGACGATTACTAGTTAAACGGCCCATTTTTTTATTCCAAAAACGGGCAGTTCGAGCAATATATAAATCTCGCGAATCATTAGAAACGAAACTCCGGGAATTCGGTATCTTACCTCTAACCTCCTAATACATTCTTGATAATTTAATGTATGTCCGTAAATACTTTGAAAAACTGCATTTCGTTAAAGACCGGCATGATCTAAATATTAGAAACTTTAACAAACTGGTCGTCCCATATTTCAGACTTAATACCAGTAATAGTTTTACAATAAACTCCCAAAGCATGTTACCGATTTGCAGGACAGTACGTTTAAGCGCCACGTCAAGCGGGTTTCCGCGGCAAAAGGCTATTATAGAGTGGATCAATATGTGAATGAAGGTGATGTCTGGAATTGACTCCTCTCTGTGCGTCCACTAAAAACGATTGTATGTTGTATTGGAAATATATATGTTAAAACGATGTACCCGATCGAATTTCTTGCCGGTTATTCTCGATGACTGGGTTGTTTGTCCGAACCGGTGGTAGCTTTGACGTTTATAAGTATCTTATTAGGGCCCAAACTGTATAAAGTATTTTTGATTTGATATGGTTTCAAAACTTAAATACTTTTTGTTTTGTTTTCGAACTGACTACGCAATAGTCTTACGGTCCTTCACAGCTACATCGGACTAAGGTGAGCGTTTAACGCTCTCATCCTCTTGGCATGAAGCTCAAGGGTGCCAGAGTGGCACTCGTCTTGAGCTGGTGCCTTGGATTCAACACCGTGAATCTGTCTAAGTTCAATTAAGTTATTCATACACATAAGAATTCGTGAGAAACACATGTGTACCGGCAAATTGTTAATGACGTTGTGAGTTTGTGACGTTGTAGGGAGTAATCTCAGGAACTACTGGTCCGATTTGAAAAATTCTTTTAGTGCTATATAGCTCCTTTATCGAGGAAGGTTGTAGGTTATATATCATCACGCAAGAAGTGGAGCACCAATTAAGACTACTTCAAAATTGGGGTTTTTTCCTCTTGAGAGCTTCTGCTGCGTGTCAGCGTTAGCCCAAAGTTGCTATTCCATGCGAACGAAGTCGCGGGTGGAGGCTAGTAGAAAATAAAGGAAAATATTCCTTTCACCATATGTGTACCTGTGTGTATGTGTGCACATACGTTGGGTATCTATGTTGTGTTGTTAAAAAAATAATTAAATACACTCACCGGTTCGACAATAACAAATGAATTATGCTTCATTCTGTCAGGCTTCAGTCCTGTGACGTAATAGTCCTTCAAATGTTCGCTGTTGTAGAAATGGGGGAAGGAGGATACCATCGGAAAATCTGTGAATTGTACAAAACAATGTTGGTAGAATAATTTTAATAGTTTAGACTATGGGGTATTGTGTCGTAATTTAGAGAATATAAAACTGTAATTCAGTGACGCTCGCGCCATTACATATATGTGCATACATGTTGTGTTTCCTTTGACAATTTGGTGATTCAACACAATCCAAGACGAATAACTACAAAGTTGGTGTAAGAAGATCCTTTACACAGAAAACCAATTGAAAGCCACCTCCCAATACGGGTGGAAATGTATCCGCTCAAAAACATCACGCTAAGACCAATAGGAGCGGAGCACCAATAAAGAATGTTTCAATTTTTTTTCCTTTCGAGAGCTTCCGCTGCGTGTTACCACGCGGACGAAGTCGCGGGAACAGCTAGTACTTTTATAAAGTAGCACTAGTATAACTGTATTGGATTTAATGGTTATTTCTACAATAATAAGCGCGAACACCGAACGGTGACTGTCCCTTGACGGTCGTTATTATCATTATGTACAGTCCTCTTCAAACTCTTTGAGCGCTTCGAATATAGTTGCGAAGAACACATATATACGTATAATTATATATTATATTATACTAGTGGGCCTGGCGGGCGTTGTCCAGTCCTGATAATCATATACACACATCAAAAAAGTCTAAGCAAGCGTGATATTACAAATTTTGCCATGCTTCGAATATAGTTGCGAAGAACACATATATACGTATAATTATATATTATATTATACTAGTGGGCCTGGCGGGCGTTGTCCAGTCCTGATAATCATATACACACATCAAAAAAGTCTAAGCAAGCGTGATATTACAAATTTTGCCATTTATATTAATTAATTTCTAAGTATTTACTCAAACAAAGTGCGTAGGTAAGTAAACGTTTTTGTTATTGATGACATATTGGCTGGTTGTAATAAAAAAAATTGATTATGTTTTGTTTTTTCATAAAATTCAAATGACTGCGAATTTGTTTGAATTTAAGTGCGTTTTAATTGCTACGTTTAGTCTTGATTTTATAATTTTACCAACCATTTAAATAAAGTTAGCGACAAAATTGAATTGTTAGATATTCTTTACGTCATGAAGCGACGTCATTTGATGGCAGATGAAATGCAAAGAGCTGTAGGGATGTTGCAAACGGGAAGTAATCAATCCCAAGGCCACTGTGGAGAAGAGTCATAAATGTTTTCAAAATTGTTTTATCACTTTGAAATAGTGCTAAAGAAGTTAAGGGAGAATAGTTTGAGAAACAATAAATTGATTTTTGACCTAACCATAGTTGCTAACGCTGGTTGTAATGTGGAAAAAAACCGTAATACTTTGGCGGGTTGCAATTGTGGTACTGGTTGGATTAATAGAGGGTGGATAATATACCGCTGTGCATTGTTATGTAGTTTGATTATTTTGGCCTAAACAATAGTATTTGTTTTATTCATTCCGGAAATATTTAGTGCGCTATACGTAAAGCGCGTATGATATTTATTTTTTTATGTATCAGAACTGATATTTTTAACATTTTGTATAGACGAGTTTTATATGATGAAACGTTAATAAGTGGGCTGCGTCACTTGTTGCAACGCCATGCATTATTGAACAAATGAACGTCAAACACGGCGTTAGAAATATAGAAACAGTAACAGGTGTTGAAATATGTATTAATATTTACATTATCCAAACATAGATTTAACGCAAATATATTATGCATTAATTTAGTCGGTCATCCTGATCCAGTAGCGCCTAAAATATTGATTAACATTTGCATTTGACTCGCTTAACGAACTTTGCTGTAAATAATTGAATATGAGTCGCACGAAGTTTCTTAATATTTATACATATTTCTTAATACATCGATTTTCTGTGCTTGCTTGAGGGCGGTTAAGTCTTAAACCAGTATTCAGATTTGAAAATATTATGGCATATATATTGAGATGTTTTTTAAAATTGAATCCATGAACGTATCAATTACTATTCTTTATCATCATCATCATCTATATATTAATACGTGAAGCCTAAACTTTGTATCCCTTTTTAACGGAATTGGGCGAACGGATGAACGTGAAATTTGGCATAGTTAAAGTTTATATGGAGGAGAAGTGCAGAAACCTATTTATTTTATATAAAATGCATTAGAAGTACATTAAATTAATTAAAATATGCATTACTCACACTAATGCTTCAATTTTACACAACATATACACACATGTAAATAAAAAAGACATTTTGACATCCGTCAATAAAGGACTTCAAAAAAGGTTGTGAAGGAGGTTGCTGTGCTCGACTGTATGTATTATTTTACTCTTACGTTCCAATTACCCTTTTTCATTCTACATTCAACAATGATATTATAACATACACAAACTATTAACTATGGTCGAATGTCGACCACTGGGCGCCCACTAGTATTATAAAATCTATGAACTATTTAAGGCGAAACACTATAACACTACACACCATATTAACATACCATAAATTGTCGCGAACAAAATACTTTATGAGACATTTCCGAATTGGTAATGTGATCAAAAAGCTACCGTTACGATCACGACCATCTCTGTTCTTAAAAGTTGATGAAATGGATTATTACCGAAGTAGCATTTAGAGCCGTCGCTGAGACCGTTCGGTAGACGAGGCTCGCTGTCATAGCAGTCTGTGCTATTTGTGATCCTGTCGTGAACCGTCTCTGATAAGTTGTATCGATATAATGGGACGCCGTTCAA
The DNA here is from genome assembly GCA_015888305.1 of Antheraea pernyi. NCBI lineage: Eukaryota > Metazoa > Arthropoda > Insecta > Lepidoptera > Saturniidae > Antheraea > Antheraea pernyi. The sequence continues at coordinate 497,059 of MU158823.1, forward strand.
ACTCATCTCACCTGGAAAAATAAGAGAACATATCTAAAGTATATTAAAAAAGCTTTTTTTTAAGTTATACCTCTTTTGGCGCGTTAGGGAAAAATGATGAGAGTAAATTTTTACGATGTGCGCGCACACTGTCACAAAAAACCGACGCCCTGAAGTTAGGCTATAGTCAACATTTTGTTTCTTTGTATTTCTTCGTATTAAATAATTAAATACCTTTTTTCCATTGTTAGTGTCGTTTTTCTACAAACGTAGAAAGAATAAGGTGAAAGATAAAATTTTTGAAAAGATTTTTATCTTGTTACGCCAAAGAGGTATAACTTCTAACTCGTGTACATAAGTACACACACACTTTTTTATATCATAGGAGGCAAACGAACTGGCGGGTCAACTGCTGGTAAGTGATCATCGCCGCCCGTAGACACTAGCAACACCAGGGGAGTCGCAATTGCGTTACCATATTTTTTTTTTTTTCGAACTGACTACGCTATTGACCTAGCAAGGTCTTAACAGCTTCACCGGACTACTACTCACTGACCGAACGAAACGCAACGATGCAAGAGCACCGTTACTTCACGTCGGTGGTTCTGTGTGTCGGGTGGTAGTACCGCGGGCGAGCCGACACATTCATGCTGAAACCAGTAATAGCTTCAGCGTGGCTCTACCACCTGTCTAGTTTATACCAAGTCTGGACAATAGTTTTCTTTTGATCGTGGAGAAACTCGATTCTCTTGTTCTCTAGCAATCATTTAACTGCGATACGCACTGCACGGGTTCAATGGGTCGGCTCGCCCGGGGGAGTACCACCCTCTCATATAAAACCGACGTGAAGTAACAGTGCTTGCATTGTTGCGTTTCGTTCGCTCAGTGAGAGCGCCGGAGGCCCACCTCCGCTCCCCTCTCCTCTCTCCACTCCCTCTCCCTCCCCCAACCCTTCCCTCCAAATGGTGGCAACGCACTTGCGACTCCTCTGGTGTTGTTAGTGCCACTTATGATCACTTAATATCAGGTGCCCCAGCTGTTCGTTTGCCAACTATGACATAAAAAAAAAACAAAAAAAAAACGCTATAAAAGATATTACAAATATGTCAGATGGAACGCACAGTGGTTTGCATGTCATGAGCTACGAATATGCCATTCTTATTATATACTAGCTGTGACCGCGACTCCGTCCGCGTGGAACCTAATTTAAAAAAAAACAATGAGTAATAAAGCCATCTGAATGTATTAAGTCCATTTGATTATCTACTTTTCTTTCGTACTTAAGTCGCGTCGTCATCAAAAGTACAATAACTTTTGATAAAGTGAACCCCGATTTTAATGTAACCAATACTAATCGTTACTCGAGGAGGCCTTATGATTTTCTTGGTGAGGTATTTTAGGCACGCAATACTTTAACAGTGATGCTTGTTCAAACAAACAGACAGGCAGGCATTTCTAAAAATGATTAAAATATATTTTATTACCTATGCCAAGACACCTGCAACAGTTTTTTTTTTTTCACAAAAATCTAAAAAAATACAGACACGTTAGATGTACATTCTTATTATATGTATAGACTAGCGGGCACGGCAGACGTTGTCCCGCCCTGACTATAAAAAAAATCCTTGATAAATTTATACATCCAAACCTTCCTCATGAATTACTTTATCTACTAGTGAAAACCCGCATGAAAATCCGTTCAGTAGTTTTTGAGTTTATCGCGAACAGACAGACAGACAGACGCGGTAGGGGACTTTGTTTTATACTATGTAATGATATATAGATTGCGTATATGCGATTAATGTTTTCCTAAAATCACATTTTTACCTAATTTTAAATTAATATATAACATAGTAAACATTAAGGAAAACTGGCTCAATTGCAACTGCTAGGCTCATAGACCTTGAGTAACAGATTCTAGATTTTTTTTTATCGTAGCACAGCAAAGTGACTGCACTGTGCCTGATGGTAACCACAGTACAATGAAAAAACAATGGCGACTACCGAGACACATGCCATCTCTCGACGGTCGCCGCTTTCATGCCGGCCTACGAAAAGCTGGATATGCACAGGCTGATCCCGAAGCGCAAATCACTATGACGGGCTTTTTCCCCATATACATGGTGGTTGCGACCCAGTCAGGCTGTAGAATCCTACCACCCCGCTTTCGCCATTGCCTCGCTCGTTATTCAGCAGGGTGCACCACGTGCAGGTGAGGATGGCTTGGGTGTCTTAAGTCTTATGACGTTATTCGACACCCCTTACACCCCAAAATGGTAATAAAACACAATATGGGACCATTCACCGCAAGACTACCACGATTCAATCCATCGGGAGTGAGTTTTTTATCTGTATATTAACTTACTTTCAAAATACAATGGCATCACTTTACAGACGGTCTTTCTCCAGTATAATAAGGTATCATTTTTCGTCAGATGCTGTTGGTACATCACACCTTCAGTCGAGCCGAAAAGGCGGTCTGGACAAGTCTAAAAGAAAAGAAAACATAAATGTCAGCGCTGAATCTATTCACATCGGTTTGCTTTAGAAGTTTAGACCAATCAGGCTTTAGTTGGCTTTTTAAGATTAAAATCTTTCCAAAATTTTATCTTTCGTCTTATTCTACGTTTGTAGAAAAAACGACACCAACAATAAAAGAAAGGTATTTAATACATTGAAAGTTTTAATACAAAGAAATACAAACAACAAATACAAAGAAACAAAATGTTGACTATAGCTAACTTCAGGGTTCGTGACGGTGTGCGCGCGCATCGTAAAAATTTACTCTCATCATTTTTCCCTAACGCACCAAAAGAAGTATAACTTCAAAAAAACTCACACTTGGATCATATCCAGGCAGCTGAGGGTTCCCTTGGTATCTGTCTATTTGAAAGAACCGGTTGTGACCCCATCGCGAACCAATAAGTACTGTGACGTTATCAGTAAAATCCGTGTAAATCTGGAAGGTAATACTGTATTACTTGATTAACTTTAAATATATTAATTACTATAATGCCCGCGGCTTCGTCCACGTGGAACCTGATGTACAAAACAATGACTAATAAAGTCATCTGAACGTATTTAGTGCATTTGCTTATCTACTTTTCTCTCATACTTAAGTCGCGGCACCATTAAAATTACAATAACTTTTGATAGAGTGGATCGATTTTAATGAAATAAATACTAAGTTACTCCGGAGTTGCTTTACGAATTTCTTGCGAACCGATTTTATTTGACAACTAGCTCAAGGGTGCACGGCACACCTCGGCTGGGGCTGTTGCCTGACTTATGCGATTCGCGAATTATCTTTTGTTTTTTACGTGGGGACATCCCTTATGGATACGCCACCCCCCCGGGGAGAGGGTGGGTTATGTCCGACTCGCACGGACTAAAACCCCACGGTGTACCGACAGACCGTTTTGTGGGGGTGGCAAGGGATCGTTCAAGCTAATCAACCTTGTAGAGCCACCCCCACGGTCCGCCCGGCTGTAGGTGACCGCAGATATTTCCTTATAGATAATCCTTTCCGTATAGGAGCACGCCGCGGAACACCCAGTCGTAGCCCATGTACCACAGGAGCGGCCCCAGTACCGACCCCTGTGGAACCCCCTGCCTTGTGGTCCGCTGGACCATACGCCCGTCGCCGTCTACATAGGCGACCTCCCTATCCTCGAGGTACGCCTCCAGCACCCGCCGCAGGTAGGGGGGCACTCCGAAATATCGGAGCGCTTCCCGTATGACACCATGCGGCAGGGTGTAGCCCGCGTCCTTATCTTTTTTTTTTTATCGTGGGGAAATCCCTTATGGATACACCACCCTCTCGGGGGAGAAAGTGGGTTATATCCGACTCGCACGGACTAAAACCCCACGGTGTACGTCGTCCGCTATAGTTGGGGCGGCACGAGATCTCTATAGACTTCATCGTACCGCCCCAGCGGTTGGCCCCGTCCTGTTTGGAGACCGCCGTGTACACACCAGCCGTCTCCTCCGTCCACCGGACCTGTGCAATGGGAAGATGGGCCCCCCGACCTATCTTCCCTGGTCCGGTTACAGAGGGAGGAGGCGGTCAAACTGACGTCTCCTCCTGCCCGTCATCCGTTGGCGGAGACGGCCACTTAGAGGGTCCCGCTCACGGACCCTCTCCGCCGCCTCCTTCTGCGAGACGACCTCCTCGCAGAAGGAGGCCACAACATTCCACACATCCTCGCTACCGAGCATGGCCACAACTACGCTCGGCAGCGAAAAATCCTGTCCCACCGCCGCAGCCAACGTGCGACGCTGCTCCTCCCACGCAGCAGAGCTTACCTAAGCTAAGCTACATATTCATACTTATATGAGAAATTGAAACAGATATGTGTACCAAGCATACATACCTCAACAACTCTTATATGTATTTTGTGTGGGATGAAGTGGACAATAAGTGGTCAGCTGTGTGTCGCTACAGTCTCAATTTTCTTCGTGGCGGCTTTTATACATAATAATAATGTTCTGTAGGTGGTAGAGCCACGCTGAAGCTATTACTGGTTTCAGCATGAATGGGTCGGCTCGCCTGGGGTACTACCACCCGCTCATACAAAACTGACGTGAAGTAACAGTGCTTGCATTGTTACGTTTCGTTCGGTCAATGAGAGCGTCGGAGACCACCTCCCGTCTCCCCTCTCTCTCCTCACTTCATCCTCGGCCCCTCCCCCAACACAGGCTGGCAACGCACTTGCGACTACCCCGGTTGTTGCAGTTGTCTATGGGTAGTGTTCACTTAACATCAGGTGACCCACTTGTTCGTTTGCCTTCTATAAAAAATAAAAAACAAGAGAAAAAAACACCAGATTCCTTACCCTAGCCAACATTCCCATATTATTGACTGGCACCATACCCGGTGCCAATGTCTTCGACGTATCCAATACGGGGTCCTTAAAGTCCCACAAATATTCGTATATCGTACGTCTTACAAAGAGATCACTCCCGTATGAGTCCGCCAGCAGCTTGAAGCCGGTACGGATTATGTAGTTCGAGTTATGAAGGTATGACGCTATACCCTGTAACAAAAAAAAAATTGAGCTGTCACGGGAAGCCTGGCAGATGGGAAATATTGAAATTGTTTTGTATAAGTTATATAAGTCAATTGTCTAATGAAATAGAAACAAAGATATCACCGCTAGGCGCAGGCGTGGTGTTTGGCGGCGTTGATCAAAGGGCGCTAGGTCGTCGGCACGTGCCGCGTAACACTAGTAGTACGAGTGGATGACAAAACAATTTGAATCTTTTATTTTATACAGATAGGGTTGCAAATGTTTTTGAGTATTTCGTTAATAAGGCAAAGTTCGTGTTTTGCATCGCCACGCCTCGCCACGCCAATAATCAGGTTTAGCCTCGCGTATAGATGTTCCACATCAAAAAACCAAAACAGTGCCATCAACGATGTTGAGCTTAATGCCACAGGGTATTTTCTTCCAGCTAACCAGCGGTATTGTTCTCAATCAAAATGTTTTTGTATAGAAAAATGGACAAATAAGTATATATATATATAAAATAATAATAATAGAGCAAATACATATATAACATAAATACACTCGTATATCATATACTAGCTGACCCGTGCAACTTCGTCTGCATCGAATCGGGTTTGTAATTATTTACCATATCACATTAAAAACCTCAAAAATAACAGTATTTCTCCACTATTTAATGGATGTTATTATACATATAAACCTTCCTCTTCAATCACTCTATCTATTAAAAAAAACCGCATCAAAATCCGTTGCGTAGTTTTAACGATTTAAGCATACATAGGGATGTAGGGACAGAGAAAGCGACTTTGTTTTATAATATGTAGTGAAGTGGCGTCTCAGGCGAAATGTGGTGTATGCGGATTCTCCCAAATATCTCCTCAAGATGTAAATATTACGGTGTAAATATTATAATACCCACTGCGATTCTTCCAATATATATTTTAAAGTGGTGTAAAAGCGTTGCGGACTAATATACGTTTCGGTGTGATATATCGAAGAATGTCAAAAATATTATTTGTTCTTTTTTCTTCTTATTTGAATTATTTTCCTTTTTGATAATTTTGACAACCAGGTAGGTCCTTTATAGCGCCTGCATGCTCCGTACTCGATCAATAAGGTACAGAGTAGAAACACATCTCATGATTTGGAGCGTTTCTATTAAATTTATTTAAAAAGGTCAACCAAGCGTAGTCAGTTCGAGAAAAAAAACAATTTGAGCGAGACAACGTCCGCGGGGCCCGCTAGTATTTTTATTTACTTAGGAGTACATTATTTTAATAATTCATTTGTTATTAATTATATACAGTATAAATATCATTGTTATTAATAAAAAATACACTATACACAAGACACGTTATAAAAACAGAGCTTTGAGTTTATCCAAAGTAAATATGTAGATATAATTTCGGTATGCAAATGCAAACTGTCATAAATGGATAATATAATAATTTTCAACAAAATTACATTAATAAGATAAAGTAAATTAGAGCTTAGCCACAAGTCGAAATTTACCAACAGTTCCAAAATTATACTTACTAAAGTATACGGTGTCAAAATTTGTTGGTATGTGGCGGCAACACAAGCTGTGTTCACCCAAGTTAAATACGACTTAGTCCAAGTTCTGCGACACATCGAACTAGACAATGATGCCAGTTTTGGCTGCGAAACTACTAGACTTCCCTCGAACCATATATATTTCAGATAAATATAATGAAACACTAATGTACATGGTTTGACTTACCGTTTACTTACTTACTATAGCTATTTTATTTCATCTTATTAATTCATTTCCTTCTTTTTTTAATATATATTATAGTGGGAAAACGAACAGGTTGGTCACCTGACTGTAAGTGATCATTGTCGTCCATAGACGCTAACAACACCAGGGGAGTCGCAAGTGTGTTGCCGGCCTATGTTTGGGGGAGGGGAGTGGGCGAGGGGAGAGGCGGTGGGGAGGTCGCTCTCACTGACCGAACGAAACGCAACAGTGCAAGCACTGTTACTTCACGTCATTACTCACACTACTGCTTCAATTTTACACAACATATACACACATGCAAATAAAAAAGACATTTTGACATCTGTCAATAAAGGACTTCAAAAAAGGTTGTGAAGGAGGTTGCTATGCTCGACTGTATGTATTATTTTACTCTTACGTTCCAATTACCCTTTTTCATTCTACATTCAACAATGATATTAACCCTAATAAAATTCAAACTTTAAAAAAATCAATGAACTATGGTCGAATTTCGACCACTGGGCGCCCACTAGTTATAACTAAAAAGCCATTGGTTATCAAGTCCTGTTGAATTACCGGTATAGGTTTTTTCATACTACATGCCCCCGCGACTTCGTCTGCGTCGTAACTTATGTAAAAAAACAGTGATTAATAAACTTATCTACTTTTCTCTCGTACTTACGCCGCGTCGTCATTCCAAATACAATAACTTTCGATAGTGTGTGTAGGGACGCACACTTGCATATCTATAGAATGCATACTATGGATATGCAGGGGTCAAAGTCCACTCACCGTTTTCCCGTACCTATATAAAGGGACGCACACTTGCATATCTATAGAATGCATACTATGGATATGCAGGGGTCAAAGTCCACTCACCGTTTTCCCGTACCTATATGTAGGGACGCACACTTGCATATCTATAGAATGCATACTATGGATATGCAGGGGTCAAAGTCCACTCACCGTTTTCCCGTACCTATATGTAGGGACGCACACTTGCATATCTATAGAATGCATACTATGGATATGCAGGGGTCAAAGTCCACTCACCGTTTTCCCGTACCTATATGTAGGGACGCACACTTGCATATCTATAGAATGCATACTATGGATATGCAGGGGTCAAAGTCCACTCACCGTTTTCCCGTACCTATATGTAGGGACGCACACTTGCATATCTATAGAATGCATACTATGGATATGCAGGGGTCAAAGTCCACTCACCGTTTTCCCGTACCTATATAATAAGCTATACCGCAGTCCGGTTGTAGAGATAGATGTAATCAGACGTGTATAATAAATACGTGTTTTACTTTAACTCATTAGTGAATAATATGCAAAGATTGTGAAAGAAGAATAAACTCGTAATCGTAAAATATTGACTTTTATTCGATAGTCCAACCGGGCTCACACAACTAAAGACAATAACATCAAATAAACCTAAAGTGTGGACCGATTTTAATGAATCAAAGATTAAATTACTCTCAGGGATATGCTTTATGAGGGTTTATTGTGAATCCAGTACTTTAACAGCGATGCGTGTCCATACAAACGGACAGACGTATCTTAAAATGATTGGAATGTATTTTATTACTTATTCTTAGACACCTGCAACAGTTTTTTTCTCGAATAAATCGAAATAGTACAGACACGTTATGTTGACATTCTAATTTATTTATTGTGGATATAGCAACAGTCAACAGTCAAGAACGATAATACAATAACAATAATAACAAAAAAAATTAAACTAAACTGAAGACCTAAAACGCTTTATCACATAGAAACTTAACTTAAGTTACACTATTAATAATAATAAAAAATAATTAAATTATATAATAGCAAATACTGCAAAACATTAAACTTAAGAGGAAAAAAAATAGAATAAGGATAAACGAACAAAAGTGAAAATGAACTAATTCCTGAAAACTAAAATTAAGATATTGGAAAAAGACAAGATTATTCAATCCGCACGCCATTATTTATTATTTAACGCTTCTGTAATAATTACTCATTGTTCTGGTGAGACCTTACTGTTTATGAGTCTGGCGTTAAGCCAAGTTTGAAGGCATTTTATTTAAGCAAGCTTACTCATTATCCGCATTAGTGTTGCACCCTGCTGAATAACGAACGAGGCAATGGCGATAGCGGGGTGGTAGTGTTTTAAAACCCGACTGGGTCGCAACCACCATGTATATGGCGAAAAGGCCCGTCATAGTGATTCGCTTCTGCGGGTCGCGTTTCGGGATCAGCTTGTGCATATCCAGGTTTTCGCAGGCCGGCATGACAGCGGCGACCAGCGATGGATGGTGTGTCGCTCGCTGGTCGCCGTTGTTTTTGGATTATACTGTGCTTACCATCAGGCACAGTGCAGTCATTTTGCCGTGCTACAATAATAAAAAAAAAAAACATAATTGAAAATATTTAAATATGATATACTTACTAGCTAATTACTAATTATGTGTATAGAAGAAGATTTGTATACGAAAATCTGTAATAGTAGGTACAGTTAGGTATATATACTACGGGACTGCGTATAGTATATAATTTATGAGCATTGAGCATTCTCATATATATATATACTATTTAATCTATGCTTCTATACTAATATTATAAAGAGGTAATGTTTGTGACGTTGTAAGGGGTAATCTCAGGAACTACTGGTCGGATTTGGAAAATTCTTTCAATGTTATATAGCTCATTTATCAGGGAAGGTTATAAGTTATATCATCACGCTAAACCCATAGGAGCGGAGCAGCAATGAAGAATGTTGCAAAATCGAGATATTTTTCCTTTTCAAAGCTTCCGCTGTGTTTTAGCGCAAAATAACCATTCCACGCGTACGAAGTCACGGGCAGAAGCTATTAACTAATTATATTGTCTATACTAATATCATAAAGAGGTAAAGTTTGTGAGGTTGTAGGGGATAATATCTGGGGAGTCGGAGAAAAAATGTTAAAACGTTTCTTACGAACGCTGCCTTAACGATGAGAGATATATGATTGAGTTCTAGAGAAAAGTTGTACCTTGATAATAGCTATTACCGTCCAACGAAGTGGGCACGGGTCAGTTAGTATATATATATATATATATATATATAAACAAAAGAAGTATCACTTCCTCCGTGTGCACACACCGACACAGGCAATGTTTCTTCGTGTCAAATGGTAATTAAAACGCACTGAAGTAAAAATATACATGAGGTTCATTCGACCTCCTATTATACACACAAATCATTAGCGTATTGTAATTGTTAACATGACACAGTTAAGTGTTGACCCGTGTGCTTTGTGCCCGTTGTTTGGTGTTGTGTGTACACAGTTTATATAATCATTTAAATTTGAGTTGATTTAACGATAGATCATGTAATGTTAAAGTCTGTAGGTTTGAATTCTGTAAGAACCTGAGCTTTTGTAGAAGGAAAATCTTTCCCGACCAGTTATGTAAAAATATTGCAGAATTTGATTCCATGTCCATCGAACGGGTGTTTCAAAAAAGACCTACAAATTTCTAATTGCTACAAATATAGGCGATTGCCTATGCTATAATTCGGGAGATCTTAAAAGTTCATGGCTCTACTATACGTTTAAGATTGCAATAGGTAATATAGGTAAATCCAAGTATGTATATGCAGGAGTCAATGTTTATAAGTAGATCCGGAGATAGATAAAAATGTTTGTGGGAGGCAAGAAAATTTAAGGGAGCACACTCTCGTAACAGATACGTAAGCAAAGAGAATGAAAATAAATATTTGAAAGTTGTCAGTTTGAAATGTCCAAATTAATTGTCGTCCACCATATTTTGTTATCAAATTTGCCAAAAATATTATATAACAGTGCCATCTAGTAAGTTGATTGATAAATAAAACTAGACGAGCCTTTTCCATACAAATCCGATTCTAAGGAGTGAAAATAGCCTGGACATAGTCCTGTCCTGATAATTAAAAAAATATTGGCAAAATATATACCTAAAGCTTCCTCATGAATCACTTTATCTACTTGTGAAAACCATATGAAAATCCGTTTAGCAGTTTTTGAGTTTATCGCGAACAGAGAGACAGACAGACAGACATGACAGAGGATTTTCTTTTATAACATGTAGTGATTTTGTGTTATTTGACTCGTATACAATTTTTAACACGCTTTTTTATTAGCTTCACCTATACGTATGTATGTTTGTAACAGACCCCTTTGAGCTCGATTTTGTCCTACTTTAAACGATCAGATCTAATTCAAATTTTGCACACCTGTCGAAGGTCGATGACAATGCAATAATCCGAAAAAAAAGTTAAAAAAATTTAACTAAAAAATGAAAAATAAATAATAGTTTAAAAAAACTAAAAAAACACACTAAAAAATCCAACTAAAAAACAGAAACTAAAATTTAATAAATTTGGATTAAGAATAGTGTAAATTAGAACATGTAACATGTGTCACTGTTAATATCAGCACCTCCAGATATCAGTATTTTTATCATTTTTTTGTTTTTTTTTTCCATCTGTCTACGCTATTGTCCAAGCAAGGTCTTAACAGCTTCACCGGACTACTAAGGCGAGCGCTTAAGGCACTCAGTCGATTTTATTTTGACAACTAGCTCAAGGGTGCGCGGCACACCTCGGCTTTGGCTGTTGCCTGATACATGCAATTCGCGAAGTATGTGAGATATGTGAGATTTTTTTGTCACTTTTTACAAAAATATACATTTATTTCTAATTTACACTATTCTTAATCCAAATTTATTCAATTTTATTAGTTGGATTTTTTATGATAGCGTGTTTTTTTAGTTTTTTTAAACTGTTATTTATTAATATTGCCGGCATTTTACATAATATAGTTCTGTTATTGTGCACAGGTGAGTGAATGGGGAATAGTACCACGGAGCTTGAATTCTGAGATGCCACAAAAAGTCCCTGGAAAGTTCAAACAAGAGAGCCACCCACCATCTTGTTAGTTTATTGAAAACTATCGCAAGAAACTTGTAATATCAATACCTACTCGACAATAGCGTTAATAATCAACTAGAAAATTGGTTGCAAAAAAAACTGAGGTCTCGAGTTTTTGGCGGGATTTTAGACTTTTTTCATGTAGTGGATCTTATATTTTATTCATAATCTTGTGTTACTCCACTCTATCTTTTGTAATATTGGTGGCATTTTATATAATATCGTTCGGTTATTGCACAAGTGAATTGGATGTAAAATAATACCACGGATCATGACTATACAAAAGATTTGGCTAATCTTTATAAATAAAAAATACGGCTAATATTTTTTTTTAAACTGTATTTTATTTAACTGTTGATCAGTGCATCATAATGTCTATTAATTCGTATGAAGTTTAAATCTCCTTATGGTTTTGGATGATATTATAACTAAAAAATTGTAAATTCGTCACATACATGATATTTTAACAAAACAAATGGTACGATAACGCACACATACGTAAAGGAATACTGTAACGTCACACTGTCTTAGATAAAATGTGGAAGTAAAATGGCTCGGTGGTGACAAAGAAATAGTTATGTATTTTTTTTGTCATAGGAGGCAAACGGACATGTCGGTCACCTGATGTTCAGCAATCACCGCCGTCCATAGACACTAGCAACATCAGGGGAATCGCAAGTGCGTTGCCAGCCTGTGTTAGTGGGATGAGGGGAAGGAGGGAGGGGAGAGGGAGAGGAAAGAGGAGGGGAGGTGGGTCACCGGCACTCTCACTGACCGAACGAAACGCATCAATGCAAGCAATTTTACTTGACGTGGGTGTTTCTGTAGGTCGGGGACGAGCCGACCAATTCATTCTGAAACTAGTAATAGCTTCAGCGTGGCTTTACCACCTACAAAATACAATATATTGAGTTATATACGGAATTGAAGAAAAATCGTGGTGAAAAAGAAATAGTTATATGTCGCTTAGATACGGGCGTGTTTACGGGGTTAGAACACGTTTGCCAGCTAGCCGAGATTTAACAAGGGTTCATATTTAAGAGGTAAAGTTGGCTTTACACGATTCCAAATAACTTACCAGGACAGCCAAATTCGGAACAATTAACGTACGATTCAAGTCCAAATTGTTTTCCTCCGGCAGATAGATGGGTTTTCGTAACGCCGTGTACGTCATTGTACTGTTTTCGTTGAACTTTATATTACTGTGCAGAAGTTTCTCTCTGAAAACAAAAAAAAAAACAATATACTATAAGCATTTTTTTTAAATTGTGGTGGTCTAGTGGTTCCACCTGTGGAATATGAATCCGATATCCGCATTTCGGAATTCGCGTACATTTGTCAACTTAAATTGATAAAACTATCGAGTGAGACGGTGAAGGAAAAACAAAATCCTGAGGAAATCTGAACCTAAAAAACGTTGTTGTGGTACTACTGTATGTGGAAAAACATACAACTGTTGGTTTCTCAGAGTTTGAAATCGTCAATACGCCGTGCGTTGGCATGAGGTGATTATACCCATCCCTTCCTTTTTTATTTACTGCAGCACGGCAAAGTGACTGCACCGGACTGGTGGGTCACCTGATGTTACGTGATCACCGCCGTCCATAGACACTTGCACCACCAGGGGAGTCGCAAGTGCATTGCCAGCCTGTGTGGGGGGGGAAAGGGTTAGAAGGGAAGGGGAGGTGGGCCTCCGACGCTCTCACTGACCGAACGAAACGCAACAATGCAAGCACTGTCACTTCACGTCGGTTTTCTATGAGAGGTTGGTAGTACCCCGGGCGAGCCGACCCATTCGTGCTGAAACTAGTAATAGCTTCAGTGTGGCTCTACCACCTTATTCTCGAAGATAAGCTTTACAAATTTCTGTAGTTTCATCGTAAACTTAGTATTATAGCAGTGATGCATGTTCATACAAACAGACAGATAGACAGACAGACATTTCTAAAAATGATTGAAATATATTTTATTACTTATACCTAGACACCTGCTACAATTTTTTTTTCACTAAAATCGAAAAACTCCAGACACTATAGATTTACATACTTATTAATTTATATGTATAGAAGAAGATATGGGCATATTTATAATAACTAGTGGGCGCCCAGAGGGTATTAGGTATTAGGGTTATTTTGTCCAAGGGTATTATGTTATAATATCATTGTAGAATGTATTTATAATGTAAACTATACTGAGCGTATAGTAAACGCCTACAAAAAAGGGAAAGGAACTAGGTTCCAACTGGAGGTGCGTGGACCTCTCAAGCTTTTTTAACATTACTGCGAATATACGTAGGTTAGTTTTTATTTTAATTGAACCCGGTAGATGATGTTACGAACGGGTTGTAGGCTTATTGGGACAGAAGTTACTGGGACAACGTACTGGGAAGACATTTATCGGCAATATATGTAGGTTATTTGTTATCTTAATTGGACCTGGTAGGTGATGCTGCGAACGGGTTCAAAGCATATTTTAAAATATTTCTCACATACCAACTGGGTATATGTTTGAGTGAGTCCCTGGATAGTTGGGATTCACAATTTGAAACAGTAGGTATCGCTGCAATCGGGTTTTGAGATGTATTTAGATTTTTCGCGTTTAAAAGTACAATCGAAACCGGTAATAACCGATTTGGTGCAGACGAAGTCGCACGGGTCAGCTAGTGTTATAATATCATTGTTGAATGTAGAATGAAAAAGAGTAATTGGAACGTAAGAGTAAAATAATACATACAGTCGAGCATAGCAACCTCCTTCACAACCTTTCTTGAAGTCCTTTATTGACAGATGTCAAAATGTCTTTTTTATTTACATGTGTGTATATGTTGTGTAAAATTGAAGCAGTAGTGTGAGTAAAACTTAGTCTGTTTTATTATAATCGGTTCAGTCTATCAAAAGTTATTGTAATTTGAATGGCGACGCGGCGTAAGTCCGAGAAAAAAGTATATAAGTAAATGGATTTAATACATTATTATGGATTTATTGGTCACTGTTTGTTACATAACATTCGACGCGGACGAAGTCGCGGGCACGAAGTCGTCAATATAATTAAGTTTTCGTAAGAATACAAAAACATAATCGCTTCGTCTTTGTCTGTTTCGCAAGATATTGTATTATGGAACTCTTAACGTAATACGATTATGGTCTAAGACCTCTTCCATCTTCAAAATTACTATTACTTATAATGTTGAACTGCAAACAATACGTTAATAATTATGTTTCTAATTAAAAATACAGAAGAGTTTTTGGCGTGATATTGTAATGTCATGTGGTGGATTTTATATTTTATTCATAACTAGCCGGTCCGGTAGACGTTGTCTCGCCCTGATTATACTAAAACCTTCCCATGAATCACTCTATCGATTAGTGAAAGCCGCATAAAAATCCGTTCAGTAGTTTTTGAGTTTATCGCGAACAGACTGACAGAAGCGGTAGGGGACTTTGTTTTGTACTTACTATCTAATGATTCATAATCTTTTTTGTCTCTATATTTTGTAATGTTGGCGGTTTTTATGTAATATAGTTTGGTTATTGTGTATAAGAGAAGTGAATCAGAAAGAATACCACGGAGCATGGATTCTGGCTTGCCATAAAAACTCCCTGGAAAGTTCTAACAAGACGGCCACCATCTTGTTACTTAATTGAAAATGATCGCAAGCAATTTGTAATATTACCTACTCGACAATGGCAGTAGTAATCTACTAGAAGATTGGCTGCGAAAAAAAAAACACAAAATGCGCTGACGAAGTCTTGAAATCATGCTAAATATCTTGCGGACAAAGTCGCGGGTAAGAGCTATTCTAAAACGTAAATTACTTCCTATTATGTCAGCTATCTGCCAGTGAAAGTCCCTTGAAAATCGGTTCAACCGTTTTGAAGATAACGCTGCGGACGTGGCCGCGGGTAACAGCTAGTCTAAAACAAAATGGCTTAAATTACTTCTTATAAAGTTACTTCAGCTATCTGCCAGTGAAAGTCCCGTGAAAATCGGGCCAAGGGTTTTGGAGATAGTACTGCAGAAAAAGTCGCAGTTAACAGCTAGCCTAAATTAAAGTAGCCTATGCCACCCAATGCCATTTCAGCTATCTGCCAGTTAAATTCTCATCAAAATCGGTCCAGCCGTTTCAGAGATTACCCGGAACACACAGAAAGACAGATAGGCCGACAAAATAAAATAAAAAACACATTTTTGTTATCAGGGTCGAGTATATTTTCATATCTAATCAGTAAAAAGTTGTTATTTTTATATTAATGTAAAGGAAAGATTTGGTCACATTTTCTTCGATAGGTGTCGTTCAAGTAGAACGTAAGCAGAATTCGTGTAATTTCTGACCGCCCCTTCCATTTCGTCAGCAAAAGTAAGCAATGCTCTTAACCTTCCTCCTATCATCAAGTAAACGTTTACGTAAGTATTTTTAATCTGTTCGGTTCCCGTATTGATTCATCGGGAGCTTAATACTTGAATAACTCGTTAGTTTACACGAGTGAAGTCAGGGCGGATGCCTAGATGTCAATAAACGTAATTTTCGTCGCGGAAGTCTATTACCTATAAGGTATACGTCTATTTGTATTCTCAGAGTGTACTTCCCTATTTTTTATTATCTGTTACTAACGACTTAATCTTTTGTTCGACGCATTAAGTTATAGTTAAGTCACGGATAAGCTATTGCGGAGCGACATCGGATGAATGTGATGCGCGTGAAACAAACAAACGTGTGGTTACGTTTTTTTCTGGCAAGATAAGTTACATAAAAACTAAACATATTGAATGTAATTTTTTTGTGTACATAAAATACATTGAACAATTATTAACGTCAATAATCATTAAAATTGAAGTCAACTGCTTAAATTAGTCAATTTTTGGTCGTCAACTTTTTCGTATTTTTTTCTTGCATCGGCACCGCAGAAGCATTTGCCAGTGTCAGTCGATTTAAATTTAATTTCAAAGTAGAGTATATATACACATGCATGTTTATCTATCTGTACGTGTGTATGTTACTGAAACGGCTGGACAGATTTTGATGAAATTTTGTGTGCGTGTTCCAGTGGATCCGAGAATGGTTTAGATTCACAATTGGTCTCAATAGGTGGCGCTGCGATTAAATTTTACATCAAGGCAGGGCAACGTCCGCGCGGCCCGCTAGTCTATACTAATATTATAAAGAGGTAAAGTTTGTGAATTTGTGACGTTGTGGCGTTGTAAGGGGTAATCTCAGGAACGATTTTGCAAATTCTTTTACCAATATAATACCACGTTATTTGTGAGTGTCATAAGCTACATATCATCACGCTAAGACCAATAGGAGCGGAGCAACAATGAAGAATGTTTTAAAGTCGGGGTATTTTTTCCTTTCGAGAGCTTCCGCTGCGTGTTAGCGTTAGCTCAAAGTAACTACTCCACGCGAACGAAGTCGCGGGCAGAGGTTAATGATTTAGTAAACGAATAAATTCATCAAACTGGTTACATCATGTAATCTCTGAGCAAGTACACAGTCGTTTGAAAATTGTATCTAATTCTTCATTAAATCATTGTATTATATTGTATCGTATTCTATATAGACAGTACTGGGTTACATTATTAAGAGCATGTATAATATTAATTTGAAATCATCGTGTAAACGAGTCCGTGTGTTTGTAATTTCGTCTATGTATTAATATACAGCAGGCTTTGTCTGAAAAGCAGCTAGTGCTGAGATAAAATTACCTTTTCATCCCAAGATACACTTGTCCCTCTGATTTTTTTATAACATAGGAGACAAACGAACACTGGGTCACCTGATTTTAAGTGATCATCACCGTCCTTAGACACTTGCGATCCCAGGGGAGTCGTAACTGCGTTGCCAGCCTGTGTTTAGGGGTGGAGAAGTGGGGGAGGGAGGAGTTGATAGGGTGGTGGCTATCCAGCGCTCTCATTGGCCGAACGAAATGCAACAATGCAAGCACTGTTACTTCACGTTGGTGTTTCTGTGAGAGGGTGGTAGTACCCCGGGTGAGCCGATCCATTTATGTTGAAACCAGTAATAGCTTCAGCGTACCTCTACCACATACTAACCTGCAGCTTGTACTGAGACACTGACCTTTTCACCCCATGCAACACTTGTCTCTCTTGAATTTTTTAAATGTATATACTTGTAAATATGTGTTATATGTGCTGATTAAATATCTCTTTCTTTCTTATTCATAGCGCGGGTAAAGAAGCTTCGATTAAAGAGATGTTTTATCGCTTGTACTACGACACTCGATTAAATATTAACAACTCTAAACACTCGTTCAAATCGATGACCTTACTTCACCCGCTTCACCGATGACTCATTACCGTCACTATTCGTACTGTTATGATTTAAAAAAACTATTTTGTTTTATATACAACTAGCTGACCCGTGTCCACTTCGTTGGGCGGTAATAGGCATTATATCAAGCTACAACTTTTCTATAGAACTCAATCATATATCTCTCATCGTTAAGGCAGCGTTCGTAAGAAACATTCGACTTATTTTGGGCTAAGACGCAGTGGAAGCTCTGGAAAGGAAAAAAATCCCGATTTTTAAACATTCTTCATTGTTGCCCCGCTCCTGTTGGTCTTAGCGTGACGATGTGTAACGTATGACACTTACAAATAACGTGGCTTTCTATTGGTAAAAGAATCTTTAAGTTTAAAAAAATAAAATAATAATAATATAAAATTAAAAAAAAATAAAAAAGTTAAAAAAAAAAGATTTAATAAATCGGTTTAGTAGTTCCTGAGATTACCCCCTAAAACGTCACAAACTCACAAACTTTACCTCTTTATAATATTAGTATAGATAAGAAACATTTATTTTTTGAGTTATACAACATGATTTTGCAGATAAGAAATCAAACTTATCTATTTCCTTATAAATCTTAATCTTCTTTTATATCTATACATATAATAAGAACGTAACTTTAACGTGTCTGTTCTTTTTAGATTAAACTTGTTACAAGTGTCTAGGAATCTATACTAATACTAGCGGACCTGGCGGACGTTGTCCTACCTTGATAATAAAAAAAAAACCTAAAAGTCAACCGCAACGCCACCTACCGGGTCCAATTGTTGAATCTAAACCATTCTCGGATCCACTGGAACACGCACACAAAGTTTTATTAAAATCGATCCAGCCGTTTAGAAGGAGTTCAGTGACATACACACGCACAGAAGAAATTTATATATAAAGATATTATAAAGAGGTAAAGTTTGTGAGTTTGTGACGTTGTAAGGGGTAATCTAAGGAACTACTGGTCCGATTTGGAAAATTCTTTCAGTGTTATATAGCTCATTTATCAGGAAAGGTTATAGGCTATATATCATTACGCTAAGACCCATAGGAGCGGAGCAGCAATGAAGAATGTTGCAAAATCGGGGTATTTTTTCCTTTTCAGAGCTTCCGCTGCGTTTTAGCGTAAAATAACCATTCCACGTGTACGTATTACCGCCCAATGAAGTGGGCACGGGTAGGCTAGTAAATAATAAAATACATTCCAATTTTAGAAGTGTCTGTCTGTTCGTATGGACACGTATCACAAATACTAATGGTGGTTTGGTAAATTTTAATGGTGGTACAGCCACGCTGAAACTACTACTGGTTTCATCATGAATGGGTGGTAGGCTCGCCCGGGGTAGTACCACCCTCTCATAGAACACCGACGTGAATTAACAGTGCTTGCATTGTTGTGTTTCGTTCGGTCAGTGAGAGCGCCGGAGGCCCACCTCCTCTCCCCTCTCCCTCTCCGCCTTCCCCTAACCCTTCCCCCCAAAGGGTGACAACGCACTTGCGACTCCTCTGGTGTTGTTAGTGTTCATGGATGGTGGTGATCACGTAACATCAGGTGACCTGTTCGTTTGCCACCTATGACATAAAAAAAATAAAAAAATACTGCGTTTATGATAAAAACTCATCAAGAAAATCATAAAGCATATCTTCGAGTAACATTTAGTCTTTATTTCATTGAAATCGGTTCACTCTATCAAAAGTTATTGTACTTTTGATGACGACGCTACTTAAGTACGAGAGGAAAGTAAATAATGGACTTAATACATTCAGATGATTTTATTAATCACTTTTTTTTACATAACCTTTCACGCGGACGAAGTCGCGGGTACAGCTAGGCCTAACTGACATTGTAAATACAAATGTAAGTTTGTTTGTTACGCTTCTACTCTTCGATCAACAATGTTATTGCAATCAGCACACTGGATCTTTATATATTTAGAAAGAAAGAAAGAAATATATTTATTGCCATAGTATAAGTGTACAAAAAAACCTTAGCCGTAAAAAAGTAAAACTATGGCAAAGATACCTAGCGTCAGCGTACTGCCGCCTTTGAAAACGGCGCTGGTTTTCAGCTAGGCCTCAAAATTTCCCGGCTGAAATACAAGTAAACACTACTTATTATTTCGCGCCCAAGTCGTAAACATAAACTTAAAATATCTATCTATTGCTATAAATATAATTAAATTAAATTAAGCAGAAATAATTTTAATTTTAATAAGAGAGAAAATGATAAAAAAATCGTTGCAATATTGTTAATGATATTGTGAATTATGCGTCAAATCTTTTAATGAAATTATAATTATAAATGACCTAATCTTTGTTGCTCAACAATTTCTTGTTTAATTAATTTTTTAAATATAAATTTGCTTTTCGCCTGTAATGGAGGGGTATATTATTCCAAATTTTTGACGCCGCATATTTGAAACTACCTGCATAACCTACTGATTTATGTTTAGGAAGGGATACAGTGTTTCTTATTTTAGTTCTTGTGTTAATATTATGAATGTTCTTATACCAGTCAAATTTAGTATACAGGTATTCCGGTTAGATATGGTATGGTAAAATACTTACAAATATACGATAGGTCCGACTTCCTCGACGTTGAGCTTCTCATCAAGTCCTTGCATGTACCGCTCGTGGTTCGTAATGTTGAATACATAGATTCGAAGTTTGACTTCATCAGGAGGATCCGCCCACCATTCGTACGGGGGTAGACCTGGGAAAATTAAGAATACATCATCCAATAGACCGAAAGTGCATCGTCATCATCATCCTGTAAGAGACACACTATAGGGATATACGCCTCTTTTCGTAGGAAGGTATGGGCATAACATTCTGGTGGCGGCGGTAGGAAGGAATTTATCGCTGCCGAGCGTGGTTTCGGCCATGCTCGTCAGTAAACAGGCTTGGCGAGCAATGACCTCCTTCTGCGAGGTAGACCCTCTAAGTGGCCCTCTCCGCCAACGGAGGACCGGTGGGAGAAGGCGATGCTTTGCCCAACTCTCCCATCACCGTAGCCGGACCTGAGGGCCCATCTCCTCATTGCACAGGTCTGGCAGACGAGGGGACGCAGCTGGTGTGTACCCAGTCTGCCTCTCTAAAGGTAGGAACCCGGTGGTCACCTTCCGCCGGGCGGACCGTTGGGGTGACTACAAGGTAGAGTAGCGAGTTTGCCGCCCCAACAATTACGGTAACTGTCGGTACACCATGGGGTTTTAGTCCGTGCGACTCGGACATAACCCACCCTCTCCCCCGGGAGGGTGGCGTATCCATAAGGGATATCACCACGTTAAAAAAAAAAGAAAAAAAAAAAGATCGCGAATTGCATGTATCAGGCAACAGCCCAAGCCGAGATGTGCCGCGCACCCTTGAGCTAGTTGTCAAATAAAATCGGCTGAGTGCCTTAAGCGTTCCTTAAGCCTTGCCTTGCCGTGCCTTAAGCTTTCAGCGTTAGTAGTCCGGTGATGCTGTTAAGACCTTGCTAGGTCAATAACGTAGTCAGTTCGAAAGAAAAGGGGGGCTCATATATTTATAAAATATATTTATATTTTTTTAAATAAGGAAACAAGAAAAAAGTTTTTGTTTTTGGAGCACATCACGGTTAAAATACAATATAATCTATTATACATCTTCCTCTTATCTATAGATATTATAAGAATGTGTATCTAACGTTTCTGTACTTTATTTTTCGTCAAAAAAATTGTTAGAAATAAGTAATTAAATACATTTCAATCAATTTTAGAAATGTCTGTTTGTTTGGGCACGCATCACTGCTAACGTATTGCTTTCACGATAATACCACATAGAGAAAATCATAAAACATACCCTCGAGTAATATACAGTCTTTGTTCCATTAAAATCGGTTCGCTCTATCAAAAGTTATTAAAGTAAAACTTCCTTAGGTGCGACTATAAGGTAACCGGGTAACTGGACGACAATGCAAGCGAAGTCCGTTTCAGAAACATGGCGTAACGTTTCTGTATCATACGGTTCTTAAATATTTTTGATTTTGTCGATAAATAGTCATAACAAGTCAATCTAAAACTTTGAAAAAAAAAAAATTAAATAATAATAAAAATCATACAATAGAATTTTTTTTTCTTTCTTCTCATCTGCAGACTCTCGATCCGCACCATTTTTTTGCTATCGTTTTATTTAATATGTAAGTTAAAAATCGTATTTGTGAGCATCTATTGGGTAGCTTATAATATATATATATATTTATTTATTTAACTGTTTTAGACGTTATTGCCTTTATGGCGGTTTCATTCCGGTCCCCTATCGCCATCTTTAAGTTATACAATAGAATTAATTATGTATATATGGGAGCGCGACCGTGCTGCCAACTCGTTTCAATGTTAGTAACAAATTAAATCTAAGCTTCATTATCTGTAGTGCCACCTATCAGTTAATTCGGACCTTAAATAACACAGGAAATATTATTAGCAACTTTTTGTTATAAAGTAAATAAAATATAGAAAAGCACGAACAGATAGATTACTATGATAAGTAACTCTGTCCCGTTGTAAACAAGGCGTTGCGTCGGTGAGACCAAATTGTTAGATCATTTGAAGTTTTGGTATCATCCGAATAAGGTACTGGTAAAATAGCATAGCAAACACTAATATTTTGACAATTTACATTTATACGATCCATTAGCGAGTTCTTTTCAGTTCTGATCTTGGCAAAGTCAATTACCAAGTGATTTTGCAACACAATGCAGAAGTTATATTCTTTATTCACGTGTTGACTTTAATATTGCTTATTCTGATCATAGTATTGCATAACTAGATAATATCCGCTACTTCGTTTGAGTTGTTTAAAAACAATTGAGTAGGCAGTGGTAGAGCCACGCTGAAGCTATTATTGGTTTCAGCATGAATGGGTCGGCTCGCCCGGGATAGTACCACCCTCTCCTAGAAAACCGACATGAAGTACCAGTGTTTGCCATTGTTGCGTTTCGTTCGGTCAGTGAGAGCGCCGGAGGACCACCTCCCTTCCCCTCTCCTCCCCTCCTCACTCCCTTTCCCCCAAACACAGGCTGGCAACGCACTTTCGACTCCTCCGGTGTTGTTAGTGTCCATGGACGGTGGTGAATACTTAATATCAGGTGACTCACAAGTCCGTTTGCCAGTTAGGACATAAAAAAAAAAATTGAAGCAAATATGTATGTATATACATATATTACTTATAAAATTGACTTTAAAACAATTTTATCCATTTACTTCCCCCTTTTCGCGTATGCGCAATAAATGCGTAGAACTTAAAAAAATCATAGTTCCTTAAAACTTAATCTTCTATCTATACAACTTCTTCTTTTTCTATCTTATATATACATATAGTAAGAATCTAAAACTAACGTGTCTGTACGTTTCAGATTTACGTGAAAAAAAAATGTTATGTAAAATGTAGAAATGTCTGTCTGTCTCGTTATTGGAACATGTATCACTCCTAAAGTACTGCGTTCACGATAAAACCTCAATAGAATCTTAAAGCATAGCCTCGAGCAACATTTAGTCTTGGTTTCATTAAAATCGGTTCAATCTATCAAAAGTTATTGTAATTTTAATGAGGACGCTACTTAAGTACGAGGAAAAATAATAGATAGGTAAATAGACTTAATACATTCACGCGGACGGAGTCGCGGGCACAGCTAGTATATTCTACGTGTATAAAGTTAAAAGATAAACCAGATCGAGTTTCTTGCCGGTTCTTCTCAACGACTGGGTTGTTTCTCCGAACCGGTGGTAGTTTTGACGTTCATAAGCGTCATCTTAGGGGGCTTAAACTGAATAAAGTATTTTTGATTTCTATTTATATATGCCCATGATATATATACGTCAAAAGTATTACCTGGATGCATCTGCATCTTCTCCCATAGTAGAACGTCCAAGGGGGTGTATACAAATCCAGTTATGGACAGGATAATCAGAAGGATCCCCCAGACGCATTGACTTATGGGTTCTGGAACAAAACATTAATATAACAAGAAGGAGAAAGATTTTCGAGATACAATCATACTATACGAGATTGGCTAAAGCCAGTCTATAAAAAGAATGGATAGCTAACTACAGCTAAAATTATTAAAAATGTTCAAATGAAAACTTCTATAACAGCGTTGAGCGACTTCTGATAGGGGAAAACCTATGGAGATGCTCGTGACACGTCACTGATGACCTCGACATGCTTGTGGCGTATGCGTCAGACTAGCTACGCACTACGCGTCCTGTATACATGTAATGCTGATTTTTTGTACTGAGCTCGTGCAGCCCATGATACGTTTGATTCATTAACAAACTGTATAAAAATGTATATAATTATTGCTCCTAATGTACAGACACAGAGAAATCCTTTTCATATATATTTTTTTTAAATAATTCAAAACGGTTCAGTTTCGAGAAAACTACGATTCCGTATGTTTTATGTGGACAAAACGAGACAAAACAATAGCTCACGTTTTGCTTGGACAGTCCATAAAAAGCGAGACAGCAATATAAATTCCCATTAATACCTCTTTTAAACTACTCGTAAACCGCAATAACCTCTTAAGGTCAAAGGTGATACTATTCTTCCAAGTAAATTACAAAACAAGTTGCATACTCTGTGCTGTTATTTTATGTTTATTGCAAAATCGGTTGCTTGTTCTTTTTTATAAATCATGGGTTTTAGTACTTGACCTAGCGACTAGTATCTATTAGGTGGTAGAGCCACGCTGTAGCTATTACTGGTTTCCGCATGAATGGGTCGGCTCGGGCGTTTTTTTTTTATAGTAGCACGGCAAAATGACTGCACTATGCCTGATGGTAAGCACAGTACAATCTAAAAACAATGGCGACCACCGAGTGACACACTATCCATCGCCAGTCGCCGCTGTAATGCCGGCCTGCAAAAAGCTGGATATGCACAAGCTGATACCGAAACGCGACCCGCAGAACCGAATCACTATTACGGGCTTTTCCGCCCTATACATGGTGGTTGCGACCCAGTCAGGCTGTAAAACCCTACCACCGCGCTTTCGCCATTGTCGCGTTCGTTATTCAAGAGGATGCACCGCGTGCAGGTGAGGTTGGCTTGGATGTCTCAAGTCTTAGATGTTATTTGACACCCCTTACACCCCAATGTGGCGTGGTAGTATTACCCTCTCACAGAGTGGGTAGTAAAGACACGATAAAGCTATCAATGGCTTCAGATTGAAAGGGTCGGCTCGCCCGGGATATTACCACCCGACCCACAGAACTCCGACGTAAGTAACAGTGTTTGCATTATTGGGTTTCGTTCGGTTAGTGAAAACGCCGGAGGCCCAACATTCAAAAGGCCGGCAACGCAATTTCGACTCCCCTGGTGTAGCTAGTGTCTATGGACGGCGGTGATCACTTATCATCAGGTGACACGCACGTTTGTTTGCCCATTATTATATAAAAAAATACAACAACATCATTTACATTGGAACATAGTTGCAGGTTCCTAGTTAATATTAATAACATCCTAATTGTTATTCAAACAACGGACATACGAATCAGCATAACATTGACAGTGTATTAATCAATTTAATGACGTCACATCGTCGTCGGATGACGTCATCTGCGGTATCTACGAAACCTTTTTTCTATACTAATATTATAAAGAGGTAAAGTTTGTGGCTTTGTGACGTTGTAAGGGGTAATCTCAGGAACTACTGGTCCGATTTGGAAAATTCTTTCAGTGTTATATAGCTCATTTATCAGGGAAGGTTATAGGCTATATACCATCACGCTAAGACCCATACGAGCGGAGCAGCAATGAATAATGTTGCAAAATCGGGGTACTTTTTCCTTTTCAGAGCTTCCGCTGTGTTTTAGCGCAAAATAATCATTCCACGCGTACGTATTACCGCCCAACGAGGTGGGCACGGGTCGGCTAGTTTGGATATAAAGTAGGTCAGTAGATACAACTGATTCACGTATACGCATTCATTACAAATATCCTGTACTTCTATTGTACAATGTGCCTGCGACTAGGGTCTCGTGGAACCTAATTTAAAAAAAAACAACAGTGATTAATAAAGCCATCTTAATATATTTAAGTCTATTTACTTATCTTGTCGGTGGTAGAACCACGCTGTAGCTATTATTGGTTTCAGCATGAATGGGTCGGCTCGCCCCCGGTACTACCACCCGACTCACAGCAAACCGACGTGAAGTAACAGTGCTTGCATTGTTACGTTTCGTTCGGTTAGTGAGAGCGCCGGAGGGCCACCTCCATTTTCCCTTTCCTACCCCTCCCCCTCCCCCATACACATGCTGGCAACGCACTTCCGACTCTCCTGGTGTTGCTAGTGTCTGTGGACGGTGGTGATCACTTAACATCAGGTGACACAACTGTTAGTTTGCCTGCTTTTGATATAAAGAAAATCTACTTTTATCTCGTACTTAAGTCGCATCGTCACAAAAATTACAGTAACTTTTGATAGACCGAACCGATTTTCATGAAAGACTAAATGTTACTCGAAGGTATGCTTTCTTGAAAGGATTGTATCATGAACGCAGTACTTTAGCAGCAATGCGTGTCTAAACGAACTGACAGACAAACAGACAGTGATTGAAATTTATTTTATAACTTATTCCACGATACTTGCAACATTACAGACACGTAAGGCCTACTTTTTTATTATAGGTATAGATAGATTTATCTTTGACAATTTATTTGGACGCAGTGGGTGTAAATTTTGATGTAGAATTTGACTTCAACATTTATACGTGCTACAATTGGAACCCAGAGTTATACGATAAAAACCACTTCATGGTCTCCGATCTGAAAAATCATCAGGTAATGGGGCAAGTGTGTTACCTTTGCAGTGAATGCAATGACCCTAGTCAAAGCGAGTTTGTGTTCTAACCGTTTTGAGGTTGAACTTCAAACGGCAGAGAGAAGCTAACGATAATAATTCCAATTTACCAATTATGAAATCTAATTGACAGTATAATTAATTAAAAAAATTCAAAGAGAACACAGTTATTGTTGAGTTTCCACGTCTGTCGGCAGTCCTTATAACTGCCTCGATTTTTAATAAAAGATTTTCTCAAAATTTTCTTACATTTAAAACTAAGGATCGCCTAAATACCTATGTTCATTTAATAGGAGATAAAAAAAACGGCGTGTAACCGTCACACGCGATTGAAGTAAAACTTCTTTGGCGTTATAAGAGACTAGCCTCTGCCCGCGACTACTTCCGCGTGGAATATTTACTTTAGGCTAACGCTAACACGCAGCGGAAGCTCTCAAAAGAAAAAAAATCCCCGATTTTGAAACATTCTTCATTGGTGTTCCGCTCCTATTGGTCTTAGCGTGATGGTATATAGCCTATAACCTTCCTCGATAAATGAGCTATATAACACTCAAAGAATTTTTCAAATCGGACCTGAGATTACCCCCTACAACGTCACAAACTCACAAACTTTACCTCTTTATAATATTAGTATAGATGGCGATTAAGTTAAAAATAAAATTATCATATGAGAATTTACAAAGGCATTTATTGATGATGCAACACTAGTCATATACACATTTATTATCGTCGACCACTATGTATTTTAATACAATAATTTAATTAATAGTACCGAATTAACTAATAGATGGCACTACAGTTAATGAACCTTTGATTTAATTTGTTACTTACATTGAAACCAGATGGCAGCACGGTCGCGCGCCCATATGTACATAATTAATTCTATTGTATGACGTTTATTATTATTCAATTATATATATTTTTTTATGATTTATTTATAAACTATTTATTGAACAAAACAAAAATATATAAACACGGGATGGTACAGAAACGTGACGCCATATTGCTGTAGTCCGGTGAAGCTATTAAGACTTTGCTTGGTCAATAGCGTAGACAGTTCGAAAAAAAAAGAAATGACGCCATATTGCCGAAACGGTCTTCCGTTGCATTGTCGTCTAGTTACCTCCTAGTCGCGACAAAAGATGTTTTACTTAAAAAAAACATGTTGTCTGTAAAGTCGGTATATTATTTATTAGAAAAAAAATAGACTAAAATGCGTGCTCAGGAATATGTAAAAACATATTGTAGAACATAATGGTGTTTAACTCATCTCGATCGTTATAACTTGACCTTTAGAAGGTTATATACAAGATCAGGTCACGTTTAATGCTTCAAAATTCGACTCGAATAAAATTAAAGACAGACTTAATTGTATGCCTAAGAACCATACGCGGGAAATAACGCAAATCTTTTTGTTATGAAGTGTCTGATGGTTGGACAAAAACATTTAACGACATAATGCGTTACTAATGTGACGTGTATAAAAACTGTTAACTGCTTCTATTTGAGGATCTGAACAGGGATATTCGAATATATTAAAATGTTTTTCTTTTATCAAAAGTCATTATTTTGACAGATTACTCAACAATTGCATTCGATTTGTTTTTAATCTTCTTAAATATGACCGTGTATCGAGCCATCGTTCAGAGATTAATTGGTTGCCCATACGCCAGCGTCGGAGTTTGCGGGCACTGACAACTCTGTATTCTTTTCTATTTTCTCCCAACACTCCCTCTTACTTAACTCCACATTTTCAGTTTTTATGCTCTAATCATAACCTTAACCTTCGCTCTTCTAATAATTATATTCTTTGCTGTCCTGTCCATATTTCCGGTCTTGTACATTCCTCTTTCTTTATTCAATCTATTATCCTATGGAATGCGCTTCGTTATGAAATCAAGATAACCGTTTCAGTTTTAAAGTCAGGGTACGTCGGCTTTACCAGTCTCATTTAGCAGAATTATCTGGTTAATGCTGTATTTAGTACTTGATGTTGACTTATTATACTTTTATTTATGGTATTGATATTTATGTATGATGTTGTTATATGTATGTATTGTATATGTGTAGTATATCGGTGTTGATATTTTATTTATATATTGTTATATTAAATAGGTTAAACATGATTTTATAAAAACCTCACCTACAACGTACACTTACCTACCTAACTAGTTTATATTAAATAGGTTAAACATAATTTTATAAAAATCTCACCTATAACCTACACCTACCTACCTACCTAGTTTGTATTAAATAGCTTAAACATAATTTTATAAAAACCTCACCTACAACCTACACCTACCTACCTACCTAGTTTATATTAAATAAGTTAAACATAATTTTATAAAAACCTCACCTACAACCTACACCTACCTACCTACCTAGTTTATATTAAATAGCTTAAACATAATTTTATAAAAACCTCACCTACAACCTACACCTACCTACCTACCTAGTTTATATTAAATAAGTTAAACATAATTTTATAAAAACCTCACCTACAACCTACACCTACCTACCTACCTAGTTTATATTAAATAGCTTAAACATAATTTTATAAAAACCTCACCTACAACCTACACCTACCTACCTACCTAGTTTATATTAAATAAGTTAAACATAATTTTATAAAAACCTCACCTACAACCTACACCTACCTACCTACCTAGTTTATATTAAATAGCTTAAACATAATTTTATAAAAACCTCACCTACAACCTACACCTACCTACCTACCTAGTTTATATTAAATAAGTTAAACATAATTTTATAAAAACCTCACCTACAACCTACACCTACCTACCTACCTAGTTTATATTAAATAGCTTAAACATAATTTTATAAAAACCTCACCTACAACCTACACCTACCTACCTACCTAGTTTATATTAAATAAGTTAAACATAATTTTATAAAAACCTCACCTACAACCTACACCTACCTACCTACCTAGTTTATATTAAATAGCTTAAACATAATTTTATAAAAACCTCACCTACAACCTACACCTACCTACCTACCTAGTTTATATTAAATAAGTTAAACATAATTTTATAAAAACCTCACCTACAACCTACACCTACCTACCTACCTAGTTTATATTAAATAATTTAAACATAATTTTATAAAAACTTCTCCTTTTAAACCTACCAACATTTATCTCTGCATCACCTAATGGTTGACTGGTAGAGAATGCCTTCGACATTAAGTCTGCCATTGCGTATTTAACGCATAATGTGTAAATAAATAAATAAATTATTTATTTCATTTAATCGTTTAGCTAAATAGCGTAATCCATATTTAATTATTGAATAATTGATTACTCTGTTTATCACTGCGAGGTTCAATTTATGTGGAACCCTGGGAGTACGTGCAAGGGAATGAGAGGTACACTTCCTGTGGTCGCGAGTAACATCAGCCCCGTCATATCATACTTCTATACTAATATTATAAAGAGGTAAAGTTTGTGAGTTTGTGACGTTGTAGGGGGTAATCTCAGGAACTACTGAACCGATTTGCTTTTGATAGAAAGCCACGTTATTTGTGAGTGTTATAGTCTATATATCATCACGCTAAGACCATTAGGAGCGGAGCAATAATGAAAAATGTTTTAATATCGGGGTATTTTTTCTTTGAGAACTTCCGCTGTGCCTTTGCCTAAAATAACTATTCCACGCGTACGAAGTCGCGGGCAGAAGCTATTAACTAATTATATTATCTATACTAATATTATAAAGAGTTCTAGAAAAAAGTTGTAGCTTGATAATGCCTATTATCGTCCAACGATGTAGGCACGGGTCGGCTAGTGTTATTATATTTCTGTACTTTAATGCTTATTTTTTATCAATCTCACTGATTATCTATCAGTCCAGGATCTGTGTTTTTTTCGAACCGGGGCAAAAACTTCATAATGGCACATCGCTATCCAGCGCTTCAGGAAAATTACTTAAAAAACAAGGACAAAAAGACATACGATTTTTTAACTTATAACTTATAAAAAATATTATTATACAATTTATCAAACTAGAACTATGGACCGCAAACTATCAAAAACTACATTAAAAATTGATGAATTCTACATATGACCGCTGCCACCCAAACTAGGTAATCCTGTGTCTCAGGTGGCAGTACCCATTATGACTTTAATTATGAACGCGTTATACAACTGCAGTGGATAATTTATTTTTGAGATGCTATATATAAAAACAAGTGCATGTTAACAACAATCTCAATATACTTTAAAAATAATATATACAATATATAAACAATATATTTTAAAAACTAGCTTCTGTCCGCATGGTATAGTTACATTGGGCTGACTAACACGCAGCGTAAGCTCTCAAAAGGAAAAAATAACTAATCTATTACTTACTTATACATGACACCTGCAACATTTTTTTTACAAAAATCTAAAACATACAGACAATTTAGATTTATATTCTTATTATACATTTATAGATTGTAATTAGTAGTTTTAGCAGACTGATCATTATTTGTCTCATTGTCCAATTTTGAACACGTTGTGGCAAATTATAGGTAACGCCGTTTCCATGAAGAAAACAGTTGTGTATTTTTTTTATATTATCCGGTCAAATAGTGCTGGAATATTTCTGGTTTGTCAGTTAGTTCTGGACTTATCGTTCGTAACGCAATATTAATATTGCTAGGGAAATGAAGATGCTAGGGAATAAAAAACGTGACATTGTGTGACGAAGAGCAGTCTAAAAAGGTAAAATGTTTCATAATATCATCATCATCTATTATATATTAATACGTGAAGCCTAATCTTTGTATCCCTTTTTTAACGAAAGTGGGCGAATGGATGAACGTGAAACTTGGCATAGTTAAAGTTTATATGGAGGAGAAGTGCAGAAAGCTATTTATCATTACATAGTATAAAACAAAGTCCCCTACCGCGTCTGTCTGTCTGTCTGTTCACGATAAACTCAAAAACTACTGAACGGATTCTCTTCCGGTTTTCACCAGTAGATAAAGTAATTCATGGGGAAGGTTTTGGTATATAATTTGTCAAGAATCTTTTTATAATCAAGGCGGGACAACGTTCGCCGGTACCGCTAGTTTTATATAAAATGCATTAGAAGTACATTAAATTTATTAAAATATGCATTACTCACACTACTACTTCAATTTTACACAACATATACACACATATAAAGAAAAAAGACATCTTGACATCTGTCAATAAAGGACTTCAAAAAAAGGTTGTGAAGGAGGTTGCTATGCTCGACTGTATGTATTATTTTACTCTTACGTTCCAATTATCCTTTTTCATTCTACATTCTACAATGATATTATAACATAATACCCTTTGACAAAAGAACCGTAATAAAATTCAAACTTTAAAAAATCAATGAACTATGGTCGAATGTCGACCTCTGGGCGCCCACTAGTATTTTATAAACAGCCCCTGAGTAGGCACACTAGGTACTCAGTTTAAAAAGGCAACACAGATATCCGTGACCAGCATTCATTGTTAATTGTCTGTGATATGCAACATTATTATTCAGAGCGCTCGTACTTCTGTTTATATAATATGAACCTAGGTCATTCATAGTCGCAAATGGTTACGCTGTTATCATCTACGAATTATGATTAAATATTATTATGTCGTGTTAGAGGTTATGATCCTATAATTGTCAGAAGTCACAGCGTACCGGGGCTAGTTTTACTCTGTATTTGTTAAAGAAATGGATTATATATTTTATAAGCACGCCGTTGGCTTCGATCTCACCTAGTGGTGGTTGAAGACAACGTCGAGGATGGATTGCTCTTACCTGCGAGAGACCTATTCACTCTTCTCTTGAACGTTCCCAAATTATAGGATGATGGGAATGCAGGAGCCGGGAGTGAATTCCAAAACTTTTTGTATTTTTTTATTGTAGCACGGCAAAGTTACTGCACTGTGCCTTATGGTAAGCACAGTACAATCCAAAAACAACGGCGACCACCGCGAGATACGCCCTCCTCCGGCGGTCGCCGTTGTCATGCCGGCCTGCGTAAATGTCTCTTCACGTTACGCTTGAAGGTTACTTTCCCGTACCTATAATAAATATGCAAATCGCTTCGTACGAATACCATCACAGGTATACAAACCACATAAGGGTGGTAAATCCTTATGGCGTCTAGTCCTTCCTAGATGGAACGGGAACGACGGAATCTATACTATTATTAAACAGGTTTGTTTGTTTGGTTGAACGCGCTAATCTCAGGAACTACTGGTCCGATTTGAATTCTTTTAGTGTTAGATAGCTCATTTATCGAAAGAAGCTATAGGGTATATCTGTAGCCCGGTGAAGCTGTTAAGGCCTTACTAGGTCAATAGCGTAGTCATTTCCGAAAAAAATAACTATAGTGTATAATCATCACGCTATATAACATCCAATAGGAGCGGAGCACCAACGAAGAATGTTTCAAAATCGGGATTTTTTCCTTCTGAAAACTTCCGCTGCGTGTTAATGATGGCTCAAAGTAACTATTCAAATTCAAAAAAACAGCAAAAAACGCATCTGAATGTATTAAGTCCATTTACTTATCCACTTTTCTCTCGTACTTAAGTCGCGTCCTCATTAAAACTACAATAACTTTTGATAGAGTGGACCGATTTTAATGAAACAAAGACTGAGATACTCCCGAGGATGACGCTTTATTTTGAACCCAGTAGTTTATCAGTGATGTCTTGTATTATACGACTTTATATTTTGTAATATTAGTGGCGTTTTACGTAATATAGTTTGGTTATTGTGCACATGTGAAGTGAATGGAAAATAATACCACGGAGTTTGAACTCTGAAATGCCACAAGAACTCCCTGGAAAGTTCTAACAAGGGACGCCACCATCTTGTTAGAACTTTGAAGTTATTGCAAGGCAAATGGCATTAATGACATGGAAGGTTTTTTTTTATAGGTGGCAAACGAACAGGTGGGTCACCTGATGTTAAGTGATCACCACCGTCAACACTAACAACACCAGAGGCGTCGCAAGTGTGTTGCCACCCTCGGGGGGAAGGGTTAGGGGAGTTAGAGGGAGAGGAGAGGGAGAGGAGAGAGGAGAGGGGAGGGGAGGTGGGTCTCCGGCGCTCTCACTGACCGAACGAAACGCAACAATGCAAGCACTGTTACTTTACGTCAGTTTTCTATAAGAGGGTGGTACTAACTCGCCGAGCCGACCCATTCACGCTGAAACCAGTAATAGTTTCAGCGTGGCTCTACCACCAGGTTGGTTGCCAAATATAACATTAAGAATAAAAGTAGACTTACTGCAACATATTTTTCTTCGTTCGATTGTGGTTTCAATCTTTTCCGAGACAGATTCCTCGTCGACCTTCTTGGAGAAGAGAGGGGCGCCACTTTCAGAGGAGTCAGAATCTTCGCATCGCGTTGCAATACTCGACGTACGGCTGTCGTCGGTCGATGGCACTATCGTCTCTTTTGACATTACGTAGTTTTCTTCTGCCGAATAAAGAATACATTTATATAATTTACTATCTTATCCAGTCGCATATAGCTGTGACTCAGCTATAAATGTTGAATTAAAATGATGATAAACTATTGTTAAAATCAAGACGTGGTGCCGTCTATGAGATATATATAACAGTCGGTCCTACGGTTATCTGTCAACAAACTAGTTTAAAGCGCCATCTATTCGAAACTGATGAAACTCACACATTTTCAATAATAATCAACATTAACAATCATTTAGTTTGTAATAAAACAATATTGAGGCATTAAAGGTGACTAATCTATCTATACTAATATTATAAAGAGGTAAAGTTTGTGAGTTTGTGACGTTGTAGGGGGTAATATCTGTAATAAAATTCTTTTACCAGTAGGAAGCCACGTTATTTGTGAGTATCATAGGCTATATATTAATACGAAAAATGAAAAGACTTTATTGTGGTAGTCGGATATGCAAAGCAAGTCGGAGAAAAAACGGTCGAACGAAAACATTTCTTACGAACGCTGCCTTAACTATGAGAGATATATGATTGAGTTCCAGAGAAAAGTTACAGAGCTTGATATTGCCTACAAAAAAGCAGATGTGTCGCTTCCTTCGGTCAGTGAGAGCGCCGGAGGTCCCACCTTCCCTTCCCTTCTCGCTTCCCTTACTCCCCTTCTCCCCAAGACATGTTGGCCACGCACTTGCAACTCCCCTGCTGTGGCAAGTGTCTATGGACGGTGGTGATCACTTAACATCAGTTGACGCACGTGTCCGTTTGACTCCTATGATATAAAAAAAATACTAGTCTATTCTAACATTATAAAGTTGAAGAGTTTATTTGCTTGAACGCGCTAATCTCAATAACGACTGGTCCGATTTGAAAAATTATTTCAGTGTTAGATAGCTGATTTATCGAGGAAGGCTATATATTATCACGCTAAGACCAATAGCAGCGCACCACCAATGAAGAATATTTCAAAATCGGAGTTAACGCACGTATTATTTATAAAAATATTTTCACCTTTCACGTAAACGAAGTCGCGGGTAGAAGTTAGTTAACAATAAAGTCAACGTTATTAGTTTGTTAACAAACGTTACGTCTCATTGTCTGTTCTAATTGAACTAATCTGTTTGAGAAATATCTATTCTATATAAATGGTTTGTTTATTTTTCTACACGATACGTAATATACAGGCGGTTTCACAAAGAAATTATGATACGACTAGCTATTGTTTGCGTCTTCGCTCGCTAACGTGATTCTATCTATATAAACTACTGGCTATGCCCGTGACTTCGTCTGCGTGGAAGCTTTTTTTTTTTTTTTTAAAATAATGCCCAATAAGCACAGTACAATCCAAAAACAATGGCGACCACCGAGTGACACACTATTCATCGCCGGTCGCCACTATCATGCCGGCCTGCAAAAAGCTGGATATGCACAGGCTGATCCCGAAACGCGACTCGCAGAAGCGAATCACTATGACGGGCTTTTTCACCATATACATGATACATGGTGGTTGCGACCCAGTCAGGCTGTAACACCCTACCACCCCGCTTTCGCCATTGCCTCGTTCGTTATTCAGCAGGGTGCACCACGTGCAGGTGAGGTTGCCTTGGACGTCTCAAGTCTCATGTTATTCGACACCCCTTACACCCCAAAAAAAAGTAAAAAAACAGTGGTTAATAAAGTCATGTAAATTTATTAAGTTCTTTTACTTCTCTACTTTTCTTAACTTAACTCGTGCTTAACTCGAGCCGTCATTCAAATTACAATAACTTTTGATAGACTGGACCGATTTTAATGAAACAAATACTAAGTTACTCCCGAGGATATGCTTTACGATTTTTTTGTTATTAGTTTAGCAGTGATGCGTGCTCATGCATACAGACAGACTGACATTTCTAAAAATGATTGAAATGTATTCTATCACTTATTTCTAGACATCTGCAACTATTTTTTTTTCACGAAAATTTAAAAAAGTACAGACACTTTACATTTACATTATTATTTTTTGTATAAATAGATAGATATGTTCTATACTATCCATGACATTGACATGTCACTTTATTTGCATCTATTTTTCTATTATAGTTTTCATATTTTGTATTTTTATAATGGCTTATTATATCTAATATTATATTATTATTACTGTGAAGAATCTGAAAACGAATGCTAAAAAAAATGGCAATATAGCATGCAAACCGTAATCTGGAAGAACTTTATTTTTAACCGGAACGGAAAATTTTAAGGTTAAAAGAGCCCATCAGACTTCGTAACTATTCGTAATCATACATACAGTGGTACAACAAAATGATCCCAAGGAGGGTTGATGTCAGGCAGGCGGCCGATCGTAAAAATTAAGCCAAATCATATACCACAATACACAAACATGTTGTACCGACCCTACTTATGTGGGATAAGGGTAAGAAGAAGAATAGATAGATATATTCTATCTAATCTAAATTAAAATATACATTTTTGCCCGGTTCCTATATTCACAAAGATATTCGTTTTTCTTGCTACTAAACACGTTAGATTTACAATCTATTATTTACTAGCTGTACACGCGACTTCGTCCGCTTGAAACGTTCTGTAAAACACAGTGATTAATAAAGTCATCTAAATGTATTATTAAGTGCATTTATGTTTCTACTTTTCTTTTGAAATCGGTCCACTCTATCAAAAGTTATTGTAATTTTAATGACGACGCGGCGGAAGTACGAGAGGGAAGTAGACAAGTAAATGGGTTTAATATGTACATGTCCTTATAAATAACTATTTATCATGCTTTTATTAGCTTCACCTGTATGTATGTATGTAACCGACCGCCTTGAACTCGATTTTGTCCTACTTCGAACGATCAGATTTAATTCAAAGTCTGCACACCTGTCAAAGGTCGATATGAAAATGCAATAATCCGAACAAAAAAAAGTTAAAAAAATTTAACTAAAAAAGGAAAAATAAATAGTAGTTTAAAAAAACTAAAAAAACACGCTTTCATAAAAAATCCATCTAAAAACAGAAAATAAAATGTAATAAATTTTGATTAACAATAGTGTAAATTAGAAATAAATGTATATTTTTGTAAAAAGGGACAAAAAATGATAATAACCTCCAGATATCTGTTTTTTAGATGGATTTTTTTATGAAAGCGTGTTTTTTTAATCTATTATTTATTTTAGATGAAGCGAACGAAGTCGCGGGCATAGCTAGTTTTGTAATAAAATTAAAATGTAGTTCTATTTATAGTCA
Source organism: Antheraea pernyi (assembly GCA_015888305.1). Taxonomy (NCBI): domain Eukaryota; kingdom Metazoa; phylum Arthropoda; class Insecta; order Lepidoptera; family Saturniidae; genus Antheraea; species Antheraea pernyi. The sequence goes on from MU158823.1 coordinate 534,552, forward strand.
ACCACGGTATGCTTCAACGGTAATTTAAATTTCAATACAGTTAAAGATTGAACCATTTTACAGATTTAAAGATTCAACATCATTACAAATATTCAAAGTTTTATAATATGTAGGAGTTTGTTCATGAATTCCGCCATCCGTCAAAGTCAAAGTCCGCCATCTTATCTTGTCTGTTACGGACAGATGAGCTATCAGATCTCATTGTAAATAAATGTTCCCCTATGTACTTCGAGCAGATGAGTTGTCATTTATATATATATTTCTCTCTACTAATGTTCCTTATGCGTACTGGGATGTCTTATAATAATAATAAATACGATATATGTGCAGGTTTAATGTATCTGTTACAGACAGACGACAGATAAACTGTCGTATTTCTTATGTACTTAGTTTCTGTGTTCAATATGTCTTATGGTGATATTTAGAAATATCATTCATGTAATAATTCAAATATAACGGCCAATACAGTTGTTATTATTATTTGTCTGTTATACGGAACCATCACTGAAAATATAATGTGAATTTATGTAAACTATATAAATGTATGTATGAACGTGCGGCAGTAAGGCACGTATAATGTACTAATTGTAAGACTATAATTGTAGTGTTAAACCTGAAAAAAATATGTATTGTGACCGGCTCGTTATACACGGCTAAGTTACTTGTAATGAATCCTGAAAATAAATATACAGTCCATTGAAGCTCTACCACTGTTTTATTGAAGAAACCGGAAGGTGATCAACTCTGAACCCAAGGCAAGCCAAGTTGTCTGTATTAGTATTTTACGTTGCTTAATGCATCATGCTGTATATACGGCTACTAATAATAATGGTTACAATATAAAGCATGCCGTTATCAATATGCTCCCTTGCGATACACTTCCTGAACTAGAGAAACGTAGATAAACTGTTCTCATAAATTGAGTTTATAACATTAAATCTAATAGTTCTAAATGAGCAGATCTTATATCTGAATATATAGAAATCCAGTGTCATGATTTTTGTCTGCGATGAACACCGAAACTACTCAACAGATTTTCATGATCATTGGTATTTACTTAGTACTGCCAGGGCTGCAATCTGTCCTTTTTTTTATTAACGCGGGGATATCCCTTATGGATACGCCACCCTCCCACGAGGGAGGGTGGGTTTATGTCCAACTCGTATGGACTAATGGTACGTACGTACCCTGGTGTACCGACAGACCGTATTTGTTGGGGCGGCAAGGCATCGTACAATGCTAATCAACCTTGTAGAGCCGCCCCAACGGTCCGCCCGGAGGAAGGTGGCCACCGGGCTCCTACCAATAGAGAGGTAGACTGGGTATACACCAGCTGCCTCCCCTTGTCCGCCGGACCTATGCAATGAGAAGATGCCCCCCGGTCCATTCCCTCATGTCCGGCTACGGTACGCATATAACGGTTCTCCGTTGGCAGAGAGGGCCGCTTTGAGGGTACACCTCGCGGGCCCTCTCCACTGCCTCCTTCTGCGAGGAGGCTCGCCAAGCCTGGTCGCTGCCGTGCATGGCTGAAAGCACGCTCGGCAGCGATAAATCACGCCCTACCACCGCAGCTAGATCGCGGCGTTGTCCCTCCCACGCAGCCCACTCAGACAGACTGTGTTGCGCGGTGTCCTTGTCAGCGCCGCGCTCATGGCATGCGGCGGTCGTCTCCCAGAGAGCGATCCGGTGCAGGTACCACCCGAAACAACCGTGTCCGGTGAGCATCTGCACCAGTCGGAACTTCAGGGAGCCCCAACCTCACCCAATCCATTCCAGCAGGACCGGGTGGACGTCTCGACCACATTGTGGAAACGAGCCCCAGGATTTTTTATGGGCTCTCCAGGCTAGGACTACCGAGCTCAGCGAGATAAAGTCACCCTAGGATGTGGCTATTCGCCATTCACTGACGACCCTGAAAGGCAAACTAAAGTTCCTTTAACGGTGGCTATTCAAGCCCGTAATTCCACTCCCTGCAGACCAGAGACACGGGTACCTCGTCGCTGCTTTACGCCAACAATGCGAACTAAACTAACCATACATGTATACCTTACTTTACATTACATATTTGTGTATCATCATATATATTGAATACGTAGGTACATGTTATTTGAATCTGACAACGCCTAACTAACCAAAAAAGATCACTTACAGAACCTATGTAACTAGCATATGTAAGGTGTAGTGTGATGTTGTTAGCTAGTGAATGCGGTGTCACTGTATCTTACAGCTCACTCGAAGGTTCCACTTCGGGCGATCAGGTCTAGGCTAGAGACACCCGACGAGAGCCGCGTCGAGTGAGTGGGAACGAAATTCACCGCCAGACCAAGGCGATGTGATCTGAGGTAACGCGAGCGTGGTCGTGCCTACGCTTTGTTTAAAGAATCGAATACGTGACTCAAAATATTAATCTCTCTCGTATTTATATAAGTTTGTTTTATGAGCGGCGACGCAATGAACTAATCGTCACGTCACATTCGGCGAGAATCAGTTGATTGTCTTTTTAATTTGGCATAAAAATATAAATTGCTTCTCTCGAAACCCGCGATTACAAAATGAAATAAATAAAATAAATCATTTGTTACACATAAATCAATATTAAGACCTTCTTAATTATGTAATTTAACAATTGAATTATTTTGACTTTTACATTTTTACATAATTTCCGGCGCTCTCACTGACCGAACGAAATGCAACAATGCAAGCACTGTTACTTCTCGTCGGTTTTCTATGAGAAGTAGTAGTACCCCGGACGAGCCGAGCCATTCATGCTGAAACCAGTAATAGTTTCAGCGTGGCTCTACCACCACTCTTTATAATAATGTAGTGGTGATCTAATTTGCTTAATTAGTTGTATTTTTACTTTTCTACTATTAAATCCAATTACAGTAATTATTACATCATTTTACGATGTTCTTTATATATATAATAATTCTTCCGTTCGCGTGTATGTAACCGTACTCCTCCTAAACGACTGGACAGATCTTGACGAATTTTTTGTGAGTGTTCAGGTGGATTCAAGAATGGTTTCAATTCACAGTTGGAACTTTGGAACCGTTAGGTGGCGCCGCAGTTGAATTTAACGTTTTTTTTATTATCAAGGCAGGACAACATCAGCCTTGCCAATCAACCAAGTCAATATACATATAATACAATATACACGCGGTAGCATGTCAAGGCAAGTTCACAGAATGGCAAGTGCGCGCTACCGTGTGTAATATTACACGAACCATTCAGGACCACTTTTCACCCCGTCATATCTCAAAAATTATAACACATAAACATTTCAAATTCGGCCATGTATTGAGACTTAATTTAATTTTCGGCAAACAGTTTTCTAGTAGACTATTACTGTCATTGTCAAGTGAGTATCGGATATTACAAGTTTCTTGATATAATTTCAATGAACTAACAAGACGGTGGCCATCTTGTTAGAACTTTCCTGGGAGTTTTTGTGGCATTTCCAAATTCATTATTTTCCATTCACTTTACTTATGCACAATAAACAAACTATATTACATAAAACACCACCAATTTTACACAATATAGAGGCAAGTAACACAAGATTATGAATAAAATATAAAATCCACTACATGACAGATCAAAATTCCGCCAAAAACTCCGTATTGAGGACTTGTTCGTTGTTGTGAGTTCGAATATATGAATTATATATATATATATATATATATATATATATAGTTCTAAAGCTGTAAGTTCTTATTTTATTCTTATGAAAATGTGGCTTACTGGTAGAAACTAGCCATCGAACATATGGTTCTTCCATGACTGTTTTAGTAGGTACTGTAATTTGTATGTTCGAACTAGCCAAGTCTGACCTTAGGCTACAATATTATCACAAGTTATAAGCTAAAATGATATTTGAAGTTGTTATAACATATTTTATGTTATCTATACATTTATACATATAATAAGCAAGTATAACGTGTCTGTACTTGATTTTCGTGCAAAAAATTGTTGCAGGTGTCTAGCAATAAGTAATAAAATACATTTCAATCATATTTAGAAATGTCTGTCTGTCTGTCTGTCTGTCTGTTTGTATGAATACGCATCACTGCTAAAGTACTGCGTTTACAATAAAACCACTACAAGAAAACCATAAAGCTTATCTTCGCGAATAACTTGGTCTTCGTTTCATTAAAATCGGGCTACTCTATCCTATGTTATTGTAATTTTAATGACGACGCGGCGTATGTATGAGAGAAAAGTAGATAAAATTCATTCATTAATACATTCAGAGGACTTTTTTTAATTCACTGTTGTTATAAATAAATTTCAGGACTGATCATTGAACTTGGCACCCATTTAGACCTCACTTATTTTGTCGTTGAAGTCAATAACCAAGGTATATATCATAATATTGAACTTGGCTCGAATTTTACATTTCTATTTTGATGGGATAAATTACGTCTACTCATGTATTTTAATATATCGAAGAATTGCATCAGATTTCAAGTATTTTTTGGCTTACATGTAGTTATGCGGTCGCCAGGACAAGCGATAACAACGCGATCTCACGAAAATGCTGTGTTAGCAGCATTATTATTTATTTATTTATAAGACAACAAGGTCCACAAAAACAAAAACAAATTATATACTAAAACATAAATTGGTAGTAAATTTAAAAATAAAATTAAGTAACTATATTAATACGTGTTTTTATACAAATGAATATGAAATAGGATGAAAAGATGAACATTACACATTATATTACAACAGATATCCAGTGCTTTATGAAAGGACTATCGTATATGTCTACCATTGTTCTCATTATATTATTGGGACTATCGCGAAGTCTACCCAGGATGGATGCTTTCTCTTACGGATTATAGCATAGAAATCAACGTTATTCTCACTAGGGTTCGTGTAACTCGTGGGAAGAATTAGTTAACATGTTTAATTAAGTAGAATAAGGATTCATTCGTTCTGGGCATCTGCTTCTGATCAGAACAATCAATTTAAATATTATTAAGCAAATCAACTGTTGTAATGAATTAAATAATAAAATAAAATGTATTCTTTTGAATAAAAAGCGCTCCCGTAAACTTGACTATGGTTTACTCTAAATTAAAATGATTTTCTCAAAAATGTTTATACCATTTTCGGCCCAGAAAAAATACGTGATATTTGGTGAGATTCGACTTGACCCCTCTCCCCCCTAATCATCTCACGAAATTAGCCTAATGGGTGGAGTTAGGGCTACTATATACTAAACTGACGACATAATTCGGTTAGAGTTAGTTAAGAGAATTTTAATGTAGCGCTATAATATCTAATATTGTTCCGTATTACACGGTTCACGTAGCATATTGTAGCAATCTGCGCAAGAGGGGATTTTTTGCCCGACTTAATATAATAGCGGCACGCTATGATGGCCGTTTTGACACATTACAAAACAGAAGTGAAATTTTGATTTATTTTCGTAAACAATATAATTAAACGCTCCTTTGTTTTGTATTAAGCGTTGACGCGAGTTTGCTGGAGGTTTGCTGAATATTATAATTTATATTAATAATATGAAGAGTTTCTTCGCTTGAACGCGCTAATCTCAGTAACTACTGGTCCGATTAAAAATATTCGTGTCGTTAACGGATCCAATAGATTTTATTCACTCACCTGTCTATACCTGGCAACCCCATACTTGCGCAGTTGTGAAAGTACGCAACCTTTACATTTTAAATTCTGTTGGGTATAATCTTTTAACTAGTATAAAAAAAATTAAATAACCAACGAGGGAAGTAGATTAAATAAATGTAATTAAAAATTTAATTATTTATTACTATCCGGGCGCAGTTTAACTAGGCAACCTATTTGCAATATGTCAATGTGAATATTATCTATCATTTATTTCTTAGCACTAATAAATAACAGACGAGGGTATATATTTCTTATATCGGATTTTGTACTATCCTATTACCCATTATTGATAAATCCTGGTGACTTATATATTATGCTCATGTAACACGTTAAGGAAGTGAGTAGTGAATCGTATCAAATCATCCCTCTCTCCCTTTATATTGTTAATCACAAAACTCAGTGCGAAATGAACAAAATTGAAAAAGAAAACATTTGCATCTCTGCCCCACGTACTAATATCATAAATGTGACTGTCAGTATGTTTGTTTATTACGCCTTCATGTCTTATTTACTGAACCATTCGATCACATTTTGTAGATACGTTGTTAGTGGTACCGGAAAGGACATAGGGTAACTGTTATTCAGAAAATAATGTACTCTTCCTGAGGGATAGCTCAAAAACAAGGTGACTGTTTAGACAGTAGCAATATTTTTGGAGAACATTCTGCACACGATTCTGGTTCTAATAGAATTAAAAAATAGGTGCTTAATATTGGACCTAATTATCTACAAAAATACAAAAATTATACAGAATCCTCTACGCGTCTGTGTTAAAGCAATGTTAAGTCAATGACCGTCACGTGATTTCACTTTCACTTGAAAGGGACCGTGGGTACGTCAAGAACAAAAGAAAAGGGTTCATTGTCCGTTTTACTAGCGAAAGTTATTGAAGTGAAACTTCTTTAGAATCGTTGTGATTTCAAACCGGATGCAACGGAAAAAACGACAGATAAGAGACACAAATACAAAAATTAGTGAGCCAGAGCGAGAGAGCAAATGTCGGTGTGAATGTATATTACACACTGTTAAATACTTGCTTGTATTTGAGTATTTAACGTGTGTTAAAAGTAAGTGTATGTGAAAAGTACGTGAGCTAATACTACTGTACACTGTATGAGGCTGCGTATTACAGCTTTTTAGTAAGAAGTCAGCGTGGTGTGTTATTATTTAACAGTGTTTGTGAGTATTTTTATATCTTGTGCTAAATAATAATTTCGTAAATACAAATAAACTTTATAATTATCCTACCCTTGTTATATATATTCAATATTCATCTCATTCTTTTGTCGAGTAAATGCTAATAACTCATCCAGTCGTCGAAATTCGACAATAATTAAAAGGTTAAAGGTTTATTCTTCACGTGTTCGTGTAGGCGGTAGAGCAACGCTGAAGTTATTACTGGTTTCAGCATGAATGGGTCGACTCGCCCGGAGTAGTACCCTTACGGAAAAACCCACGTGAAGTAACAGTGCTTGCATTGTTGCGTTTCCTTCGCTCAGTGAGAGCGCCGGAGGACCACCCTTCCCCCAAACACACCTGTCAACGCACTTGCGACTCCCCTGGTGTTGCTAGTGTCTATGGACGGCGGTGATTACTTAACATCAGGTGACCCGTCTGCTCGTTTGCTTCCTATGACATAAAAAAACTTAGTCCTGCCCTGATAACAGCAAAATCCTAAAATTCAACCGCATGGCCACCACCTACCCGGTCCAATTATGAATCTCTTTACACCGGTTGTGTGTTATTAAAAACCGCAAAAAATTTTTATTATTGATTCTTAGTACATTTATTTTGGTGCTGTTTTATATGTAGGTGGAACTAAATAAATCAGTCGTTATCTGAATCGTGTATTATTGGCATTATAATACGTGTTTTATTTTGATGGCAATTAATGGGTGACATGGTCAATTTGTGACCATATTCTTAGTACAAACAAAGAACCCTTGGGGTGTAAGGGGTGTCGAATAACATCATAAGACTTGAGACACCCATGCCAACCTCACCTGCACGTGGTGCACCTTGCTGAATAACGAACGAAGCAATGTCGAAAGCGGGGTGATAGGGTTTTACAGCGTGACTGGGTCGCAACCACCATGTATATGGCGAAAAAGCCCGTCATAGTGATTCGCTTCTGCGGGTCGCGTTTCGGGATCAGCCTGTGCATATCCAGCTTTTTGCATACCGGCCTGACAGCGGCGACCAGCGATGGATAGTGTGTCACACGGTGGTGGCCGTTGTTTTTCGATTGTACTGTGCTTACCATCAGGCAAAGTGCAGTCATATTGCCGTGCTACAATAAAAAAAGAAAAAGAAACCTATTTAATTGTAAAGTTACATCAAATGACCTCAAATTGAATGACCTGGGCATGCTCGTGACGTATTGCGCTTGCGTTAGACTAGCGACACGTAGTTTAGCGGCCTGTCTACATGTAAAATAGATATTTTGAGTCAAGCTTGTGCAGACCATGATATATTTGATTAAAAAATAAATGCGTGTAACCGTCTCACGCGATTGAAGTAATTTAAAAAAAATATTTTTATTTTGTCAGTAGATAGTTTATAAACAAAACAAACAAAAATTTTGGAACAAAAAAAATTAATAAAAACAATAAAATTGAAAATCATACAATAGAAATAATTATGTATATATGGACGCGCGACCGTGCTGCTATCTGGTTTCAATGTAAGTAACAAATTAAATCAAAGCTGCATTATCTGTATTGCCATCTATCAGTTAATTCGGAACTTAAATAACACAGGAAATATTATTACCAACTCTTTGTTATAAAGTTAACAAAATATAGAAAAGTACGAACAGATTATTATGATAAGTAACGAATTAAATTAATTATGATTTAATAGAAGTTTTGGTTATATTTATTAATATTTAACCGGATGGTACAGAAACGTGACGCTATATTGACGTAACGGACTTCCGTTGCATTGTCGTCCAGTTATCTTCTAGTCGCGCCTAAAGAAGTTTTACTTCGATATAGGTTTTGTTTGGAGTGCCAATAGATGAGAAATTTTTTAATATTTTTTAATGGTGGTAGAGCTACGTTGAAACTATTACTGGTTTCAGCATGAATGGGTCGGCTCGCCCGGGGTAGTACCACCCTCTCATAGAATACCGACGTAAAGTAACAGTGCTTGCATCTATGCTTTTCGTTCGGTCAGTGGAGCGCCGACCACTTCTCTCCCCGTCCCACTTTCTCTTCCCCCAAAATAATCTGGCAATACACTTGCGACTCCCATGGTGTTGCAAGTGTCTATGGACGGCGGTGATCACTTACCATCAGGTGACCCGCCTGTTCGTTTGCCTCCTATGATAAAAAAAAATAAAACGTGATTCTTTAATCAATAATTCTTTCGGAAAACATAAACCTAGATAATAAATAGAATACGAATCTCGATTAGAGTTCTGGTGGTGCGGTGAAGCTATAGAGGCCTTTCAGGCCAATAGCGTAATCACTTCGAAAAAAAAAGGTTAGAGTTCTGTCAATACGTGTGTTTGTTTCGATATTTGATAAAATTTGTTTTCTAAATATTATTGAGCCTTGGAATAGTTGGGTTCAGGGTTGTGAACCTACGATTAAAATAATTATTTGAAGTGTTTATACCATACCATCATTATTATTATCTTTATATATAAATTTCTTCTGTACGTGTGTATGTCACTGAACTCCTCGTACACGGCTGGACCGATTTCGATGAAATTTTGTGTGCGTGTTCCAGTGGATCCGAGAATGGTTTAGATTGGACCCGGTCGGTGGCGCTGCAGTTGAATTTTATTACTTTTGATTATCAAAGCAGGATGACGTCCGCCGGGTCCGCGGGTATATTATAAAACAAAGTTCTCTGTCACGTCTGCCTGTCTGTTCGCGAAAAACTCGAAAACTACTGAACGGATTTTCATGTGGTTTTCACCAGTAGATAAAACGATTCATGGGGATGTACGCTGTATAAATTAAGAACAACGTTTAGAGGAGAAAATTGATATCCTTTATTATCAATAATGATGTGCATTTAGTCCTAAAATTTATCGAATGTACAATTTTAGGACACAAAATCCCTATACAAACAAATCTTTTCAGGTTTCTACTATCAAAAAACAACGCTGTATGTCAGAATCCTTAATGGATTATAATTATTAGTGTAATTATTTACAAATCGCTATTAATATTTTTTCAAATTCGTAATTATATATTTATATCCTATATATGATTATACTATGTGAAAGGTTAAACTCTCACAATTTTCTAAGATATAATACTTTAGGGTCACATTTAATATATAAAACAATAATATCAAAACAAATACTGATAAACAACAAAGAGAACCTAAGTTAAAGTTTCATCTAATACTTTCAAAACACAATCGTAATAAACCTAGGTGCAATGACCGCTGCCCAAAGCTGTAAGGGGCGACCCGGAGTTTATAACCGTCGATAATAAAATGGACAATAATCCCTTTTGTTTTATTCCTGATGTTCCCACGTTCCCTTTCAAATGAAAGTGAAATCACCCGATTGTCATTGACAATGTGCTTAAACATAGAAACGTAGAGGTTTGAATAATTATTCTAGATAATTAGCTCAAATATTAGGTATTTATTTTTATTAGCTTAAGACGATAATGGGTCGGCTCGTCCGGGGTAGTACCACCCTCTCATAGAAAACCTAGGTGAAGTAGCAGTTCTTGCGTTGTTGCGTTTCGTTCGGTCAGTGAGAGCGCCAGAGGCCCACCTCCCATCCCCTCTCCTCTCCCCCCCCCCTCCCTTTCCCCCAAACATAGGCTGACAACGCACTTTCGACTCCTTCGGTGTTGATAGTGTCTATGGACGGTGGTGATCACTTAACATCAAGTGACCCACAAGTTCGTTTGCCAGTTATGACATAAAAAAAACGATATCGTTTCCAGACTATCCTTTATAAATAATGCTACTGTGTAAACTTTCAGCCTGTACATATGTGATGGCTGGCCAGCATCACCCTAAGCAAACTCGCGTCAATGCTCAATACAAAACAAAACAGCTTTTAATTATATTTTTTTTTTTTTTGAGAAAACAAATCGACATTTCTCGTCACTATTGTAATTTGTTAAAACTTCATTGCTTAGATTATATTTATGTTGAGAATGTAATTACAAATGTTAATGATTATTTTAATTACTTTGTTGTTTTATAACGTAGCGTTATCTCCCTTCATCTCTCCGATATTTGGTTAGTGAGCTACAACGCTCTACTTGTGAGTCGACATAATAATTGTGAACTTAGATAGCCTTGACTTAACTTTTTTTTTTTTTTCGAACTGACTACGCTTTTGACCAAGCAAGGTCTTAACAGCTTCACCGGACTACTAAGGCGAGCACTTAAGGCACTCAGCCGATTTTATTTTGACAACTAGCTCAAGGGTGCGCGGCACGCCTCGGCTTTGGCTGTTGCCTGATACATGCAATTCGCGACCTATCTGAGCTAACCTAAGCTAACTATTCATACATATATGAGTTGTTGAAACATATATGTGTACCAAGCATACATACATATCTCAACAACTCTTATATATATTTCGTATCGGATAATATTCTAAACTATTTCAGTTTGATAAGGGAAAAAAGATAAAACCCTTCCACTTGCATGTGTAAGCGTGTATGCGTGCACGTGTGTGGAGGTGATATGTGTAATGTTGTCGCAGTGATGTAAGATTTTGTGTCACTGTATCGCGCGAGCAGCGTACTCAAGGGCTCCACGCCGAGGGAACGGACCTAGGCTTGAGCAGCTGCCGAGGGGGGTCTAGTCTGGTGAACAATATTGAAAAATAAACACTTCAGTACAGAGATCGCACGATGTCGCGGTTGAACTACTCTCACAACCACCTACCGTCTGTTTATATACTGACAGTTAAAGAAAGTTCAGAAAACGCTTAATTGCTTTGTTAATCTGACTTCATTGGTTTTATAAATAATGTTTGTTAAATACTGTAAACATATATACATACACATTTCGTATCTTTTAAAACTTGGAGAGTCAACATAAATAAATAACATGCGTCTGACACCGGTATTTAACGTGATAACGTCTTATAAATCGACTAGCCCCTGCCCGCGACTTTGTCCGCGTTGAATAGATACTTAGGGCTAACGCTAACACGTTAGCCTGATTTTGAAACGTTCTTCATTATTGCTCCGCTCCTATTCGTCTTAGCGTGATGATATATATATATATTATTATTGATATTATATATTCCCCGCTTTTTCGCCATATACATAGTGGTTGCGACCCAGTCAGGCTGTAAAACCCTACCACCCCGCTATCGCCATTGCCTCGTTCGTTATTCAGCAGGGTGCACCACGTGCAGGTGAGGTTGGCTTGGACGTCTCAAGTCTTAGGTGTTATTTGACCCATAAGAAATAGTTATATGTTGCTTAGATCCGAGCGGATTGATGGGGCAGCCGACAAAAATTAGCGAGCTGGTCAAGTTCTAACAAGGCGCTGTCGAAACTCTTATGACGTATCTACAGATTTTTAGTTATAATATCATTCATTCCTAACATACGAATATAGTATATACGAATATAGTATATACGAATATAGTCCACGCCAAACTTTTTGACCGTTGTAAATCTCGATAGATGTGCAGAACACAAACTTATTTGTACACAAACATTATATGTACTAACCATGCGCGCGATTCCGTCCGCGTGGAACCTAATGAAAAAAAAAACAGGGACTATTTTTTTTTTCTAACTGACTACGCTATTGTCTAAGCAAGGTCTTAACAGCTTCACCGGACTACACATGGACTAATAAAATCATCTAAATGTACATATTAAATTTTATAGGTGGTAGAGCCACGCTGAAGGTATTACTGGTTTCAGCATGAATGGGTCTGCTCGTCCGGGGTAGTATCACCCTCTCACAGAAAACCGACGTAAAGTAACAGTGCTTGCATTGTTGCGTTTCGTTCGGTCAGTAAGAGCGCCGGATACCCAGCTCCCCTCCCCTATTCCCCACTTCCCCTTCTCCCAAATACAGGCTGGAAACGCACTTGCGACTCCTCTGGTGTTGCAAGTGTCTATGGACGGTGGTGATCACGTAAAAACAGGTGACCCATCTGTTCGTTTGCCTCCTATGATATAAAAAAAAAACATTTACTTATCTAGTCTTCTCTAGTACTTAAGTCGCGTCGTCATTAAAATTACAATAACTTTTGATAGAGTGAACCGATTTTAATGAAACGAAGACTAAACGTTACTGGAGAATATGGTTTATTATGTTTTATTGTGAACGCAGTACTGTAGCAATGATGCGTGTAAAAAAAAACAGACACACACATTTCTAAAAATGATTGAAATGTATTTTATTACTTTTTCAAAGACACCTGCTACAATTTTTGTCACAAAAATCTAAAAAGTACAAACACATTCGATTTACATTTTTATTGAAGTTATACTTCTTTTGGCGCGTTAGGGATAAAATATGAGAGTAAATTTTAACGATGCGCGCGCACACAGTCACGAGAAACCGACACCCTGAAGTTAGCTATAGTCAACATTTTGTTTGTTTGTATTAAAACTTTCAATGTATTAAATACCGTTTTTCTATTTTTAGTGTCGTTTTTTCTACAAACGTAGAATGAGGCGAAATATAACATTTTTGAGTTTTATCATGTTACGTCAAAGAAGTATAACTTCTAACCCGTGTACATAAGTACACACACACTTTTTGTTATATGTATTGAATTGAAGATAACATCGAGACAAACTTGAAGATGAACAATTGCCACTTTACATTTCTAGAATAATATTTTAACTTTGTTTTGTATTAACCTATTGATTTTATTATACGCAAACACGAACTTACTGACTGATGCATTTGTATGAAAAAGGTTTTTTATATTACTATACCCTGGTATAGTAAATAACCCATAATCGCTTAAAAAAATCCAATAATATAAATATAAAATAGTTTTCTGTTATTACTTATTCATTAATCCAATAAAAATGTCAATAACCTGGCAGATAACGTATGTTTCTCTAATTATAAACGGTTATAAACTGTAAATATAGTGATAAGGAAGTTGAAAAAACATCGTGTCATCAGAAAACTATCTCGGCGTGTGCTACATAAGTTGTTCGAGTTACATAAGGGGCCATTAAAGTATTATAGTCTGACCTGTACCGCGCCTTAGGTATACGCGGGGAGGTGGGGAGTGGGAAGGAAAGCGAATGAATTCACATGAGATTCCTAGTGTTAAACAGATCTTACGATATGAAAGCACAATTTTTTGAAGCTGTATATTTAAAAAGTATAATTATATCCAATCCCTGTTTTTGTCCAATACGATTTTTATATAAATTGTTATCAGTCACCTCCGGTGCCGCTGCTTCACGTCCAAGAAGCGAGACTACAACGCGACCACTAGCGCCACCATATTAAAGATACATAATTACGACTTAATATTATTATATAGATTTAAATAAGACATAAATAAGAATTGATATTATTATATACAATTCATTTATTGCTTAGATACCATTAGTTTGATCGTTATTATTTTTGTGTTACTTCAACTATTTTGTAGAATTATGATGAGGATCAACCAGATGAGGGTCGGGGAAAAGCGTCCCCGGCGTGGAGCGAGCAGCTCGCTGTATGTTTCCCTACCCGCGGACGCAGCACGGAAGCTGGTGGAAGCAGGCCGAATCTTGATCGGCTGGAGTGTGGCTCAGGTCCAGCACTTGGAAAACAGGCCGCTTAGGTGCTTCAAGTGTATGGGCTTAGGCCACACCCAGCCGATGTGCCCAGCGGCCATAGACAGGAAGACGCCCCTATTTAAGGCGGCGAATATGGAGGTAGCTGTCGTGGGATAGTCAATGGACTACATCCACAGCAGCTACCTTCAGACTAATGCGAACCACTCCGCTGCTGCTCAGGACCTGCGTGCGTGTGACAGTACGGGGGGTCTATAGTGGACCTATCGTTTGCTACCCAGTCGGTCGCACGCCGTGTCCAGGGGTGGAGAGTGATGGAGGAGGTGGAGACCTTATCGGATCACCGATATATCAGGTTCGAGGTTTCCACCTCGCACAATGAACCGGTAACCTGCCCCTGTAGGGGCACTACGTTCCCCCGGTGGGCGATGAGCTGCCTCGGTCGGGAGCTAGCGGAAGAGGCGGCCATCGTCCAGGCCTGCTCACGGAGGTTTTTGACGCGTCGATGCCGCGGAGCGTACACCGCCCAAAGAGGAGGGCGGTGTACTGGTGGTCGCACGAAATCGCGGAGCTTCGTGCGGCCTGCTCCGCGGCCCGGCGGCTGTACGGGCGCAGCCGCCGGCGGCGGACCAATAGGGACCCAGAGGAGGAGGCCCGGCTGTATGGCGACTACAGAACCTGCAGGAAGACGTTGCAGGTCGCCATCAGCCGGGCGAAAGAGCAGGCATGGGGGGAGATGCTCCAGGAGCTGGAGAGGGATCCGTGGGGGCGCGCGTACAAGGTGGCCCGGAAGAAATTCCGCGGCCAGGCGCCCCCGGCAACGGAGACTCTCCAGCCGGAGGTGGCTGAGAGGGTCGTGGGAGCATTATTCCCCGACCCTCTGAAACTCGCCCCTCCTCCTATGCCTCCTGCTCAGGTGGCAGAGGAGACGCCGGTCATCCCTCCCCCGGTTACGGAGGAGGAGATGGGGAGGGTGATTGAGCGCCTCCACGTCACCGGCCGCAAAGCACCCGGTCCCGACGGGGTCCCGGGCCGGGTACTAGCCATAGCGTTGGACCATCTGGGAGGGTGGCTTCGGGAACTGTTTGACCGCTGTTTTGCGGTCGGGCAGTTCCCGAAGCCCTTGAAGACGGGGCGGCTTTGCCTCATAGGTAAGGAAGGCCGTCCTCCGGTCTGCGCGTCCGCGTACCGGCCCCTAGTGTTGCTGGACGACACTGGAAAGGCACTCGAGAGGGTCGTTGCCTCCCGGGTCGTCCGGCATCTTGAGGAAGTGGGGCCGAACCTGTCGAGCGCGCAGTTCGGCTTCCGGTCAGGGCGTTCCACGCTGGACGCCCTGACCCTCCTAAAACAGGTCTCCATGGAGGAAACCTCTCAGGGCGAAAGAATATTGGCGGTGTCCTTAGACATCGCCAACGCCTTCAACAGTCTGCCGCGTGATGTCATACGGGAGGCGATCCGCTTTTTCGGAGTGCCCCCGTACCTGCGGCAGCTATTGGAGGCGTACCTGGAGGGTAGAGAGGTCGCCTTCGTGGACGCCAGAGGGCAGATGGTTCGACGCGATACAGCGCGCGGGGTTCCACAGGGGTCGGCCTTAGGCCCGCTCCTGTGTATATGTGTATGTATCCCGCTTTGATAATAAATAGAATACTGCAGAAATAGACCACCCACCGGGTCAAATTATGAATATAAATTACTCTCGAATCCATTGGAACAACAATACCATACAAACATGATAAAAAAAATCATCAAAATCGGTTCAAGAAGCTCGGTCACATAGATGAATTATAATTTATATATTTTTACATATATAAAATGCCAGTCGCTTTCGCTGTCTGTTCTCTTAGATCTTTTAAACTATCGAATGGTTTTCAGCAACAGATGAAGTGATTCAAGAGGACGGCGTATAATGTATAATAAATACACATTATAGTACAGAAAAGCCGAAAAATTCAAAGATTTGTAATATGATTTTTTTTTTTTATTTTAGCACGGCAAAATAACTGCACTGTGCCTGATGGTAAGCACAGTACAATCCAAAAATAATGACGACTACAGAGAGATGCGTTATCCCTCGCAGGTCGTCGCTGTCATGCCGGCCTGCGTAAATGTCTCTTCACGTTACGCTTGAAGGACCTCATGTTATAGAAAGGAGGGAACACACTGGCCGGGAGATTGTTCCACAGTTTCACGGTACCGCAGAGATAAGTAGTTGCGAACTTTTTAGTTCGTGCCCAGATAGGATTTACCGTAAAACTATGGCTCCGAAGCCCAGCGGGTATGAAAAGGAGAGAAAGAGATTAAATTAAATAGCTCTTCAGAACACTAGCCATGATACAGACGGTATACAGACTCAGTGAGGCAATGTCTAACAATTATCGTTATATTTCAACCAATTTACACAAAACCTTGACCAATTATATAGCTAAACCTTCCTCATGAATCACTTTATCTACTGGTGAAAGCCGCATGAAAATCCGTTGAGTAGTTTTTGAGTTTATCGCGAACAGACAGACAGACGTGGCAGAAGTCTTTTTTCTATAATATGTAGTGAAATAGGATGTAAAAGCAACGATATGTTTTAATTTACATATTAACGAGATATCGAAATGATTTCTCAAATATTTTTTGCAATATATTCGCTTTTTTTTTTCCTCGAACTGACTACGCTATTGACCCGGCAGGGTCTTCACAGCTTCACCGGACTACTATATATTCGCTAAAGTCCTAATTATAATGGATTAAATAGTTTTGGGTCAGCGAATTCCTTCTCGTTACCTAATGTGGTAAAATAGTTGTTTTGTTATTGAGTTCTTAACTGCGGTACGATTTGAATGCTTGGATTGTCTGTTGCTTTTCAACTTAACTCGTTTTATTTTAACTTCATATTGTATTTTTAGTTTAATCACACTCGTTAACTGCCCATTCGTTTATTTGATTTTATTTACTGCCCTAAAATAAATAATTTGTGTACTCGATTCGTGGGCGGCGGAGCGTGTAGCGTGCTGGCCATTTATATTGTCTCTGACCTTTTTGAATATGAGCGACATATTCGATGACGGACGGATATATATTTTTCCTCAACATACAAGCCCATATTAAAAGTCTCGATTGCAATGTCCGTGTTTAATTTATTACATACATATTGTATTAAACACGCCTCAAAAAGCGGATTGTTCTCTTAGAACTATGTTTTTTTTTTTCGAAGTGACTACGTTATTGACCAAGCAAGGTCTTAACAGCTTCACCGGACTACTAAGGCGAGCGCTTAAGGCACTCAGCCGATTTTATTTTGACAACTAGCTCAAGGGTGCGCGGCACACCTCGGCTTTGGCTGTTGCCTGATACATGCAATTCACGACCTATGTAAGTTAACCTAAGCTAAGCTAACTATTCATACATATATGAGTTGTTGAAACATATATGTGTACCAAGCATACATAACTTAACAACTCTTATATATATTTCGTATCGGATAATATTCTAAACTATTTCAGTTTGATAAGGGAATAAAGATAAAACCCTTCCACTTGCATGGGTGTAAGCGTGTATGCGTGCACGTGTGTGGAGGTGACATGAGTAATGTTGTCGCAGTGATGTAAGATTTTGTGTCACTGTATCGCGGTTAGAACTATGTTGTTTTTCTATGTAATATTGCTTACATGTATTTCTGAGCACCGTCTCCAAACACGCGTTGAATAAGCGCCTCAGCTTCTCTCCTAGTGCTCCCAGTGTCTCCAGTCCAGCTCTACCACCTACAGTAGGTATATATTTATCTATTTCCTTGGTAACAGTTTTTGTATGTACCTCTGACAATATGTAAGCAAAATTGTATGACGATCAGTCGAGCAGTTAACGCGTGAAAGCGTAACAAATAAACACATTCGTATTTGCATTATTAGTTAGGGTTAGGGTAGTGCCCGCGATCCAGCAGGACATGATTTCCATGGCTTACCATCAAAATCAATTCAAAATTCAATTTTGATTTGATTTCAGTTTAGGCCCTAATAAGGCGCTTATAAACATCAAAACTACCACCGGTTCGGACAAACCACCCACTCATCGAGAAGAACCGGCAAGAAACTCGATCGGGTACATCTTTTTAACATATATATATATACATATATACGTTACAATACCGTTTTTAGTGGATGCACAGAGAGGAGCCAATTCCAGACATCACTCTCGTTCACATACAGACCCACTCTATAATAGCCTTTTGACACCAAAACCCCCTTGACGTGGCGCTTAAAATTACAGTCCAGCAAATCGGTAATATGCTTTGGGACTCTGTTATAAAACCTAACACAATTATACCGTTCTTTTATAAAATGCAATTTATCAAAGTTTTTACAGGCATACATTAAATTATCAAGAATGTATTGGGAGGGCAGAGTTAAGAGACCAAATGCCTGAAACTTCGTTTTTAATGATTCGCAAGGTTCCATATTATATATTGCTCAAATTCCGCTTTTTGTAATAAGGATATAGTGTCTACCTCAGCAGCCGTCCTCCACATCAGAATACCATAAGACATTAAGCTATGGAAGTAAACGAATTAGAATAAAATAACAGTGGCTATATCTGTAAGATGGCAAAATCTTACACTATGAATTCCCTACTATTAAAACCTGATCAAATAATATGTATATTGTATATATATATATATTGTATAATATATATATGTGTATACACATATGTCAAACCTGTCATTCAATGAATCCAAACAATTTTTTTTATATATTATAGGAGGCAAACCAACAGACAGTTCAACCGATGGTAAGTGATCAATATCAACAAATATTTATTCTCTGTGCACATTTAATAAACTATTAATTTCGGTGGTCTTTGCAGATACTTATTATCCGATATATATTAAATAAACATATTCGGAAATAAATGAAATTATAGTGATTGTTTGTTATGCTAGAAACATCTTCTTAGTAAATGGATATGAAAGTAAATATGGTATTTTTAATTTAAAAAAATATGTGTTGTTTTTTTTTGTTTATTTAAAAATTATGTTGTCGTCTCGTTAAAGTCTGCTCAAGTTTCGTCTGGTTAATATCAGCAACGACTACAAGCCAATTAGGCTACTTTTTTTTTTTTAATAGTGTTTAGTGCACATGTAATTAAATAAAAACCTTAGTACCGCGAACGACCCACACGCATGTTTACACTGAATTTTTTTTTTTAAATTGTAGCACGGCAATATGACTGCACTATTCCTGATGGTAAGCACAGTACAATTAAAATACAATGGCGATCACCGAGTGACACACTATCCATCGCCGATCGCCGCTGTCATGCCGGCCTGCGAAAAGCTGGATATGCATAGGCTGATCTCGAAACGCGACCCGTATAAGCGAATCACTATGCCGGAATTTTTCGACATATGCATGGTGGTTGCGACCCAGTCAGGCTGTAAAACCCTTCCACCCCTCTATCGCCATTGCCTCGTTCGTTATTCAGCAGGGTGCAGCACGTGCTGGTGAGGTTGGCTTGGGTGTCTCAAGTCTTATGATGTTATTCGACACCCCTTACACGTCACCTTATATGTCTACGCGAATGAAGCCATGTGTAACAAGTAGTGGACAATAACTATGATACTACTATTCAATAACATAATACAATACAATACTATACATAAGACGAAACTGGTTCAGTAATACACATATAACAAAATTGTAAATTTAACGTGTCTGTATTTTTTAGTTTTTTGTAAAAAACATTGTTGCAGGTGTCTTGGAATAAGTATTAAAATAAAGTTCACGATAAAACCTCACCTCAGAAAATAATAAAGCATACCCTCGAGTAACATTTAGTCTTGGTTTCATTAAAATCGGTTCACTCTATCAAAAGTTATTGTAATTTTAATGACGACGCGACTTAAGTACGAGACAAAAATAGATAGGTAAATGGACTTAATACATTCACATGATTTTTATTTATTTATTTACACATTATGCGTTAAATACGCTATGGCAGACTTAATGCCGAAGACATTCTCTACCAGTCAACCATTAGATTAGGGGTGTAAGGGGTGTCGAATAACATCTAAGACTTGAGACACCCAAGCCAACCTCACCTGCACGTGGTGCACCCTGCTGAATAACGAACGAGGCAATGGCGAAAGCGGGGTGGTAGGGTTTTACAACCCGACTGGGTCGCAACCACCATGTATATGGCGAAAAGGCCCGTCATAGTGATTCGCTTCTGCGGGTCGCGTTTCGGGATCAGCTTGTGCATATCCAGGTTTTCGCAGGCCGGCATGACAGCGGCGACCAGCGATGGATGGTGTGTCGCTCGCTGGTCGCCGTTGTTTTTGGATTATACTGTGCTTACCATCAGGCACAGTGCAGTCATTTTGCCGTGCTACAATAAAAAAAAAAAAGATAAATGTTGGTAGGTGTAAAAGGTGAGGTTTTTATAAAATTATGTTTAACCTATTTAATATCACAATATATAAATAAAATATCAACACCAATATACTACTTATATACAATATAACAATATCATACATAAATATCAATACAATAAATAAAAGTATAATAAGTCAACATCAAGTACTAAATACAGCATTAACCAGATAATTCTGCTAAATGAGACTGGTAAAGCCGACGTACCCTGACTTTAGAACTGAAACGGTTAGAGGACATCCTGATTTCATAAGGTGTGAGTGTGTGTGGTGGGAGTGATTTTATTAGTTTTATATTAGGTTCCAAGCGGACGGAGTCGCGGGCACATCTGGTATTTAATATCGGTCCAATGTTTTATGTATTTATTGGTCGACCTTAACATAATTTAAAACCTGTTTGAATTACATAGGCTTCTTATATTATATTATTACCTCATATTCTATACATCTAATAAAGCGTTCTTTGCCAGGCGTCAGGGTTCGCTACAGTTCGTCATGGGGGGGGTCTAATACCCATCCTCTTGAAGAGTCTACCATCTTGACCCCTCAGACCGAAGTCAGGGCCCGTTAGGAGGAGATAAAACTTGTCAGGTGAGCAGACGTGGTGTCGGTAAGACAGTCCGTGCACCCCGGGTCAGAAAGTCTAGGTCAGAAGGTCAGTCTGCACTGTGCCTGATGGTAAGCACAGTACAATCCGAAAACAATGGCGACCACCGAGTGACACACTATCCATCGCCGGTCGCCACTGTCATGCCGGCCTGCGAAATGCTGGATATGCACAGGATGATCCCGAAACGCGACCCGCAGAAGGGAATCACTATGACGGGCTTTTTCGCCATATACATTTAACTCAAATAAGCTTCCAACGAAGCAGAAACACTCTCACAGGTACTATCTATACGTACATATAACAAAACTGTAACTATATATATAATCGAACTGCAACAAGGCCAAATCTGTACATTATTTTGAAGTTATACTTCTTTTGGCGCGCTAGGGCAAAATGATGAGAGTAAATTTGTACGATGCGCGCGCACACAGTCACGAGAAACCGATACCCTGAAGTTAGCCATAGTGAACATTTTGTTTCTTTGTATTTCTTCGTATTAAAACTTTCAATGTATTAAATACCTTTTTTCTATTGTTAGTGTCGTTTTTTCTACAAACGTAGAATAAGGCGAAAGGTAAAATTTTTGAAAAGATTTTTATCGTGTTACGCCGAAGAAGTATAACTTCTAACGCGTGTACATTTACATACACGCATACATTTTTAAATTATAATCGCGGTAGACTTTGTTATCGACGTAGAAGCTAAAAAAAATCCTTCTATAATTTTTGTCTGTCTGTCTGTTCCTGAGAAAGCGTATCACTCTGAAAGTATTAAACCAATTTGGACGAAACTTGACACAGTGATTATTGATATTTAATATGAATGCACCTCTAATGTGTCTGCACTTTTAGATTTTTTGTGAAAAAAATTTTTGCTGGGTCTAAGAATAAGTAATAGAATACATTTCAATCAATTTTAGAAATGTCTGTCTGTCTATCTGTCTGTATGAACACGCACCACTGCTAAAGCACTGGGTTCACAATAAACCTCAGCAAGAAAATCATAAAGCATATCCGAGAGAAGTCATGTTGCCGTACAATGCAATATATACAATATACATACAATACATTGTACGGACCGACGAAAGCGTTGGTTCGGGACTCAACGATCATTTTTTTTGTTATTTGTTTCTCTTTAAGTAGCATAGGGAGATGAAATATAGATTAAATTTTTAGCTAATCTGTCTGCTATATATAGCACTTTTTTATATCATAAGTGGCAAACGAACAGGTGGGTCACCTGATGTTAAGTGATCATCACCGTCCATGGACACTAACAACACGAGAGGGGTCGCCAGTGCGTTGCCACCCTTTGGGAGGAAGCGTTAGAGGAGGGACAGGGAGAGGAAAGAGGAGAGGGGAGGGGAGATGGGCCTCCGGCGCTCTCACTGACCGAACGAAACTCAACAACGCCAAGCACTGTTACTTCACGTCGGTTTCCTATGAGAGGGTGGTACTACCCCGGACGAGCCGACCCATTCATGCTGAAACCAGTAATAGCTTCAGCGTGGCTCTACACAAAGAAAACTTACCAAAATCCGTCAAACATTTAATTAACTACAAATTTTTGATTTTCATCCGTTATCTTCGAGAACTCCTTACGTTCTAGGAGACAAAAAGTATCGTAGATGTAACTTTACAATATTAGTTATCACTGTTTCAAATTTAGTCAGAAGTGGTTCAGTACTTTCAGAGTGAAACGTGTTCACAGGGACAGCCAAAAATTTCTAAAAATGATTGAAATGTAATCTATTACTTGTTCATAGACACCTGCAATAATTTTTTTCATGACAATCGAAAAAATAGAGACACTCTAGATTTACATTCTTATTATGTGTTTTTATTATTTATCAATTCGTTATTATTATTATTACATAGTATAAAACAAAGTCCCCTACCGCATCTGTCTGTCTGTCTGTTCGCGATAAACTCAAAAACTACCGAACGGATTTTCATGCTGTTTTAACCAGTGGATAAAGTGATTCATGAGCAATATTTTGGTATATGATTTGTCAAGGATTTACTTATAATCAGGACGGGACAACGTCTGCCGGGCCCGCTAGTTAATGTATATTATGAATTTATATATTATATTTTTGTCAAATTAACCAATTACTTGACCAGTTAATTTCAAAGGGTATGTAAGGTATGGAACGTAAGTCATGTTAAAAATATTTAATGTAGGATGAAAAAAGGTTTTTTTTTTTTTATCGTGGGGAAATCCCTTATGGATACACCACCCTCTCGGGGGAGAGGGTGGGTTATGTCCGACTCGCACGGGCTAAAACCCCACGGTGTACGTCGTCCGCTATAGTTGGGGCGGCACGAGATCTCTATAGACTTCATCGTGCCGCCCCAGCGGTTGGCCCAGCAGCAAAAGCGCTGCCGCCGGGCCCCGTCTTGTTGGGAGACAGCCGTGTACACACCGGCCATCTCCTCCGTCCGCCGGACCTGTGCAATGGGAAGATGGGCCCCCCGACCCATCTTCCCTGGTCCGGTTACAGTGGGAGGAGGCGGTCAAACTGACGCCTCCTCCTGCCCGTCCTCCGTTGGCGGAGACGGCCACTTTGAGGGTCTTGCTCACGGACCCTCTCCGCCGCCTCCTTCTGCGAGACGACTTCCTCACAGAAGGAGGCCATTGCGCTCCAGTTATCCTCACTACCGAGCATGGCCGCAACCACGCTCGGCAGTGAGAGGTCTTGCCCTACCGCCGCAGCCAGAGTGCGACGTTGCTCCTCCCATGCAGCACACTCAGACAGAGTGTGCTGCGCGGTGTCCGGGTCAACGCCGCACTGATGGCATACGGCGGTCGGCTCCCTGCGTGCTATCCGGTGCAGGTACCAACCGAAGCACCCGTGCCCGGTCAGCACCTGTACCAGACGGAACGTCAGGGAGCCCCCCTTCCTCTGATACCATTCCGACAGGACCGGGCGAACGGCGTCGATCGTGTATCGACCGTAACGCGCGTCCGCCAGGTCCTGCCTCCACCTCTCTACCATCTCCTCCCTCACTCTTCTCCTTCTTTCCTCTATTTCTCTGGGAGCTAGAGGCTCCCCAATTCGTTTCTTGGCCGCCATATACTCATATACGGCGGCAAGCACCTCTGCCTCTAGCTCCCAGGGAAGGGAGCCGGCCAACACCATGGCCGCCGCCGAGGACACCGTTCGGTACCCTCGAATCACCCTCAACGCCACGGTACGCTGTGCAGCTCGCAGCGCACGGATATTTGTAAAAAAAAAAAAAAGGATGAAAAAAGGTAATCGAAACGTAAAAGTAAAATGAAAGATAGCGAAACGCCTTTTTCATTTACATGTGTGTATATGTTGTGTGTCATTCAAGCAGTAGTGTGGGTAATGTATATTTTAATTAATTTAATGTGTTTTTAATGCATTTTATATAAAAAAAAATAGCTTTGTGCACTTCTCCTCCAAATAAACTCTAACTATGCCAAATTTCATGTTCACCCGATCACGCAATTCGCTTAAAAAGGGTTTACAAAGTTTTCGCTTCACGTATTAAAATATAGATATTTCTCTACTCACCCAAATGGAGCGCTCGGTTGACAAAGATTAACTCAGCTCCTACACGTTTAATCTTCAACTAACTCTAACTCATACTAGGTACAGTTTAACTTAACACTTCAATAAATAACAGAATGAACTAGGATATACACATAATAGAACTGATGTTTGTACTGGAACCGGTCTGTGATAAATATACCTTTTAGTAACGGGTTTGCTTGCATAATCTATACATATAATAAAAATGTACAAATCTAACGTGTCTTTAATTTTTTTTGATTTTCGTGAAAAAAATTGTTACAGGTGTCTAGCAATAAGTAATAGAATACATTTCAATATTTTTTAGAAATGTCTATCTGTCTGTTTGTATGAACACGCAACACTGCTAAAGCACTAAGTTTACAATAAAAATCATATAATAAATCATAAAGCATATCTTCGAGAGTAACTTAGTCTATGTTTCATTAAAATCGGTCCACTCTATCAAAAGTTATTGTAATTTGAATGACGGTTCGAGTTAAGTACGAGCGAAAAGTCGTAATCTATACTAATGTTATAAAGCTGGAGGGTTTGTTTGATTGTACGCACCAATCACAGGAACTCCTGGTCTAATTAAAAATATTTCATAGATAGATACATAGATAGATGTGTGTGAGGGTGAGCGAGGGTGTCGATTAACATCTAAGACTTGAGACACTCAAGCCAACCTCACCAGCGCGTGTTGCACCCTGCTGAATAACGAACGAGGCAATCGCGACAGCGGGGTGGTAGGGTTTTAAAGCCCGACTGGGTCGCGACCACCATGCACGTAGCGAAAAAGCCCGTAATAGTGATTCGTTCTGCGCGTCGCGTTTCGGGATCAGCTCATGCATATCCAGTAGTGAATTACTATCGCTGTGGCTCGAGTACCGGTGAGATGATTAACACTGGTCACCTCTGGACACGGACGGAGGTTGTTTGCACACGCAGGCCGGCATGCCAGCGGTGACCGGCGAGGGGTAACGCATCTCTCGGTAGTCGCCATTGTTTTTGGATTGTACTGTGTTCATCATCAGGTGCAGTCACTTTGCTGTGCTACAATAAAAAAAAAATGATGAGTACATTTTTCTCCTTTGTCTGCCGATTGTTTTTGTTTAGTATGTTTGAAGTGAAAACTTCTTAAGGTGCGTTGATCGGTATGTTTGGTACAGGAGATAAACTTGTAGTTTCGCGTCAAGACATGCTATATCAGCATGACCGGCCGTATTGCGCTTGCGTGGCTTGAAGCGGAGCTGCGTGGAGCACGCGGACAAACACCATTACACTAGATTTTTATATATCTAGATTCATGCTCGACACTTGAAGGGCTACAGATTAGACCTAAGGTCTTTAATTAATAAAGGCCTATAATTACATAATACTTTATAGGCACCTTTATACATAATAACGTGTAATTGAAATGGTTATTAATGCAAGTAATTTGAATAACTCGATCCTAATTCACGGTCTCTGCGACCTTAATATGCATTTCTAATTTTGTACCAGCTCTAGTTTATCGATCGTTAAACCGTCAACTAGTCTATATTAATCAATTATTGAAGTAAAAGTCCTTTAGAGGCGACTAGGAGGTAACTGGACAACAATGCAACGGAAGTCCGTTACGGCAATATGGCGTCACATGTGTGTACCGTCCGGTTTTTAAATATTTTTGATAATGTCAATTAATAGCTCATAAACGAATCAATAAACAATAAAAAGTATTAAAATGAATAATAATAAAATTAATTATGTATATATAGGCGCGCGACCGGGCTGCCATCTAGTTTCAATGTTTTACTTCAATCGCGTGTGACGGTTACACGTACTCATTTTTTTTAATACCATGGTATTTGACCACGACCGTTGTCAAATGACGATGTGCTCTCAGATCGTAAACACATTAAACTCAGACGATACTACTGGCTTTCCAGAACAGCTGTAGGGACACGACAACAGATCCGCAAAAAACAGTCCGCAAAAACTTAGATATGCTGGATCTAGTAAAAGACCAGCAAAATTTAAATATTAGAAACGGCAACAAATTAGTCATTCCATGCTCCAGTCTCGCTAAGTCCAAAAACAGTTTTTTAGGTAATAGTGTTAGGTTTTATAACAAAGTCCCAAAACACATTACCGATTTGCCCGATAGCGAGTTCAAGAACCATGTCAAACGGGTTTTAATATCTAAAGGTTATTATAGGGTGCATCAATATGTGAACGATTGTGACGCCTGAAAATGACGCCCCTCTCTGTGCATCCCCTAATAACAAATGTAACTATTTATGTTTTGTAAAAATATATGACATGAAAAGATAAACCAGATCGAGTTTCCTGCCGGTTCTTCTCGATGGCTGGGTCGTTTTCCGAACCGGTGGTAGCTTTGACGTTCATAAGTATTTAGTATTTACTAGCGTCCGGCGTAGTTGCCACGCCCTGATTATAAAAACAAATTATATACCAAAATCTTCCTCGTGAGTCACTTTATCTACTGGTGAATAAACGCATGAAAATCCGTTCAGTAGTTTTCGAGTTTATTGCGAACAGACAGACAGACAGACGTGGCAGAGAACTTTGTTTTATACTATGTAATAATTTATATTATATACTAGTGTGCGCGGTGGACTTTGTCCCGCTCTAATAATAAAAAAAAACACTGATAAATTGTATACCTAACCCTTCCTCATGAATCACTTAGCCTGTAATTCAGCGGTGCTCAAATCTATACTGCTGGTGACCCACCTCAATATTGTTAGACTACGATCGATTGACTCTGAAAGGTTGCAAGTATGTGTGATACAGGATCAAGGCCGTAGCTAGAGTCGAATTTGTGGTAGGGTAGCATTGGTTACAGGTAGGGCGGAAACTTGTGATTTCAAGGTAGGGCATTGATCCACAATGCACCCCTCCTAGCTACGACCGTGTGCAGTATTATCGTCTTGGTTTGGGTAACTCCCGCTAAAAATCGTTAAAGTGATGAGAGAGTTGTTCTGGCCGCACTGCAGATCAAATAAATTTTAGTTGTTCGTTCACTACATTTCGGTATAGTTTAGTAGGTAGGTACCTACTAAAACAAAATCTGTGTCGGCGATTTTTTCTCGAAAACGACGCAAAAAGCATTCGCGATCAACCGTTCCAGCAGTCCTGTTGTAACTGGTCTAGCTCCTAAACTAGATCCACGTCCATCATGAATCTTGGCAAGGATTATCTCTACATTGTTAGCTATTTTCAGAGAAATCATTACATAGTATAAAATGAAGTCCTCTACGGCGTCTGTCTGTCTGTCTGTTCGCGATAAACTCAAAAACTACTGAACGGATTTTCATGCGGTTTTCTCCAGTGGATAAAGTGATTCATGGGGAACGTTTTGGTATATAATTTGTCAAGGTTTTATTTTTAATCAGGGCGGGACAACGTCTGCCGGGCCCGCTAGTAAATTATAAATATTAATTATTCCAACTTTGAAATTCCACATTCAATAATTATGATATACAACTATTCTATTCTTACAAAAAAGGTTATATTTTCTTTTTAAATTTCATTTTTTTTTATTAATTATAAATTCAACCGTTTTATAAAAATACCCTTGGAACTAGTGCCCATGGCGGCAAATTTTCAGAGGCGGCAAAATTCGGAGAATTAGAAAAACGACGCTTTATCGAAAATGCTTTTTTATTTTCCGACTTCTAACTACAACATATTTATATACATTCATACACATACATACTTCATCATTACATAGTATAAAACAAAGTCCCCTGCCGCGTCTGTCTGTCTGTCTGTTCGCGATAAACTCAAAAACTACTTAACGGATCTTCATACAGTTTTTACCAGTGGATAATGTAATTCATGAGGAACGTTTTAGTATATAATTTATGACGGATTTTTTCGTAATCAGGGTGAGACAACGTCTGCCGGGCCCGCTAGTATTATATAAAACCTAGTTTGACACATCCAAATTTAATATGTACTCGTATATTATGTATGTTGATAAATATTTTATTTATCACAATATACTATATGATATACCCATATATTATGGTGTAATTAATTTAAAACGTTTCTAAGTTATATATATGACACGCTATAATACGTCACAGTACAGAGATTAGCGTCTGAGATACAGGCTCGGCCTAGTTCAGACGCTAAGATACATAGATATGTAACAATACTGTATGTCATAATATAAACCTTTTTAACACGCTTTTATTAGCTTCACCTGTATGTATGTATGTAACCGACCCCTTTGAGCTCAATTTTGTCCTACTTTGAACGATCACATTTAATTCAAACTTTGCACACCTGTCAAAGGTCCATGATAATGCAATGATCCGAAAAAAAAGTTAAAAAAAATTAACTAAATTTATCACGCTTTTTATTAGCTTCACCTGTATGTATGTATGTAACCGACCCCTTTGAGCTCAATTTTGTCCTACTTTGAACGATCACATTTAATTCAAACTTTGCACACCTGTCAAAGGTCCATGATAATGCAATGATCCGAAAAAAAAGTTAAAAAAAATTAACTAAATTTATCACGCTTTTTATTAGCTTCACCTGTATGTATGTATGTAACCGACCCCTTTGAGCTCAATTTTGTCCTACTTTGAACGATCACATTTAATTCAAACTTTGCACACCTGTCAAAGGTCCATGATAATGCAATGATCCGAAAAAAAAGTTAAAAAAAATTAACTAAATTTATCACGCTTTTTATTAGCTTCACCTGTATGTATGTATGTAACCGACCCCTTTGAGCTCAATTTTGTCCTACTTTGAACGATCACATTTAATTCAAACTTTGCACACCTGTCAAAGGTCCATGATAATGCAATGATCCGAAAAAAAAAGTTAAAAAAATTTAACTAAATTTATCACGCTTTTTATTAGCTTCACCTGTATGTATGTAGCCGACCCCTTTGAGCTCGATTTTGTCCTACTTTGACCGATCAGATTTCATTCATACTTTGCACACCTGTCAAAGGTCGATGACAATGCAATAATCCGAAAAAAAATAATTAAAAAGTTAAACTAAATTTATCACGCTTTTTATTAGCTGCACCTGTATCTATGTTTGTAACCGACTCCTTTGAGCTCGATTTTGTCCTACTTTGAACTATCAAAGGTCGATGACAAGTTAAAAAAAATTATCTAAAAAAAAACAGAAAATAAAATTTAATAAATTTGGATTAAGAATAGTGTAAATTAGAAATAAATGTATATTTTTGTAGAAAGGTGAAAGGTGCTGATATTAACAGTGATGCATGTTTATATCAGCACCTCCAGATATCAGTATTTTTATCATTTTTTTGTCAATTTAAAAAAAAAATATACATTTATTTCTACATATTCTACATATATAATATTTATTGTATTTTATACTATGTAATGATTGTAACGTTCATCACAGGTTTTATGTTTATCACCAAGGTATGTAAGTGTTATATATTTTTATTACTTTTAAACACGACATTTATCTATACATATAATAAAAATGAAGTGTCTGTATGTAATATGAAAATATATTTTTCATTACCGATTGGGTACGAAAGTATACACGCTACTGATAGCAAAAATGTAATTTTTAAAATTTTTGTCGGTCCTTCTGTCTGTTTGTTCCGGCTAATCTCCGAAACCGCTGAACCGATTTTGACGGGAATTTTGGCGGTCACCTTCCGCCGGGCGGACCGTGGGGGCGGCTCTACAAGGTTTATTAGCTTGAACGATCCCTTGCCGCCCCCACAAAACGGTCCGAGTGAACCGATTTTAATGAAACCAAAAACTTTTTTTTTTTTTATCGTAGCACAGCAAAGTGACTTTACTGTGCCTGATGGTGAGCACACTATAATCTAAAAACAATGGCGACCACCGAGAGACACACTATCCCTCACCGGTCGCCGCTGTCATGCCGGCTTGCATAAATGTCTCTTCACGTTACGCTTGAAGGACCCCATATTATAGGAAGGAGGGAACACACTGGCCGGGAGATTGTTCCACAGCTTCACGGTACGGCAGAGATAAGAAGTTGCGAACTTTTTAGTTCGTGCCCAGATAGGATTTACCGTAAAACTATGGCTCCGGAGCCCAGCACGCGTGGTTCGGGTATGAAAAGGAGAGGAAGGTATTAAATTGAATAGCTCTTCAGAACACTCGCCATGATACAGACGGTAGAACACGCTCAGTGAGGCAATGTCTCTGCGCAACTGAAGCGGCTCTATAAATTGTGTAATGTCTGAATCATTAACAATGCGGACAGCCCGTCTCTGCAACCTGTCCAGGGTATCTAGTAGGTATTTGGCGGAACCGTCCCAGAGGTGCGAACAATACTCCACGCAAGGCCGAACTTGTGCCTTATAAAGGAGGTATAGCTGATCTGGCGTGAAAAACCGTCGCACCCTGTTCAAGATTCCGAGTCTCCGAGACTAAATGTTACTCGAGGACATGCTTTATGATTCTTGTGATCTTTATCGTGAACGTAGTACATTAGCAGTGATGCGTGTTTAAACAAACAGACAAATAGATAGACAGACATTTCTAAAAATGATTGAAATGTATTTTATCACTTACTAGCTGACCCGTGCAATCTGCATCGAATCAGTTATGTAATTATTTACGACATCACATTATAAACCTCAAACATAACAGTATTTCTCCACTATTTAACGGATGTTATTAGATATATAAACCTTCCTCTTCAATCACTCTATCTATTAAAAAAACCGCATCAAAATCCGTTGCGTAGTTTTAAAGATTTAAGCATACATAGGGATATAGGGACAAAGAAAGCGACTTTGTTTTATACTATGTAGTGATTGATTCCAAGACACCTGCAACAATTTTTTTCACAAAAATCTAAACATTACATCTAAACGTTACATTTAGATTCTTATTATATGTCGTATGTATGTCGTATATAGTCGTAGATATAGATATGGCCGTGTGGTGCCGGCAGAGTAGAATAACACCACCCCATATCTTCCCATGGGTATTGTAAAAAGCGATTAAGAGAGTGCGAGATAGTACTGACTCCTTGTATTTTCTCACCGTGATACTATACCATCTATCTGAGTCCTTCTCCGGTCGTAACAGCCCCCGTTCCACTGGGTCCAGAAGAACAAGGACGAGTATTTTTATATCATAGGAGGCAAACGAACAGGTCAACTGATGTTAAGTGATCACCACCGTCCATAGACACTTGCACACACCGGATCACCGCCTTCAGCTTTATAAGGCGCAAGACCGTCCACACATGGAATATTGTTCCCACCTCTGGGCCGGAGCACCTCAATGTCACCTACTTCCTTTTGACCGAATCCAACGTCGAGCGGCTCGAATCATCGGCAACCAGG
>MU158823.1:569070-586842 GCA_015888305.1 Antheraea pernyi
CAGAGTTTTCTCACTAATAGTAATACAATATTAGATATAATAAACCATTATAAAAATATAAAATAGGACAATTATAATAGAAAAATAAATGCAAATAAAATGACATTTCAGTGTCGAGTGTCATTTTACTTTATGATATGGGATTTTATTGTGAACACAGTACTTCAGCAGTGATGCGTGTTCATCCGGTGAAGCTGTAAATAGTCCGGTGAAGCTGTAAAGACCTTGCCAGGTCAATAGCATAGTCAGTTCGAAAAAAAAAGAGGGGCGAGGCCAAACTATTTCTATCACAGGTTTAAAATCGGTAATTTTATTCAAAATTTGATATTATCAGTTAGTTTAAAGCTTAAAATATAACTTATTCGACATGTATTTAGCGAAAGTAATATACTCCGGCCGTTAAATTGCTTTTTCGGGTATTATTTTTGCAACTTTTGAATACATTGCGGCATGTGAAACGGGCTTACATGGGATGTGTTACAAACAAACTAAACAAAATAAGGTCACACATTTCAAGTTAGCTCGTATTCACCGAGACGTATTTTTCGCGCCGACCCGTTATCTAGTTATTGTTGATCGAAGGTTTATATGAATACTAATCACTGCTAAAATACGTTCATGATAAAACCCCTTCAAGAAATTCATAAAGCATGTCTTCGAGTAACATTTAGTATTTGTTTCATCGAAATCGGTACACTCTATCAAAAGTTATTGTACTTTTAATGACGAAGCTACCTAAATACGAGAGATAAGTAAGTTAATCACTGCTTTTGTAAATAAGGATTCACGAGGACAAAGCCGCGGTTACAGCTAGTTATGTAATCTTTTTATTAACAATCTCATGATAATTATAGAACGTCCATAAAATCATCTTGACGTAAGCAATTAGATAACTCTATATATCTTCATTACATAGTATAAAACAAAGTCCCCTACCGCGTCTGTCTGTCTGTCTGTTCGCGGTAAACTCAAAAACTACTGAACAGATTTTCAAGCGGTTTTCATCAGTGGATAAAGTGATTCACGAGGAACGTTTTTGTATATAATTTGTCGAGGATTTTTTTTATAACCAGAGCTGGAGAACGTCTGCCGGGTCCGCTAGTCTGTTTATATAAGAAATAGCGGTTACTTGCAAGGTTATATAAAAAAATACCTAATCCTTTTTTTAATAAATTATGATGTAGTTATTGAAGTGAAAGTTATGGGTGGGTTTGAAATTCTGATCGGCGACCTTTTTGTGTAACGATGTAGTGGGTGTATACACTGTGTCGGGTAGAGTATTGAAAACATCGGTTCTCGTCCGATCACCGAAGTTAAGCAACTTCGGGCGCGGTTTTTACTTGGATGCCTGACCGCCTGAGAAAACCGCAGACGTTGGCATTTTGTTATATTTTTTTATTAAAATGTTTCTCCGTCATACAAAAGTTTCATTTCTATCATGTGTCTTTAATGGTGGTAGAGCCACGCTGAAAAACTATTATTGGTTTCAGTATGAATGGGTCGGCTCGCCCGGGGTAGTACCACCCTCTCATAGAAAACCGACGTGAAGTAACAGTGCTTGCATTGTTGCGTTTCGTTCGGTCAGTGAGAGCGCCGGAGACCCATCTCCCCTCCCCTCTCCTCTCCTCTCCCTTTCCCTCCCCTAACCCTTCCCTCCGAAAGATGGCAACGCACTTGCGACTCCTCTGGGGTTGTTAGTGTCCATGGATGGTGGTGATCACTTAACAGCAGGTGACCCACCTATTCGTTTGCCACCTATGACATAAAAAAAAAAACGATACACCCTGTTTTTTTATTCATAGAACGCTTAAAAACAATATATACCAAGTAAATGTTTAAAGGATGACACTCTTTTATCGTGTAGTAGTTCATGGTCACATTTAACATATAATATAATAATTTCAAAACAAATACTAATAAACAACACAGAGAACCTTAGTTAAAGTTAGTTCGAAAACTATTAAAAGTATGGGAACGTAAAAAAAATCATACCTAGGTTCCATTAACAAAATTCAAGGGGCGCTTTTCAAAGTTAATCATTACGTAACTGCTTATCGTGGGAACGCCGCACAGTCGAACAAAGGAAAGCGGAGCGGAGTGGGGCGAGCCGCGACAGGGCGTGATTCATTTATTACGCCAATTCGTTTTTGCATAAATCACCTGATGTTGAATGTATATCAGTTTTGCGTTTTTCGAGCTAATTAAGTCAAATATTAAGTACCAATTTTTTTTATTGATTTAGAACAAGAACCAAGTTATAAGTAATCTGTGGGAGTATTGCAACTCCTTAACCAGGCATGTTGTATACATACATAACATATACACTAGCTGAACTTTTTGGAGGAGGCAGCAAGGTCAGTTATCGTAATCATTGGGGCTATACGAAAAGAGTATTTAAGACATTTTCGAGGCCCTACTGGTAGATAGATACAGGACTATTTAGAGCAGTGTTTTTCAAACGTTTCCTTGACACGGCCCCTTTAGTATGAAGAAATATTACGCGACCCCTACCCATTTTAAAATATTTATTCGATTTCATAATTAGGGTTCGGATAAATATATAAAAGTTATCATATATTTTTTCTGTTTATTTAATTCAAATGATTTTATGTGGTTTAGTTAACATTTTTCTTAATAAATCTTTTAAAACTTTATTGTTTTTTTTACTGCAGCAGCTTTCCCAACCTTTTGCAAATCCGCTATAGAAGCTTCGCGACCCCCCTAAAGAGGCCCGACCCACACTTTGAAAAACACTGCTTTAGAGTATCACGGCCCTTGTTTTGGACTAGTTAATGACAATATACCCTTTAACTAATCAACATAAAATACCTTACTAAACCAGATAAAACACGAAGTTGTAACCTGTAAGTAATAAAAACATTTGCTGGACCACTCGAAAAAAAAAAAAAAAAGATCATTCGATCGCTACAGATATCTCTTGACAATTTAAGGATTCCCGCCAAATATCCCGATAAACTTGTTATTACAAATAAATGATGAGTCATCGGAACGTGGGAAAAAAGAACACACTTAATAATAGAGTTTTAAAATTATTGCGTCTTGAATTTGTTTTAATTTCTCTGATCATGATAACCTTCCAGAGACTTCCATCCTTCGTTTTATTATTTACTAGTTGATTCTCGCGACTTTGCGTTGTCTTCTGAATGCACAAGGGCAAACTTCTATCGTCTTATCTCTATAGAAGATGATATAAGCATAACGTAGCGCGAAGACAATTCTACACTGAACATCGAAGCAAATGCGCAGTAAAACGAAGGAAAGAAATCTATAAACGGACTATAACCATAAGCCGAACGCTTAGGCCGATCTCCGCGCTCTCACTTGCACCGAGCGCTCAGGCGGAACGTGACAATGAGTCATGCGCATGCAGTGCGTGCAGCCTGACGGAATCGATTTATATATATAGATAGATACTATACAAGCCGAACGCTTAGGCCGATTGCTCCTCTTTATAGCTTGTTCCGGGTTCTCGCTTGCACCGAGCGCTCATGCGGAACGTGACAATGACTCATGCGCGTGCAGTCCGTGCAGCCGGACGGAATCAATTTATAAGACGTTATCACGCCAAAATAGTTTGTTTCGTTTTTGCCTTGGCGATTATAAATCGACAACCCTAACTGTTTGCATCCAAGCTAAACCTAACTTATAAGCGTGATTACAGAACGGAGATTTGTTAATAATATTTGGTACGATCATATTGCATGATGGTCAGGTTAGAGCGCATTTTATCGGCTTTATTGACGTGGGTTTGAATCTCGGATGAACTAAGACTTAACTGAAGTATCCATACTGTAGTGATGGCTTTTTGTTGGTTGTTTAAAAAAATGGCAAAGTTCACTCACGCACTCTGTTAGTTTAGTAATATCCACTAATATTCCAACATCCCGCCAAAAATTGCAACTCTTCATTTATCACTAACTACCTGACCCGGGCATTATTAAGCTCTACAACTGTTCTCTGGAACTCAATCATATATCTCTCATAGTTAAGGCAGCGTTCGTAAGAAACGTTTTCGTTCGACCATTTCTTCTCTGACTCCCCAGATATTACCCCCTACAACCTCACAAACTTAACCTCTTTATAATATTACTATAGATAATATAATTAGTTAATAGCTTCTGCCCGCGACTTTGCACGCGTGGAATAGTTATTTTGGGTTAAGACGCAGCGGAAGCTCTCAAAAGGAAAAAAACCCTGATTTTAAAACATTCTTCATTGTTGCTCCGCTCCTATTGGTCTTAGCGTGATGATATATAACAAATAATGTGATTTTCTATTGGTAAAAGAATTTTCAAAATCGGTTTAGTAGTTCCCGAGATTACCCCCTACAACGTCACACACTTTACCTCTTTATAATATTAGTATAGATAATATAAACTCATAACAGCACACACTCGTTGATCTCAAAACACGGTAAACTAAAAGTGAGACACTGTGACTCGTTTATCACGAGCATGGTCATTGAGACTCAGTCACTATCATCCCGGTTAATATTTTTGTAGTAAGTCAGGACCTGTATTCTTTCTCACTCACTCTTTTATATTTAGTTTCTTTTTAATACAAATGTTTATTTCTTTCGTCTTATTTTTGAGCGATTACAAAAGAGGCTTAATCGTTTGTCAAATTTAGCGTTTGTGTGTGTTTATTTTCGTCTATGTATATAATAAGAATGTAAAGCTAATGTGTGAATTCTATACTATATCACTCCTCTCTCCCTTTATATTGCCAATTTCAATTAACCTGTGTGCGAAAAAAACAAGTTTGAAAAAAACGTGTCCGTACTTTTAGATATTTGTGAAAAAAATTGTTGCACGTGTCTTAGAATAAGTGTAATAAAGTAAATTTTCAAAAAAAAGTATTAACCGACTTCAATATCAATAAAAAACCCATAAGGCACTAAAAAGCGGAAAATAAATAGTTTATCAAATTAACCAAATGAAATAAAACATATGAATATGTGTGCTACCTAGAGATGTACTGGAAGTCGTTACCAACCAAAATTTGTGTATTACAGAGACGCGAGATTGGACTTAAACTTTGTACTTATGTAGATGATATGATTTTCGGTTTGGTTGGCACCGACTTCCAATACATCTCTAGGTAGCACACATATCCATATGTTTTATTTCATTTGGTTAATTTGATAAACTATTTATTTTCCGCTTTTTAGTGCATTATGGGCGTTTCTTGAAAGTTTTCTTACTTTGTCACGGATCCCATAATAAGAACATAACCAAACTCTCATCAAACTACCCTTGAAGTACATCCTTTCCAATAAAAAATGAATCATCGAAATCGGTTAACGTGATATTGAGTTATTCGTCTATTTGTCGTGTACATACTTAATGCAAATTTAAAACTTATACGGTTTTGCACTGGATGCCGTTGTCGGAACTGGAATGGGACCACACGGGAAGTACCAGCTTTCAAATAAAAAAAGAATAATCAAAATCGGTTCACCCAGTCCAAAGTTATGAGGTAACAAGCAAACGAACATACGGGTCACCTGATGGTAAGTGATCACGGCCGCCCATGGACAATTGCGACACGAGAGGAAACACAGATGCGTTGCCGGCCCTTAAGAAAGGAGTAGGCTCGTTTCTTGAAAGTTTACTTACTTTGTCACGGATCCCATAATCAGAACCTAACCAAACTCTCATCAAACTACCCTTGAAGTACATCCTTTCCAATAAAAAATGAATCATCGAAATCGGTTAGCGTGATATTGAGTTATTCGTCTATTTGTCGTGTACATACTTAATGCAAATTTAAAACTTATACGGTTTTGCACTGGATGCCGTTGTCGGAACTGGACCAAATTGAAATGGGACCACATGGGAAGCACCAGCTTTCAAATAAAAAAAGAATAATCGAAATCGGTTCACCCTGTCCAAAGTTATGAGGTAACAAACATAAAAAAAAAAAATACAGACGAATTGATAACCTCCTCCTTTTTTTGAAGTCGGTTAAAAATAGATTTCAATCATTTAAAGAAATGTCCGTCCGTTTATCTGTGTGTTTGTTTGCTTGAACTCGCATCGCTGCTAAAGTTCTGCGTTCACGATAAAACCTATTGAAGGGGCTGGTGGGACCGTGTAAATAGGCCCCATCAGGAATATGCGAAAAAATAAATAAAAAGCGTGGGAGCGATTGGTGGCCTTGCCTATAAATACATAAAATAACAAGACCCCAAATAAAAGCGTAGACTGACCTGCAACTCAGCACGGAGAAGCGGCGTCCCAGGCGAAATGTTTGCGGATTATTCTCCAGAATATCTCGTCAAGCGGCCGGCGTAAATATTATGCTACTGTGATTCTTCCAGTGCGGACACCATATGATAATTCAAAGCGTTCACAATATATATTTTAATGCGGTGTAAAAGCGTTGCGGACTAATATTTGTTGGGGTGAAATATATCGAAGAATGACAAAGATTTTATATTGTTCTTTTTTCTTATTTTTATTTTCTTCTATTTGTCACACTGACATCCAAAAAGTTTGTATCTAAGGCGTCTGCATGCTCCGTACTTGACCAATGAGATCCAGGCCAGAAACACATCTCATTATCTGGAGCTCAGCTATTAAATTTATTTATAAGGGACCAACGAACATCATAAAGCATATTTTCCTGTAACATTTAGTCTTGGTTTCATTAAAATTGGCTTACTTTATAAAAGTTATTGTAATTTTAATGACAACGCGACATAAGTACGAGAGAAAAGCAAACGAACAGGTGGATCACCTGATGTTAAGTGATCACCACCGTCCATGGACACTAACAACACCAGAGGAGTCGCAAGTGCGTTGCCACCCTTTTGGACGAAGGGTTAGGGGAGGGAGAGGAGAGAGGAGAGGGGAGGTGGGCCTCCGGCGCTCTCACTGACCGAACGAAACGCAACAATGCAAGCACTGTTACTTCACGTCGGTTTTCTATGAGAGGGTGGTAGTACCCCCGACGAGCCGACC
This sequence comes from Antheraea pernyi, assembly GCA_015888305.1. Classification (NCBI taxonomy): domain Eukaryota; kingdom Metazoa; phylum Arthropoda; class Insecta; order Lepidoptera; family Saturniidae; genus Antheraea; species Antheraea pernyi. The sequence continues at coordinate 576,057 of MU158823.1, forward strand.
CATTCATGCTGAAACCAGTAACAGCTTCAGCGTGGCTCTACCAAATACATTCAGGCGATTTTATTAGTCATTGTCCTCTTACATTAAGTTCCACGCGAACGGAGTCGCGGGGACAACTAGTAATATTTAAAATTGTATATAGCTACACAGCCTGATCTCGTAACGAGACACGCCTAAATATGATACTAAGACCTTCTGAATATTAATTCATAGCTGATTTACAAGCGGATTGGCATTATTCGATTAATATTTTGTTTTGAAGTCAAATAAGGTGCAAATAGTTCATTTCGGACCTTCAGTCTTATTTTAAAGCGTTACCGGTGCCGTAAATAAAAATTTGCTAGTTTTCCTGAGGTTTCCACCCTCCATTGCATTAAATATTCAATAACATTTTCTGGCGGTGGTAGAGCCACGCTGAAACTATTACTGGTTTCAGCATAAATGGGTCGGCTCGCCTGGTGTACCCGGCACACAGAAAACCGACGTGAAGTAACAGTGCTTGCATTGTTGCGTTTCGTTCGATGTGTGAGAGCGCCGCAGGCCCACCTCCCCTCCCCTCTCCTCGCTCCTTTCCCTCTTCCTCCCCTAACCCTTCCCCCAAAGGGTGGTAAATGCATTTGCGACTCCTGTGGTGTTGTTAATGTCCATGGACGGTGGTGATCACTTAACATCAAGTGACCCACCTGTTCGTTTATACATATACTAGCGGGCCCGGCAGACGTTGTCCCGCCCTGATTATAAAAAAATCCTTGTCAATATTATATACCAAAACGTTCCTCATGAATCACTTTATCCACTGGCGAAAACCGCTTGAAAATCCGTTCAGTAGTTTTTGAGTTTATCGCGAACAGACAGACAGACAGACGCGGTAGGGGACTTTGTTTTATACTATGTAATGATATATAAGCACGCCTCAGGACGACTGCGTACAGTTCTATCCAGAAAGAGATTGGATTACTTTTTCTGTTGCTAACAAGGCGGTGGCGAGGGACAAAAATGGCTAAAATTCTCTTTACATAATATTTTATTGGCTGAATTATTCGCCCAGCAAATAAACATAGATCCCAATGAACAGAACATATAAATTACGCTTAACCAATAGCAGAGACATGGTCTTAATAGGATATTGACCCAAATCTATAAATCATTACGTACAATAGAAACACAATCGTTTGGTGTATCGACAGTTTGTATTTTCCTATTGTAATCTCATATAAAGTTGTAAATGTGCATAGCAAATATGTATTTTTTTATCTTCTTCTGCTCTTATACACATATAGAATACTAGCTGACCCGTGCCCACTTCGTTGGGCGGTAATAGGCATTATCAAGCTACACCTTTTTTGTAGAACTCAATCATTCCGCTCCTATTGGTCTTAGCGTGATGATATGTAGCCTATGACAATCACAAATAACGTGGCTTTATATTGGTAAAATAATTTTCAAAATCGGTTCAGTAGTTCCTGAGATTACCCCTTACAACCTCACAAACTTTATCTCTTTATAATGTTAGTATAGATATCCTATATCCATCTAGACACATAATAAGAATGCGTCTGTACGTTTCCGATTTTCGTACAAAAAAGTGTTGTAGGTGTCCTGGAATAAATAATAGAATACATTTCAATCATTTTTAGAAATGTTTTTCCGTTTGTTTAGACACGCATCACTACTGAAGTACTGCGTTGACATTAGAAACTCGTAAAGCATATCCTCGAGTCACATTTATTCTTGGTTTCATTAAAATCGGTTCACTCTATTAAAAGTTATTGTAATTTTAAGACGCGACTTAAGTGCGAGAGAAAAGTACGTAAGTAAATGGACTTAATACATTCAGTTGCTTTTATTAGTCACTTATGTAAAAAACATTAGATTCCACGCGGAAGGAGTTGCGGCCTCAGCTAATTAATCTACATCGTAAAATTCTTAAAACTGACTGAAATTCATTTTTCGCCGTTACTAGACAATTCATTCGCGTGTCACGTAGACTAAACAATTCATTCGCGTGTGTAGGACTTCTTTTATAGGGACACTTGGAGACACTAAAGGGAATTTCCAAAATATCGCAAATTGCCATAAAACCTGGAAAAAATGATACAGTTTGAATTTGAAATTTGGATTTTTGTAAAAGGTCAAAGTTATTCAAATCTAAACTATATTTATTTTCTTGAACAGTTACCGCGTCGCAAAGTGATTTGTCTCTGTAGTAGGGGTCTTAAAAATAATTAGGCCCTTATAATTTTGTATAAATTTATAAGTGGTGACAAAAAAGGTCTGCGTATAATAGCGTAAAAAAGGTCGATAAATATTATAACGGATGCCTGAAGAAACCAAAAGTCGTGGTGGAGTGGTCTGACCTGTGGAATATTATGTACCAACTAATCATTCGAAATTCACTATCAGCTGACAGTGAAGGAAAATATCGTGAGGAAACCTCAACCCAAATCTGTGTCTCTTTCTTGATTTACTAGAGAGGAGGGCACATCGCGTTTTGCATTTCGTAAATTAAATAACTTTGCCTACTTTCTTATTATGGATGACACAAAAAGAAACAAATTTATAGACTTTTTTTTTCTCGAACTGACTACGCTATTGGCCTAGCTAGGTCTTAACAGCTTCACTGGACTACTAAGGCGAGCGCTTAAATGCACTCAACCGATTTTATTTGACAACTAGCTCAAGGGTGGACGGCACACCTCGAAAATTTATAGGCGAAATGCAGGTCCGGCCCACTATACGCAACTCAAAATATGGTTATTATTTTAACCATATATAGAAAAACGATTTGGTAATATGTGAAAAATATATAACTAATGTTACAAAAAAAAACTAGAAATAAAAATAATTTTAAAAGAATTCTCTATTCAATTATTTATTTCTGTACTATGTTTTTTAACAAGACCAACACAAACAATAACGCTTCCTCGTTTGAATTCATGGCTCGACTGAAGGCAAGTATTGGTGGACATCACTAAAATACAGTCGGACTGTAAATTTAAGCGCCATGTCAAGCGGGTTTTTGTGCCGAAAGGCTATTATAGAGTGGATCAATACGTGAACGATGCTGACGTCTGGAATTGACTCGTCTCTGTGCATCCACTAAAAACGGTATTGTAACTTATAATAAAATATATATATATCGGCGGAACTACAATAATTAGTCGATTAAAAGAATCATTTGATTATTTTATGAGTTCATAAGCAATTACTTCAGAATAATTGCATAATTACATTTCAATACTTAGTATAAAACTTATATACGCACGCACATACGTCGCACCCTATAAATACGGCCGCACAGAACGCGCTCGGAACATTTATGTCAGTTCGAGGAAAAAAAAAAAGCGCTCGGGACATTCACTATCAAGCTGCCGGACAGTACGGATCTCTGTGTGACGTCATTACACTGTAAAAAATGAGTAATCACCATGATTATAACACTCGTGACGTCAGCCCAGCTGACATCACGCTTTTAAAAAATACTATTGAGGGTCGTCCTCCGTCATCTATATGTTAAAAAGAAGTACCGGATCCAGTTTCTTCCCGGTTCTTCTCGACGACTGGGTTGTTTGTCCGAACCGGTGGTAGTTTTGACGTTCTTAAGCGCCTTATTAGGGCCTAAACTGAATAAAGTATTTTTGATTTGATTTGACTGCAACCACATAGTACTCCGATTTAGACGATTTAGGTCGTACTGCTTTCGTCCGGCTGTCGTACGACACCAGCTCATAAATCGGTGTGTCGACCGTACGGCAGCAGTCCTACACAAATCGTCTTCATCGACTTCAAATATATTATTAGGTAGCGCGGATATCAATATTTTTCATTTAATATGGTTAATTTAATAGTTCAGCTATTTTTTGCTTTTTGTAAAAAAAAATATTAATCCAATTTTAGTGTTCATAAATATATCTGGTTTCTAATGGGTATAATAAATCGATTCCAATTCCACGAAAATACGTAGAGGCGAAGTGGGTGAAAATCAAATAAACATTATTTCACCCCCTTAGGGGTTGAATATTTTCTTCAAATTTATATGGGACCATCTCTGAATATAACCAATTCAAACGCGGTTGTAACATATGTTTGATTAATTTCACACGAACGAATGCCCAGGTAGCAGTTAATCACTACATAGTGTACCAATTCAAATAAAAAAAGAATCATTAAAATCAGTTCATAATTGACGGAGATATCGATTAACATACATTAAAAAAAAACATAAAACCGAACGTAGTAACCTCCTCCTTTTTCGAAGTCGGTTAAAAAACATGTTTTACCTTAATTTCACTGTAAATAAAACAAGTAAAGATATCATAAAAACCGTTCAGCCTGTTTGGAGATTAACCTTTACAACAGATAACATATAAATTCTATTCATATGTATATATCTATGGATATTTATATTACTGAACGTTAAATATCATCTACTAAATTGATTTCTTTTGTTATTTTGCCAAAATTATTACATGTTTTTACTTCCTACAATTTAACGCTACATCAATCATCATTAGATCATTTTGCAAATATGCGATGAACACAATCTTCAAATTTGACTCATAATTATTGTTATTATTTTTAGATTACGTCATATACCAATATATACACAAAAACCCGACCACAGAACATATTTGTCAGTAACAAAAAACTATTACGTTTTGATGAGCACCTCTCGAGTAATATGTTTATACATTGAAAAATTGGTGGGAAGATAAAGTTCTGCTGCGTTCACGTTTTTTTTTTCGAACTGATTACGCTATTGACCTAGCAAGGTCTTAACAGCTTCACCGGACTACTAAGGTGAGCGCTTAAGACACTCAGCCGATTTTATTTTAACAACTAGTTCAAGGGTGCGCGGCACACCTCGGTTTTGGCTATTGCCTGATACATGAAATTCGCGACCTATCTGAGCTAACCTTTTTTTTTAACGTGGAGAGAAAATCCATCATGGACTGTCAGGCCCCCGGGGCCGGGCCTGAACTGAGTCGACCGCCATCTGCGTGTTGAGACGTAGCTGCCGGTGACTAACTGAGCTAGCCTAAGCTAAGCTAACTATTTATACATATATAAGTTGTTGAAACATATATGTGTACCAAACACACATACCTCAATAACTCTTATATATATTTCGTATCGGATAATATGCTGCGTTCGCAATTCGAAAGATTCGCCAGCTAACAGATATTGTCACTGCTAGATTGGTCTACGCTTCGCTTACTTCCATAGCTTAATGTTTTATTGTATCTTGTTGTGGGGGACAGCGGTTGTGGTAGACACCATATTCCTACTACAAAAACGGGCAGTTCGAGCAATTTATAGTATGGAGTCTCGTGAATCGTTAAAGGTTTCAGAAATTCGGCATCTTAAATCTGACCTCCCAATACATATCAGCTGGATTTTATAAAAGACTAGCCGACCCGTGCCCACTTCGTTGGGCAGTAATACGTACGCGTGGAATGGTTATTTTGCGCTAAAACGCAGCGGAAGCTCTGGAAGGGAAAAAATACCCCGATTTTGCACCATTCTTCATTGCTGCTCCGCTTCTATGGGTCTTAGCGTGATGATATATAGCATATAACCTTCCCTGATAAATGAGCTATATAACACTGAAAGAATTTTCCAAATCGGACCAGTAGTTCCTGAGATTACCCCTTACAACGTCACAAACTCACAAACTTTACCTCTTTATAATATTAGTATAGATATATACTAACATAGTTTAAATAATAGTAACAATGACAAATTATATCGTGTTTCAGGTCCAATAAGACCAGTAAACAGTCGTTTAGATAATAGCGTTAAGTTTTATAACTAAGTCCCATGCAAATATTAATATTGGTAAGAATAGGTTATTCACGGATCTTTTAGTGTCTTTTCTATATACATAACTCCATGTTTCAGACTCATTAAGACCAGATACAGTTTTTTAGGTAATAGTTTTAGGTTTTGTAACAAAGTCCCAAAACACATTACCGATTTGCCGGATAGTGAGTTCAAGCACCATGTCAAGCGGGTCTTAATGTATAAAGGGTGTGTCAATGTGTGAACGATGGTGACGTCTGGAAATAACGCCTCTCTCTGTGTCTCCGCCAAAAAAGAATGTTTTTGTTTTTTTTTATATATCAAAGGAGGCAATCGAACAGGTGGCTCACCTGATATTAAGTGATCACCGCCATCCATAGACACTAGTAACATCAGAGGAGTGGCAAGTGCGTTGCCAACCTGTGTATGAGTGAGGAGGGAGGGGAAGGAGGAGGGAAGGGAGATGGGCCTATGGCGCTTTTACTGACCGAACGAAACGCAAGAATGCGAGCACTGTTACTTCACGTCGGTGTTTCTGTGAGAGTGTGGTACTACCCCAGGCGAGCCGACCCATTCATGCTGAAACCAGTAACAGCTACAGCGTGCCTCTACCACCATAAAAATGTAACAATGTTTGTAATAATATATAATCATTTACATATATAACTAGCATCTACCTGCGACTTTCGCGTGGAATAGTTACTTTGGACTAACGCCAACACGCAGTAGAAGCTCTCAAAAGGAAAAAAAACGTTTCTCAAACATTCTTCATTTTTGCTCCGCTCTTATTGGTTTTAGCGTGATGATCGGTATCTTAACTCTACCCTCCCAATACATTCTTGATAATTTAATGTATGTCCGTAAAAACTTTGAACACCTGCATTTTGTAAAGGACCGGCATGATCTAAATACTAGAAACTGTGACAAACTCGTCGTCCCATGTTTCAGACTTAGCAAAACCAGTAATAGTTTCTTAGGTAATAGTGTTAGGTTTTACAATAAAGTCCCAAAACATATTACCGATTTGCCGGACTGTAAATTTAAGCACCATGTCAAGCGGGTTTTAGTGTCGAAAGGCTACTATAGAGTGGATCAATACGTGAACGATGGTGACGTCTGGAATTGACTCCTCTCTGTGCATCCACTAAAAACGGTATTGTAACGTATAATGTATTTGAAATATATATATATATGTTAAAAAGATGTACCCGATCGAGTTTCTTGCCGGTTCTTCTCGGTGACTGGGTTGTTTTCCGAACCGGTCGTAGTTTTGACGTTCATAAGTGCCTTATTATGGCCTAAACTGAATAAAGTATTTTTGATTTGATTTGATTTTAATATATAGCCTTCCTCGATAAATGAGCTACCTAACACTGAAATATGTTTTCAAATCAGAACAGTAGATTTAGATTTTTAGATCCTGAGATTAGCGCGTTCAACCAAACAACCAAGAAGATAAACAAAGATAGGATGACTTAACCTTGCGACAATAGACCTAATCTTGCGCTTTCAGTCTTGGTCTTGGTCTTGCAGCTAGAGTCTTGCAAATTTTGTTAATAATTAATACAACAGATAGGTTCGTTTTGAGCTTATTTTTAAATAGACATAGTAAAGTCCATTGACATTAATAAAATACGCCATTTACAGGAGTTTAATGGAATATTTACAGGAATAACTATTTGCGATTCTTATGGAAAGACAGTTGATGCTTTCTTAGGCCTGAAGTGTTTCTATATTTCATTTTTATTTCAACATTTTTATGTTGTATTCTACAAGTCTCACTAAATACTGCCGGTTTTATTACAAAAATGAACACGGGTATAACACGAGTTTTCTAAGCATTGCCTAAAATTTTAAATCTAGTTGAAGAGATGTTTAAAATACTTTATTATAAAAACATTTCCAAGCGGTCTCTAACTAAACGTCATATCTAAGTTTTTTACGCTAGCAACTCTGAACGTTCCATTACACACATATATTATTTTGCAAACAATTTCAATTTATGAATATTATTTTTGTTCAGATCTTCATTAAGGAAATTTAATTATGATACGTTAAATTGGTTATTATTATTGTGATATTTTAGTTTAAAAGAAAATTATGTATAAAATAAAGAAAATAAGCAATTTATAAGATTTATATATTACGTCAAAGTGCGTAAGGTGGAACGACAGTATGATGACAGATTAAATACACTGTCAGATGTCAATAGTCTCAAATAATAGTCTAAGTTACGATTTACTTGTGAATATCTGAAATTGTTTTATTTATTTATTTCTTTCAAATTAATAATTCCCTTATTATTATTACGAAATGTATTTTGCTGGCAAATAGAAATACAATAAATGACAACACTAACATAAGAACTGTCAACTTTGACAAGTGTTAGAAAATATTAAAATTTAAATAATGTACATCTGTAAACAAGAGTAAGATACTCTTTTGTACTCAAACTCTTTTTAAGTAAGAGTTCAATGCGTATTTAACTTTTTTATAATAACACGGTGCATGTTTTGGGGTGTAAGGGGTGTCGAATAACATCATAAGACTTGAGACACCCAAGCCAACCTCACCTGCACGTGGTGCTGAATAACAAACGAGGCAATGGCGAAAGCAGGGTGGTAGGGTTTTACAGCCTGACTGGGTCGCAACCACCATATATATGGCGAAAAAGCCCGTCATAGTGATTCGCTTTTGCGGGTCGCGTTTCGCCTATCCAGCTTTTCGCAGGCCGGCATGACAGCGGCGACCGGCGATGGATAGTGGGTCACACGGTGGCCGCTATTATTTTTGGATTGTACTGTGCTTACCATCAGGCATTTTGCAGTCATTTTGCCGTGCTACTATATATAAAAAAAATAATTTCAAAATTGAGACAAATCTAGTTCCATATAACGATTGCATATTGCCGATTCCTCATAGTTTAACATAAAATCAAGGTGAAAAAGTGAATGCAAATTGAAAGAAACAGCATTGCACTTGACAGCGATGAACTAAAACGTACACTTATCATCATATTACTATTGCACACATTTCATTTACTCGTGTTTGACATTATGCCATATTTCAACAATCGTTTTAGCAATGATTTTCTTTATTATCGGATATAATTATATATACGAGAGTTTTTGGCGGGATCTTGGTCTGTCATGTAGTGGATTTTATTTTTTATTTATAATCTTGTGTTACTTGGCTTTATATTGTGTAAAATTGGTGGTGTTTTATTTAATAAAGTTTGTTTATTGTGCATACGTGAAGTGAATGGAAAATAATACCACGGACCATGAATTCTGAGATGCCACAAAAACTCCATGGATATTTCTAACAAGATGGCCGCCATCTTGTTAGTTCATTGAAATTATGTCAATAAACTTGTAATATCGATACTCACTTGACAATGGCAGTAATAGTCTTTTAGAAGGCTGGTTGCCAAAATGGAATAGAAAAAGAACTCGTAATACTATTAACTACTCGACGATGGCAGTAACAATCTAGAAGATTGGTTGTCAAAAATAAAACACACACGCAATCTATATCTATACTAATATATAAAGCTGAAGAGTTTGTTTGTTTGGTTGAACGCTATGATCTCAGGAACTACCAGTCCGATTTGAGAAAGTTTTTCGGTTTTAGATAGCTCATTTATCGAGGAAGGCTATAGGCTATATATAATCACGCGAAGACCAATAGAAGCAGAGCCCCAATGAAGAATGTTTCAAAATCGGGCACTTTTTTTGCTTTTGAACGGAAAACAAAATAAACTTCGAAAATGTTAGCTTTGATACTTACCACATAACTTCAGAATTGGCAGTATGGATTAATTCCTTCGCCTATGAACTATTTGAATAGGAAAATAAAATAAACTTTGAAAATGTTAGCTTTGATACTTACCACATAATTTCAGAATTGGCAGTATGGATTAATTCCTTCGCCTATGACCGAACGAAACGCAACAATGCAGGCACTGTTACTTCACGCCGTTTTTCTATGAAAGGGTGGTAGTACCCCGGACAAGCCGACCCATTCATGCTGAAACCAGTAATAGCTTCAGCGTGGCTCTACCACCAAAAATGTATATGTATATATATAATAATTTTATTAATGTTAGATGTAAAATAAAAAATAAGATATTTTTATACATAGTGTAGACATTTTTTAACCGACTTCAAAAAAAGGAGGAGGTTATCAATTCGCCTGTATTTTTTTTATTTTATTAAACATCTATAAAGAAAAATGAAAAAGGTAATTATTGCTAACTCACTCTATACAGAATACTAAGCCACCATTCGGTCCAAACTGTAGTTCTTCATCTTCCATCGCATCATCAAGGTGGATCAGCTCTCTTATGTCTACTAATGGTTCATAATCAAAATGTTCTGCTGCTGGATCGAAGTTGACAACTTCTTTATTTGAATTGGTACACTATGTAGTGATTAACTGCTACTTGGGCATTCGTTCGTGTGAAATTGATCAAACATATGTTACAACCGCGATAGATGTGTACCTTAATGTGTGGACTCCAATAATAATAAATATACCTAATTGAACGTCATATATTTGTATGTAATATGAATTTTATCATCTTTTTGGTCAATTTGGCGGCCATATTGTTTTATTTACCGCGTTTGCTTCTACATAACTCAGCGTTTATAGCAACGTATAAGAATAACTTAAGTATATAGACAATACGGGCATATTATATCTATATAATAAAAGATTTAAGATATATTATTCGATAATGTATAGCTTATAATTTTCATTACTTTCTCTTATAGTGTTAGTGAGCACTGAGTTTGGTATATAGTAGGTTGAAAATCCAGGTATGTGGCTGTTGATAAATCCCATCACATTCGATATATTATTAGTATTCATATATCTAATGTACACGTTACATGTTACAGTAGATGGCGTTCGTGTCGAAGTTACAAATGTTTTTGAAAAAGCGTTTCTGTAAAAACACACTCACTTACAATTTTACATTTCT
>MU158823.1:586960-612790 GCA_015888305.1 Antheraea pernyi
ATCGCTCAAAAGCAAAAAAAGTGCCCGATTTTGAAACATTCTTCATTAGTGCTCTGTTTCTATTGGTCTTAGCGTGATTATATATAGCCTATAGCCTTCCTCGATAAATGAGCTATTTAAAACCGAAGGATTTTCTCAAATCGGAATGAGGAGGTTACTATGTTCGGTTGTATCTTTTTTTATGTATGTTAATCGATATTTTAGTCAATTGTGAACCGATTTTAATGATTATTTTTTTATTTGAATTGGTACACTATGTAGTGATTAACTGCTACTTATGTATTCGTCCGTGTGAAATTGATCAAAAATATGTTACAACTGCGTGAGACGCGTGCCGTACTGACTCCAAGAATAACTTAATCATAAAACAAAATTGTTCAAATAAAGATTTCGTTAGCGTTAGTATTATATACGAGTACGTTGCCATGGTAACGTGGTAAGTTTATATTGCAAACATTTCGAAGTTTATTTTGTTTTCCTATGCAAAAATTTTGTACTACTTTTATTTCTAATTTTTTATTTGTTCTCTATTACGTATTATAAAAATAAAGTTTGTGTATGTACAATTAAAATAACGTCTTTTTGATGAATGGATATGGCTACAAATGACCAAAAAAAACTTTATTTATACTTTGTCTCTATTTTTATATTATTATATTTTGTCTGTTTCTTTGTTTGTTCTGGGTAATCTCCAAACCGACTGGACCTATTTTAACGGGAATTTTACTTTTTACTGTCAGATAGCCGAAATTATAGCGGTTGACATATTCTATTTTATTTGTCCGCGGTTTCGTCCGCATGGCTATTTCCAAAATGGCTGGACCGATTTTCACGGGGTATTCAGTGGTAGATAGCAGACCTCATAAAAAGTAATTTAGATTTTTTAATCACCTTCGGCTGCAGTGGAATATCCGTCATGCTTGAACTAATTTTCACGGGACTTTCACTGGCAGATAACTCATCTTATAAGAAGTAACTTAGACTATTTTATTTTGTTACTCAAGACTTCATCCGCAATATGCTACTATCTCCTAATTGGTTGGACCGACTTCCACGGGGCTTTTACGGACAGATAACAAGCGGTCTCGGAAGACGTTGTCCCGCCCCGATAATAAAATGAAAACCTTGACAAAGTATACCTAAACCGTCCCCATGAATCATCATTCTATCTACTGGTGAAAATGGCATGAAAATGGTCGTTTTTGACTTTATCGTGAATAGATAAACTGACAGAGGACTTTCTTTTTAACCGACTTCGAAAAAGGAGGAGGTTACTATGTTCGATTGTATGTATTTTTTTTATGTATGTTCACCGATATTTTCGTCAATTGTGAACCGATTTTAATGGTTCTTTTTTTATTTGAATTGGTACACTATGTAGTGATTAACTGCTACCTGTGCATTCGTCCGTGTGAAATTGATCAAAAATATGTTACAACCGCGTGAGACGTGTACCTTACTGGACTCTAAGAATAAATATACATAATTGAAAGTCATATATCTGTATGTAATATGAATTATATCATCTTTTTGGTCAATTTGGCGGCTATATTGTTTTATTTACCGCGTTTGCTTCTACATAACTCTGTGATTATAGCAACGTATAAGAATAAGTTAAGTATATCGACAATACGGACATATGATATCTATATAATAAAGGATTTAAGATATATTGTTCCATAATGTATAGCTTATAATTTGCATTACTTTCTTATATAGTGTTAGTGAGCACTGAGTTTGGTATATAGTAGGTTGAAGTTCCAGGTATGTTGCTGATGATAAACCCCATCCCATTCAATATACTATTTGCATTCTTATATCTAATGTACACGTTACATATAACAGTTGACGTGCGTGTCGTAGTTACAAATGTTTTTGAAAAAGCTTTACTGTAATGTACACACCCACTCAGAATTTTACATTTCTTTAATACATTTTTTAAAAAGCGCGTGCGGAGCCGCGGGTAACAGCTAGTTATATATACACCTACTGTTTTTTAAAGTAAAAACTATTTTAACCGCGTTGTGCGATTTAAAAATAAATTTAAAGAGATATAAAAATAAATCACTACATATTATAACACTAGCTGTTCCCGCGACTTCGTCCGCGTGGAATAGTTACTTTGGGCTAACGGTAGCACGCAGCGAAAGCTCTCTAAAAGAAAAAAAAAACCATTTTGAAACATTCTTCATTGGTGATCCGCTCCTATTGGTCTTAGCATGATGATAATATATGTAACCTTCCTCGATAAATGAGCTATCTAACACTGAAATAATTTTTCAAATCGGACTAGTTGTTTCTGAGATTGGCGCGTTCAACCAAAGACACAAACCGTCCGACTTTATAATATTATTAGTATATATTAAACAAAGTCCTCCGCCGCGCCTGCCTGCCTGTCTGTTCGCGATAAACTCAAAAACTACTAAACGGATCTTCGTGCTATAGAGTAATTCACGAGGAAGGTTTTTATATAAAATATTTCACACGATTTTTTGTAAATTGGTTGAAATATAACGATAAATGTTGAAAATGTCGCAAAAAGTCAAGTCACCTGGGAGCTTTCGACGAAAACTCTGCCTAATCTCTTTGGAGTTATAACAAAACAATTGAGATAATAAACGACGCAGACGAAGTTGCGGGAATCTGCTAGTTAAAAAATAAATAAAAAGAATAGAGCAGAGTAGGTTTCCACCAGTCTTGACTAATTAAAGACTATTTGGTGGGGCAAATTGTTTGTTATTACGTCATTGGAATATACTGGGTTAAAGTTTAAAACAATATTCAAGGAAATGATAACTATCATGGTCACATTTAACATATAAAATAACAATATCAAAACAAATGCTAATAAACAACAAAGAGGCCCTTAGTTAAAGTGTGTTCTAAGACTTTTAAAAGTATGGATACAAAAGTGAAACTCTTAATGAACGACAGTGATGGAGATTAGCGAGGTAACCTTAACATCACATAACGCGTAAGCGTGAAAGAGATATCTTTCAACGAAGGTAGCGGGATGGGCATGGTAGCTTGAACACTGAATGTGCCCAGGGGCGTGACCTCACCTCGTCGGTATTTATTACACCCGCTCGTCTTTACGTAAACTAAGTATTAGGAGTGTATATCAGTTTTGTTTTTCTCAAGATAATTAGTTCAAATATAAACCACTCATTTTTTAAATTGATTTACAACCAGAAACGAGTACTCAGTAACCTATGAGAATATTGCTACTCTTTAAACTTTCACCCCGTATATTATCTATACCTACATATAATACAAATGTAAAATAAACGTGTTTGTTTTTTTCAGATTTATGTGAAAAAAATTATTGCAGGTGTCTAGAAATAAGTAATAAAATACATTTCAATGATTTTTCCTGCATTATCTATATATATGGGAAAATTTAACATTTGTTGGAGGACCTCTTAAAATGTAATCTAAAAGCTGTCCTTTGGACATAATTTTTGTTTGAATATATCCAATGGTATTTTGAGGTGAGAGCCAGAAAAAAAAGCGACTTTTTTTATCGACCTAATATATATATAAAAAAGGGAAGAAGGTTTTTTTTATGTCATAGGTGGCAAACGAACAGATGGGTCACCTGCTGTTAAGTGATCACCACCGTCCATGGACACGAACAACACCAGAGGAGTCGCAAGTGCGTTGCCATCCTTTGGAGGGAAGGGTTAGGGGACGGAAAAGGAGAGGAGAGAGGAGAGAGGAGGTGGGTCTCCGGCGCTCTCATTGACCGAACGAAACGCAACAATGCAAGCACTGTTATTTCACGTCGGTTTTCTATGAGAGGTTGGTACTACTACCCCGGGCGAGCCGACCCATTCATCCTGATACCAATAATAGTATCAGCGTGGCTCTACCACCATTTAAAATTAATGGTATGAAATATACCACAAAATACCCAAGAAATTGAATGAGACAGAAATGCATATACCTACCTACTTTTCTTTCGAACTTAACTATATACATATATAATGATAGAGATCTACTCCTGTGCGCGTATAATGCAAAACCTGTAGGGTATAGATCGACTACATTTCATTAGTTTTATTTTTTAGACACTATCTAAAAAATATTACGATATTTTATTTTATTTTGGGTTTGTAGTAGCCATTACGTCATGGACTGGCGCGGTGATTATACCCGTACATTCCTACGGAAAGTGACCTTACAATGTGTCTCTTACAGGCTTATATGATGTACAATTCATGCAAGTCTATTGACTTAATTAATAAGGTAAATTGGCTCTATTTTACAGTGCCTTTGTGTTCTGAATGGAAAATACGATTTTTTTTTAGAAATCAGTGAAAAGTTTTTATTCGGTTTGATATTATTTATTAGATTTATCATAGTACATACATAATTCATCGTAGTCCGGTGAAGCTGTTGACACCTTGGTAGGTAAAAAAACACTTATTCATCCATGCAACAAAACGCATGGGTCCCTTTTTCTTTATTCTCCTCGCAAATCCCCTTCAAATTATTTTCCCCCTAAATTACAACGTAAAATCTCCTTAAATTTAGCGAATATATATATATATATATATGGCAACAATGATCGGTGTGTACTTGAGTTTGGTAAAAATATTTAATGAATTCCACTTTCTATTGAATAAATTATCGTTAAGTAGCAATTGTCAACCATTATTAAAATAATGCTATAATTTTAAAGTTATTGAATAATTAAATATTGTTGAAAAGGATTGATTTTATGTAGAGAAAAGCATAATAAGAGTTTAACTTGAGTTTAAACCGTTAATGTATGAACTTTATCGAAACTATGCGCTTGAGTTTGATTCAAATTGTTGAGAAATATTATGACCTCCATTCTAAAACATAAATTAGCTACAATCACTTACAAAAACGATGTAAATCTTTTCTAAATAATCAAAATTATATCTCTTATAAATTATACTATACATAAATATACTCATAACAGCTCGAGAGTGTATATACGTACCTTAATTTTTAAAACAAACAAACACACCGACGAAACTGCACTCGCATCGATTTAATATCAAACTTATTCAATTTCGAAATTATGAAATAAACAACACAAGAGTATAAATATAAAAATAATAAAACCTTTGCAAACACAACCCGTAAAAATTATTTAAAAAAAAACTATCAAAAAGTATAATCGGTTAAAAACTTTTTTAAAACGAATACTTTTGTAAATTTTAAGATATCGCGCGCGAAGGTCCGCTCAGAAGCGTCGTTGAGCCAACGCGCGGCGCGTTGTATTGCGAAATACGTTTAATGTATCTAACCTTATGTTCTACAGCCATTCATTTGTCATCCGTGGCCTCTCCTTCTAATAATTATAATCCAAGAATAATTTTAACTAAACACATTTAGGTAGATTCTATAAAAGATTAACTTCGAGCCATTATTTGTCTCCTTACTTATGATAAATTAAACTTCTGTAAGTTTTTTTTATTTAGACTTCAAATTGAAGTGTTATAGAAGATAATCTATACAATACATATAATAGAAACGTAAATCTAACGGGTCGGTACTATTAATATTTTTGTGAAAAAAAAATTGGTGCAGGTGTCTAGGAACAAGTAATAAAATACATTCCAATCAAATCAAATCAAATCAAATCAAAAATACTTTATTCAGTTTAGGCCCTAAGAAGGCTCTTATGAACGTCAAAATTACCACCGGTCGGACAAACAACCCAGTCACCGAGAAGAACCGGCAAGAAACTCGATCGGGTACATCTTTTTAACATATATATATATTTCAAATACATTATACGTAACAATACCGTTTTTAGTGGATGCACAGAGAGGAGTCAATTCCAGACGTCACCATCGTTCACGTATTGATCCACTCTATAGTAGCCTTTCGACACTAAAACCCGCTTGACATGGTGCTTAAATTTACAGTCCGGCAAATCGGTAATATGTTTTGGGACTTTATTGTAAAACCTAACACTATTACCTAAGATCATTTTAAGAGAGTCTGTCTATCTCTCTGTTTGTTTGGACACGCATCACTGCTAAAGTAGTGCGTTTACTTTAAAACTTCAGTCTTTATTTCAATAAAATCGGTCTACTCTATCAATAACTATTGTAATTTGAATGACGGCTCGAATTAAGTACGAAAAAACAGTAAGTAACAGGGAAATGTAAGTCACTCTCTTACAAAAACAGTAACATATGATGTATAAATAATATCTAAGACACAGTAAACGAATGACTTTTTTTATGTCATAGGTGGCAAACGAACAGGTGGGTCACCTGATTTTACCTGATCACCAACGTCCATGGACACTAACAACACCAGAGGAGTCGCAAGTGCGTTGCCACCCCTGGGGGGAAGGGTTAGGAGAGGGGAGGGGAGGTGGGTCTCCGGCGCTCTCACAGACCGAACGAAACGCAACAATGCAAGCACTGTTACTTCACGTCGGTTTTCTATGAGAGGATGGTACTACCCCGGGCGAGACGACCCAGTCATGCTGAAACCAATAATAGCTTTGCTTTAAAATCCATGCGGACGAAGTCGCAGCCACAGTTAGTATATCTATACAGCGCGACTGATTAGTCACCAGCAATATCTTTACAAGATAACCGTTAGTCGATTCTCGTTCTAAACCAATTTAAAAATACAACGGCTAACAATGAAAATAAGGACAACATTTTAATGGGAGTTTTTGGCGGGCTCTTGGTCTGTCATGTAGTGGATTTTATTTTTTATTCATTATCTTGTGTCACTTGACTCTATATTGTGTAAAATTGGTGGTGTTTTATGTAATATAGTTTGTTTATTGTGCATAAGTGAAGTGAATAGAAAATAATACACGGACCATGAATTCTGAGATGCCACAAAAACTCCATGGAAAGTTCTAACAAGGGAGCCACCATCTTTATAACCTTTGTTATCAACATTGCCTTCGGATCTGAAAACTGTAAGTGATTTCTTTCAAACGTCCACAATTGATTGATTAAAGATTTGATTCTTTCTACTGGAGTGCTCGTGTCTGACGTGCTCCAATATTTAATCATTTTCGCGTGGTTTCATATAATTGTTTGGGGACAACGGGACAGTTGTTCGAATAAAGGGACAGTCCCGTTCAGAACGGGACGTATGGTCAGTTTAGATATAATATTTAATATACGGCCGTAATAGTATTTTTTTATTTTAAGTTTAATATCTAGACTTACAAGAGTAAACCTTATTACATCCACCATATGGTAAAAAAACCGAAAATGCAGTCCTCGGGAATAGTCTTAAGTTGGCTAGTTTTCTGTTACATAAAAATGACAATGTAGCAAGCAAACCATAATCTTGAAGAACCTTGTTTTTAACCAAAACAGTGGTGCCGCTCGAGCAGACACTTTTTTTATATTATAGGGGGCAAACGAACAGATAGGTCACCTGATGGTAAGTGATTACCACCGTCCATAGCCACTAGCAACACCAGGGGAGTCGCAAGTGCATCGCCGGCCTTTAAAACATAGCCTACCAAAGCTAAATTAAAAGCCTACAGAAAAATTGTAAAATCCCATCAGAATTCGTAACTATATAATAATAGTCATAAATACAGTGGTACAACAAAATAATCCCAAGGAGGGTTGATGTCAGGCAGGCGGCCAATCGTAAAAATTAAGCCAAATCACATACCACAACATGAGAAACATGTTGTACCGACCCTACTTAGGTGGGATAAGGGTAAGAAGAAGAAAGACTTAATATACCGCCGTATAGAATGAGGGCCTGTGGGCGATGGACACGGGCATGTTTGTCGCCCTAGCAACTCTAACACAGGCCCACGTGGTTAAGGCGCATTAGTGTTCATTACGCCAAGGTCTTCCTCTTCACACCACAAGTCGGGGCTCTGATGAGGGGTCAACACTTGCCGGGTCGGGTAAAAGCACTGGAGAGGCCGTTCCTGCCCACCAGGCTACATGGTGCAAGAAGAACACCGAGGAGGCTTAGTCAGTACAAATCTGGCATTCTCACCTATGCTGCGTGGATAGGTAGAAATCAAAGAGGATTCCCGCGCGAGAAAAAGAAAGGTATAATACTTATATTATTATTATTATGTAGTGATATATATACAGTTAGAATCACGTATGAATATGTGTAAAAAGCAAAGAAACTTTAATCGGGAGTGCAAAAATTTAAACTCAGTTTATTACATGAGGTGATGTCTAAGTGCTTTCAGGGTTTGAGTGCCATACGAATGTTAGTTTTGTATAACACTTTCTCAAATGTTGTTTTGGAATTGTGGACATGTTTGTTATATTAAAGTATAAAAAACAGGTTGTGTCTTAAAAACACACAATAGAAGTAACACGTTTGTATTACAGGAAAACATTTTAATAGCAAAAATACAACAAAAACCCAACGTGACGCGGTATTCCCAGGCGGTCACCCATCCAAGTACTGACCGTGCCCGTCGTTGCTTAACTTCGGTGATCGAACGAGAACCGGTGTTTTCCAAAACTCTATCCGACACAGTAAGCCAACGTGACGCGGTGTACCCAGGCGGTCACCCATCCAAGTACTGACCGCGCCCAACATTGCTTAATTTCGGTGACCGGGCGAGAACCAGTATTTCCAAAACTCTAGCGGACACAGTGTTTATCCTCACCACTGTATCGTCACACAAAATGTTACGGATCAGAATTTCAAAACCTTCATATAGGAAGTTTCAGTATATAAAATATCTTAGCACGTTTTTCTTGTCTCTTTATATTTTATACCTCCTTGTTGTTCCTACGCAAAAATATATTCAAGCAACGTGTAAATCCTTCAGTGTTTAGGATCGTTTAAAATGCGTACAGTGACGAGCGTCGATTGAATAACAATGTGATCGATAAATCAATCCCGTGGGTGACACTATTTGCAGATTATAAGAACTTAACCATTTGCTTAAATGGCAAAACGGTGGGTTAACCGGGCGTTCGGTAGTTGTTTTGTTGAAATATGATTTTGAGATTGTAATAAATAAAAACATTGAAGCAGTCATAAGGACTGCTGACAGAAGTGAAAACACAATACAATAGAACGACTGTGTCCTGTTTACAAAAAATTAATGTGTGAATTATTTAAATTGAAATTATCAACATTAGTCTGGTTTTCACATTTATTAACACTCCGAATAATAATTTATACACATTTTTATAAGTTAAATACAAACTATCAATGTATTAATTATACACAGGCCCATATACTACGCGTCGCTAGTCTGGGGCAAGCCGTGCAAGCACAATACGTTTGGTCACGCTTACTAGCATGCCATTTGTTTGGTAGAGCCACACTGAAGCTATTACTGGTTTCAGCATGAATGGGTCGACTCACCGCCGGTACTACCACACACATTAAACCGACGTGAAGTATAGTGCTTGCACTGTTGCGTTTCGTTCGGTCAGTGAGAGCGCCGGAGGCCCACCTCCCCTTCCTCCTCCCCATCCCCCTTCCCCGCCCCCAAAGACACAGGGTGGCAACGCGCTTGCGACTCCCATGGGGTTGCTAGTGTCTATGGATGGCGGGGGTTCTTACCATCCGGTTTTTATGTCATAGGTGGCAAACGAACAAGTGGGTCACCTGATGTTAAGTGATCACCACCGTCCATGGACACTAACAACACCAGAGGAGTCGCAAGTGCGTTGTCACCCTCTGGGGGGAAGGGTTAGGGGAGGTAGAGGAGAGAGGAGGTAAGCCTCCGGCGCTCTCACTAACTAAATGAAACGCAACAATGCAAGCACTGTTACTTCACGTCGGTTTTCTGCGAGCGGTTGGTACTAACCCGGGCGAGCCAACCCATTCATGCTGAAACCCGTAATAGTTTCAGCGTGACTCTTCTATCATTAAAGTGACCCGCAAGTTCCTTTGCCGCCTATATTATAAAAAATAAGTCGCGAAGTTATATATCTATCTCCTGGTAAAAATACTGCTCAAAGCGCTCAAAGAAGTTTTCGCTTCAAAAATAAAACGTCTGCTAATATACACTTAACTAATAGTGTGACCGTACCATAAAGTGCATCGTTTTCGGCACGGTACACGTGAAGGCCGCACGCAACGTACGAACGCGTGACATAAATGCGCACGTTGTCCGCTTAGATTTATATCATTCGTTCCGACTCGTTACGTCAGTGAGCGTTGAAGAACTGTCAAACGAACCTACATATTTATTATTCTCATTAGATAAGTTATTCATGTACATGATATGTACGTGTATGTTTATACATAAGGGATGAGCTCTGTAAGCTCTCTATAAAGCAACTTAAAGAAGTTTATATATCTTTCGTTTCAAAGAACTTTCGTCAGAAAGAGTTTCCAACCTATTTTTTCTTTTATTTCTTTTCCATTGCATGTATAATAAAAACTTTTTCGTCAATACATAACGCTTATCTTTTTCAGGCCACGTTTATATGTAGTCCCAAAGGACTGATAGACTAAGTCAGCGGTTCTTAGCGTTTTTAACTTAGTGACACAATAACATAGTATAAACTAATTCATGACAGTATGTATGTAGGAGACATACTTACATGCATTCTTTTTAGTATCATTACGTATTATAAAACAATGTATTCTGCCACGTGTGTCTGTCTGTTCGCGATAACCTTAAAAACTACTGAAGGGATTTTCATTCGGTTTTTGCCAGTAGATAAAGTGATTTGCGAGGAAGGTTTAGGTATATAATTTGTCAATTTTTTTTATTATAAGGGCGAGATAATGTTCGCCTGACCTACTAGTAATATAATAAATAACGAGATCGCATCTGTAAATTACGCGACACACTTGACAAGTGTTTGTCATATAACAATGAGATTGAGAACCGCTGGACTATATTTCTGCTATGTTTGCGGCGCTGAAACGGACACCACGTGGTACAACTCTGTCCGAGTGTGTTTCGTGAGAGGTAAAACGCCATACTCTGGCTGTGGCAGTAGGAACGGACTCTGCCTCTCTGTTAGGACGGAGGCCGACAGTCACCTTCCGTCGGGCTGACCGCTGGGATGGCATGGTGATCATTGTACGTTCCCATGCTGCCCGAGTAAAGCGGCAGCCGATACATCATGGGGCTTAGTGAGTACCAGTTTCACACTATCCACTCTCTCCTGGGAGGATGGGTCTATGAGGATTTTCCCACGTTAATAAAAAATGTACCTTGAGTGCTTTGAGATCAACATTTCATAGACATAATTTTTTTTTTCTCAAAGTGACTACTCTATTGACCTAGCAAGGTCTTAACAACTTCACCGGAGTACCCAATAATATAATAATTATAGGTTATAAGTGGTACAGCCACGCTGAATGTACTACTGGTTTCAGCATGAATGCGTCGACTCGCCCGGGGTATTACCACCCTCTCATAGAAAACCGACGTAAAGTAACAGTGCTTGCGTTTCGTTTGATCAGTGAGTGCCGGAAGCCCATCTCCCCTCCCTTGTAATGGCGGCACGTTGTGATGGTCGTTTTGACGTTTGATCTTTCATGAAGCATCAAATAAATTAATAAATGGATTTGAAGGCACAAATTGCTATTTTCTATTGTCAATAGTGACATAGTGATCTAGTTAGTCCTAAATTTAGTCGAATGTATAATTTTAAGACACAAAATTAATTTACTACACTAATTACTATTATACAGTATGTATTACTATCTATCTAGCTAGTACTGTACATAATACGGTTACGTGGACAAATACATTCACGTTTTAGCAAAAAACGTTTGTGAGTTTATGATATTTTAGGGGGTAATCTCAGAAATTACTAAGCTGATTTTGAAAATTCTTTAACCAAATGAAAGTCACGTTAATTGTGAATGTCATGAGCTATAAATTAATCTGAAAAATGAAAAGACTTTCTTGTGGTAGTCGGAATTGCAAAGTAAGTCGGAGGGAAAATCGGTCGAACGAAAATGTTTCTTACGATCGCTGCCTTAACGATGAGAGATATATAAATGAATTCTAGAGAAAAGTTGTAGAGCCTGATAATGCCTACAAAAAAGTCACCGACAGCATATGTCTAATTTTTATATTTAAGTCACAAAAAGTAGTTTTTTATAAATGTTTACTGCCCAACGAAGTGGGTAAGGGTCAGCTAGTAACACAATATACTTATATCCTATGTATGATTATACATGTAGGATCGCTACTCAGCACAACTACCACCTCCGGCAATGCGTAATGTAAAATAAATCAGCATTTGTTTATATTTTAACATAAAATTTATTTTTTATGTCATAGGTACCATATATCATTTTACCTCCTTTCCTTCCTCCCCCTATCCCTCCTCCTCCCTCATACACAGGTTGGCAACGCACCTGCAACTCCTCTGGTGTTGTTAGTGTCCATGGACGGTGGTAATCTCTTAACATCAGGTGACCCACCTGTACGTTTGCGATCTAAGACATTAAAAAAAAAACATTTCAATCATTTTTAAAAATGTCTGTCTATCTGATTGTTTGAACACGCATACTTATTCCTAGACCCCTGCATCAATTTTTTCACGAAAATCGAAAAACCACAGACACTTTATATTTACATTCTTATTACATTATAAAGCTCTAGGGTTTGTTTGGTTGAAGGCGCTGATCTCAGGATCCACTGGTCCGATTTGAAAAATTATCTCAGCGTTGAATAGTTTATTTATCGACTTATAGTGCTTGGCCGCAATTTCACCTGATGTTAAATGAAAGGTGGCAGCAGGACCTGGCGGACAAGCGATTCGGGCGGTTCACAGTGGACGCCGTCCGCCCGGTCCTGCGGGAGTGGACTGCCATGGAGTGGGGCTCCCTGACGTTCCGACTGGTGCAGGTACTCACCGGACACGGTTGTTTCGGGTGGTACCTGCACCGGATCGCACGCAGGGAGCCGACGGCCGTCTGCCACGAGTGCGGCGCTGAGGAAGATACCGCGCAGCACACGCTGTCTGAGTGTGCTGCGTGGGTGGAGCAGCGCCACATCCTGGCGGCGGCCGTGGGAACGGACTTATCGCTGCCGGGCGTGGTTTCGGCCATGCTCGGCAGCGAACAGGCTTGGCGAGCGATGGCCTCCTTCTGCGAGGAGGTCATCTCGCAGAAGGAGGAGGCGGAGAGGGCCCGCGAGGCAGACCCTCAAAGTGGCCGTCTCCGCCAAAGGAGGACAGGCAGGAGGAAAAGGCGCTTCGCCCAACTCCTCCTGCCACCGTAGCCGGACCTGAGAGGATGAGCCGGGGGGCCCATCTCCTCATTGCACGGGTCCGGCGGACGAGGGGAGGCAGCCGGTGTGTACCCGGTCTATCCCTCTATAGGTAGGAGCGCGGCGGTCACTTTCTGCCGGGCGGACCGTGAGGGCGGCTCTACAAGGTTGATTAGCTCGAACGATCCCTTGCCGCCCCCACAAAACGGTCTGTCGGTACACCGTGGGGTTTTAGTCCATGCGACTCGGACATAACCCACCCTCTCCCCCGGGAGGGTGGCGTATCCATAAGGGATTTCCCACGTTAAAAAAAAAGAAAAAAAAAGGGTATATATCCTGACGCTAAGCGAAGCACAAACGAAGAATGTTCAATATCGTTTTCTTTTCCTTTTGAGAATGTCCACTGCATGCTAGCGTTAGCCAAAAGTAACGAGTCCAGGAGGACGAAGTCTAGTCCGGTGAAACTGTTAAGACCTTGCTAGGTCAATAGCGTATTCAGTTAAAAAAAAGAGGACGAACTCGCGGGCACCAGCTAGTATTAAATATAAATTAAATGATAATTTTGAAGTGAAACTTCTTTAGGTGCATGAGGGTAACATTTTTACAGATGTAACGTCACGCAGGTATGCAACGTGAGTGACGTCATTTGCAGTGAACGCAGATTTTTCATTTATTTTTCGTCTCGGAAATCTAAAGTTTTAGATTTGTATAAATATAAACAAGACTTATAAATTAGTTCGCCAAAGAAGTTTTACTTCTGGCATGTGTACTTTGTACGCACGCACTTTTTTTTTCCTTAAGAATTGGTCAAAATCTATACACTTATTGTTGCGAGACGACAGCGACAGACGGAGTTTTTCGCGGGATATTGGTCTGTCATGTAGTGGATTTTATATTTTATTCATAATCTTGTGTTATTTGATTTTATATTTTATAAAATTGGCGGTGTTTTATGTAATACAGTTCGGTTATTGTGCATAAGTGAAGTGAATGGAAAATAATACCACGGACCATGAATTCTGAGATGCTACAAAAACTCTATGGAAAGTTCTAACAAGAGAGCCACCATGTTGTTGGAATTATTCACACGACACTTATTGTGTAAAATATGTTGTAATCTCTATTGAAACAAAACATTGACACTGACAAGCGCTTCTGCGGAGCCATAACAAGAAAAAGAAAAAGACAGCAACAGACCTATATCATTTTATTTAAACATACAGATAATGTATAATAAAACTACGATTGATGTTAATTTATGAGTTATATCAATTTATGAATGGGAACCCTTGTACGTTTAATGTCTAATAATTTAAAACATAACTCTAGAAGACAAGGAGTTGTTTGAGTTCCTACATTCATGATTTAATATATGAAATGTGTTGATATTACGATGCTTAAATACTGAACATTTGTATAGAACAGTGGTTTAATATACTAATCAATGTTCATATAAGCAGTATTGTATTTACAGAAAAGAAACGTTGTCTTTCAAAATTGTGCATGACTTTACAATTCAACATTTATATAAATTAAAATCAAGTGACGAAAGTACATATTTATATGCTTACGTCTCGTTTGTACGCACGATTTATAATTGTATAAAATAGAATACATAATCAAATTCGTACAAAAAAATGAACAATTTCCATATATAAACGTAACTCAATAAAACAGTTAACAATAGGGAAATTTTAAAGAATACTGAAAGAACGCAAAGAGTTTTTTTCCGAACTGACTACGCTAGTGACCTATCAAGGTCTTAACAGCTTCACCGAACTACTGACGGAAAGAGTAAGTACGTTCAGTTGTTCAATTTTATTTTATCACATAGTCATACTGTAAAAAGAATTATTTTGTCTTCATTAAATCAGTAATAAATTCGTGCGAAGCCAAATCGGGCCAATAGTCGTATATAAAAAGGCAAAGATAAAACAGTTCAAGGTACTGAATTACTTATATATTATCTATGTATATTACTAAATACTTTCGCCTCTGTTTTTCAACCGATGTTTTTTTTCGAACTGATTACGCTATTCACCTAATAAGGTCTTAACAGCTTCACCGGACTACGTTCAGCCGATGTTCCTTATTTCTTTTATTTTGTAAATACCAATCTAAGAAAATACTTCTCACTATGAAACGTGCCGATCGATAGTTTTTGATTATGTATATAATGACTATGAGCAATACAAGACTAGCTTAAGAAAAATTTTGAAAATGTTCGAACAATAATTTGTCTGCAATAAACATCAACGTAAATAAGTAGAATGGTCTACTATTTTTTTACTAACTCCACTTACTATGTATTAATAGGCGAGGATTTATAGACACAGTATTGGGCCCCTAAAATACTACGAAGACATTTCGTGTGAATTTTCGAAAATTTCTTAATTTCCCCTTTATTATCAGGATTTAAAAGAAATGAACCATAATTAATAGACTCATTTTAGTCTTGCATTTTTTCTAAAACGTGCGTGCTCTGGTCACACTAAAACGTCATTTTGTGCTAGCAAATTCCTTATAATATATAACAGTCTGTGCTTGCAAATTTCGTCTTTTATTGTAACTTATAAATATAATTTATTGTGAGACAAAGTAATTTTACAAATAATGTCCGAAATTGGGGATTCTGCCCTTCCAATGGTAAGCTTTATATTGACTTCGATAAAACCAAACGAATTGATTCTATTTTAGAATTAGTTTGGTCACGGTTTTCTATTTTTATTCTTATTTACTTATTATTGATGTGTATAAAATCATGAATATGAGTAAATGAATGGCATTTATCTTATAGCAATGTGTGGATATTCACTTACTGTAATATATATTAGGTTTATAGGATCTTAAATATAGGTTTTTATTTGTTAAAATCTTTTCTTCCCAGTGTTATGTGAAGGTGCAATTAAACCAATTATATCGGGAATTAGTAGAAATATCAGTTAAACACTTCTTTATTTAACGATATTTATGCAATATCTTTATATTTATACATGTATGGATAGTTCGCTTATATATATTCTGCTACTTTTACAACTTTCTGCCGTTTCTGCTGAGAGTCTTTTTCACGCACCCTGCATTTATCAAATAAATATATATATATATTCATATAATAATCAGTGTTAGTTATTGTGTTATGTTCAAGTTGAATGTTCTTGAATGTTGATGAGTGTAGACAAATGGAGAAAACACACAAAACAAAGATTTAAAATCAGAAATATGGGATATACTGTCAGGCAAAACATCATACAAGGAATATACTAAATTAAGACAATTGAAAAAGATGTGTTGTAGAGTGCTTTCGTCTAGCCCTCATTCACATATTGAGTTGTCCCTGATTCTGAGCTTTGCAAGATGGACTGGACAGCACATGTGACCTATCCTCAATCTACAGATAGTAGATGGAGTAACAACAGTCATTATACGATCAATATTATCTTGAATGGAAGCATATGATTTGCTTTAATTTGTTTGGATACATTCCAGTTTGAGGTGCAATTAGACTGTTAAAAATAAGTCTTATGTTTAAATGTATCCTTGTTTTTTAAAGCTCGGAACAACATTTGATACATTTCTTGTATCTAGCATTACTAAAGAGAACTTGTCTTTACTATTTCCAATAACTTTTTATATAAAAATCATATATATTAATATGTGAAGCCTAAAGTTTGTACCCCTTTTTAATGGAATTGCGCGAATGGATGAACGTAAAATTTGCCATAGTTAAAGTTTATATGGAGGAGAAGTACAGAAAGCTATTCATTTTATATAAAATGCATAAGAAGTACCTTAAATTAATTAAAATATGCATTACTCTTTACTGCTACAATTTTACACAACATATACACACATGTAAATAAAAAAGACATTTAGACATCTGTCAATGAAGGACTTAAAGTCAGAAAAGGTTGTGAAGGAGGTTGCTACGCTCGACTGTATGTATTATTTTACTCTTACGTTCCAATTACCCTTTTTCATTCTACATTCAACAATGATATAATATACAACTATTATTATAATATTTATCCCTTTAAAAAATCAATGAACTATGGTCGAATGTCGACCACTGGACGCCCACTAGTAATTATTAATATGTCAGTCACATGGTCACTGTTTGCTATTCATTTTAAGATGGTTTTTAAAGTTTATTACCATCACTGTTGCATTTCCTTGAATTATAATTTAGTGTATCAAGATTCATCTATACTGATATTATAAAGAGGTAAAGTTTATGAGGTTGTAGGGGGTAATCTCAGGAACTACGGAACCGATTACGAAAATTCTTTTATCAATAGAAAGCCATGTTATTTGTGAGTGTCATATTAACCCGAAAAATGAAAAAAACTTTTTGTGGTAGTCGGATATGCATAGTCGGAGAAAAAAAGGTTGAACGAAAATATTTCTTATGGATGCTGTCTTAATGATGAGAGATACATGATTGAGTTCTAGAGAAAGATTGGAGAGCTTGATAATGCCTACAAAAAAGTCACAAAAAGTAGTTAATTATAAAAGTTTACTGCCAAAGGACGTCGGGTAGGATCAGCTAGTTTGCAATAATATGTAATTTCACGTTGCCTATACCTAAAATTCAATCAGTACAGTGGCGTCTTAAAATTTTTAATGCTACAAATGTCATTTAGAAACTTTAAAATAACATTAGAATAACACTGATTCTCTCTATTCTACTTTGCGCGGGCCACATTTCAGATAAGTTATTATATAAATTAGATTATACTTCAACAATTTCGTGCACGGATATCCTATGCAGTACCAGACATTCACAGGGTCACAGTTAGAGGTACTCTAAACTTTAACAGGGGTGGGTGACATAGTGGGGAAAGGAATAAATGTGCTACCTCAAGGCAAACGAACAGATGGGACACCTGATGTTAAGTGATAATATACATACATAGACATTAACAACACCAGGGGAGTCGAAAGTTCGTTGCCAGCCTGTGTTTGGGGTAAGGTAGGGAGAGGAGAGGGGAGGGGAGGTGGCCTTCTGGCTCTTTCACTGACCCTTCGATCAACAATAACTATATAACGGGTCGGCGTGAAAAATACGTCTCGGTAAATAAGAGCTCAATTGAAATGTGTACCCTTTTGTTTAGTTTATTTGAAACACAGCCAATGTAAGCCCGTTTCACATGCCGCAGTGTATTCAAAAGATGCAAAAATAATACCCGAAAAAGCAATTTAACGGCCGGAGTATCTTACTTTCGTTAAATACATGTTGAATAAGTTATGTTTTACGCTTTAAACTAGCTAATAGTATCAAATTTTGAACAAAATTACCGATTTTAAACCTGTGATACATATGTTTGGTCTCACCAGACACAAACACGCACAATAACGGGAAAACGTACTTTATTTATTACGTGTTAAGGTTGAATTCACACTAAATGTCATTCATGTTATCTTTTCGTTTGTGAGGGGAGTAATTTATTACTTTGCTCGTTTTATCGTAAGTATTAGATAATATTTTGAACATATCTGACTTTTAGTACTAGGTGTTATGGTTGTAATTAGGTTGAACTTAAAACTTTTTTTCTTCCTTTCTTAGTAAACAAATATCTAGTAGACATAAGTATATATTTACGTGGACGGCTTATAGCTTCGGTTTGTATGTGACCCTTTATCTAGTTATTGTTGATCAAAGCACTGACCGAACGAAACGCAACAATGCAAGCACTGTTACTTCACGTCGGTTTTCTATGAGAGGGTGGTACTACCCCGGGTGAGCCGACACATTCATGCTAAAACCAGTAATAGCTTAAGCGTGGCTCTACCACCTACCAAACCAAAACCATACCAATACCAAATACACATACCAAAACCAGGCATATTAACTAAAATTGAACTAATTTTAGGAAACAAAGCCAAAGATGAAACACGACTGGTATCAAACAGAATCTCAAGTTGTGGTAACGGTTTTGATCAAGAACGCTCCAGCTGACTCAGTCAAAATCCATTATGGAGATCGGAGTGTGAGTACTGTTAAAAGTATTATCGTTTACAACTATCATCAGTGATGTTGATAGGATATCTTATTGAAACGTCTTGGTAAAATAAAATACTAACAATGAAGAATAATTATCCATATTTGATATAAAAAAAAAGTGTGTGTGTACTTATGTACATGCGTTAGAAGTTATTCTTCTTTGGCGTAACAAGATAAAAATCTTTTCAAAATTTTTATCGTTCGCCTTATTCTACGTTTGTAGAAAAATCGACACTAACAATAGATAAAAGGTATTTAATACATTGAAAGTCTTAATGCAAGGAAATACAAAGAAACTAACTACTAACAAACTAACGTCAACTGTAACTTCAAACTGTCGGTTTTTCGTGACGGTGTGCGCGCGCATTGTAAAAATTTACTCTCATAATTTTTCCCTAACGCGCCAAAAGAAGTATAACTTCAAAAAAGCTTTTTTGTTCATAGAACTTTATCACACAATTTCACCTGATGTTAAATTGGGATGTGTTTTAAGATACAAAGCCTATAAGGGGATTGGCTCTCAAGTGACGTTGTTGGAACGTTCCAACAAACCAACCAAAGGATGCTTGACGAAAGATTTTTAGCATGAAACTTAGTTTCAAAGAAAGACATGGTAGTGGGTACTCAGAAGATACCCTACCATGCAATAGTTTCGTGTTTTCCTTCATCTAAAACTCCGATTCACCTGCAGGGAGTTGAACCTATATTGATCGACACTGTGTCCAAACACTGTAACCCATATTACCACATGTAGCTATCACTGCTTTGAAATAATGGATAATTTTACTATCGACATATTGAGATTGTAATTACTGTGGGAAGTGCTAGGACATCGTTGAACATTAACTAAATTTATAGCTTTCAGTGACTAGTGCAATTCCGGATTCTGGATCAGAGTACAGCCTGGAATTAGAACTGGCACATGAGGTAGTACCATCAATGTGCTTCCATACTGTGACACCATCCAAAATTGAAGTGAAACTTAAAAAGAAGGAGGGTTTGAGGTGGACGCAGTTAGAGGGAGAGGGTAAAGAGGACAAGATCAAGGCTATACCTCAAGGTGAGTTATTGGATCATTCTAAGCTTATAAATGACTAGCAGACGCCCGTGGCTTCGTCTGCTTTTGTATCATTATAAAAGTCTATATAAGATATTTATTTATTTTCAGAACCATATGAAACATGTTTTTTTTTTTATTTCTAACTAATTTTTCATACATCTAAGCTGAAAATGCGGCAGATTTTCATACAAAGTTTCATCCCATTTCTCATATCCTTAGAAAGTCCTTTTCAAGAAACCTTTCTTATACCACGTGACTGTTTAAACACTCGCAGTATTCTAGGACATGACACTTCATTGTCACTTTTAACATATAAAATAATAATATTAAAACAAATATTAATAAACAACTAAGAGAACCTACATTAAAGTTTGTTCTAAGACTTTCAAAAGTATAGCTACAAATCTATACATATAATAAAAATGTAACTGACCGCTGTCTGTACATTAAGTATATATGAGAAAAACTATTATTAGGGGTCTTTATAAATGCAATAGAACCCAAAACAATGATTTTTAGAATTTTTGTCTGTTTGTCTGTTTATCTGTTTGTCTGTTTGTCTGTGCGTTTGTGCACGCTAATCTCAGAAACGCCTTATCCGATTTAGATGTGGTTTTCACTGATATATCGTGGTAAGGTTCACTTAACATTTAGTGTTTGTTTCATGTCAATCGGTTCGTAAATAAAAAAGTTATGCCAATTTAAAGAATCACGTCGAACATTTGTTAAACTATCTATCTACTGTTCTTTCTCTTTTCAGTAGCATTGACTGCAACTTTACTAAATTTCATTATAATAATAATGGTCTATATAAAATTATGATTACATAATAATAATAAATATAAGGTAAAAATGATCAGTTTCGGAAAATTAAAATAACCAATGTCAGTTGACCTCAGATCTATATGATCAATCATATGAAATTGGGTTCAGCTTAGGCTGGTGATGTAGGTTGTACACGTCTGCGCAGGTATATAAAGCGCGCCGAGAGCCGCGCCGCTGCTTCGTAGTCCGGTGAAGCTGTAAAGACCTTAACAGGTCAATAGCATAGTCAGTTCAAGAAAAAAAAAACGCGCCGCTGCTTACAGCATTCAATTATTCGCAGCAAACGCACGTATTCCGGAGGCGCATGGCGTAACAGTTGCATTCGATAACACTGACTGTTTGCATAGTTCATCTATTCTATCTATCTTCTTCTATATACATACATATAATAAAAATGAAGTGTGTGTATGTAATATCAAAATAAATTTTTTCACTGATTGGGTATGAAAGTATACACGCTTCTGATAACAAAAATGCAATTTTTAAAATTTTTGTCGGTCTGTCTGTCTGTCTGTTTGATCCGGGTAATCTTCGAAACGGCTGAACCGATTTTGTCGGGAATTTCACTGGCAGATAGAGAAAATTACAGCGCGTTACTTAGGCTACTTTAAATTAGACTATCTGTTAACCGCGGCTTCGTCTGCCATGCTATCTTCAAAACGATTCGATCGATCTTCAGATCACTTTCACTGGCAGATAGCTGATCTTATAAAAAGTAATTTAAGCAATTTTAGTTTATACTAGCTGTTAACCGTGGCTTCGCCCGCTGTGCTATCACCAAAACGGTTACATCGATTTTCACGGGACTTTCAATGGTAGATAACGAACCTAATAAAAAGTAATTGTGGTTATTCTATTTTAGGCTAGCTGTTACCCGCGACTTTGTCTGCATGAAATTTAGCAAGATTTCAACTTATTCTTTATTTTTAATGACAGAAATAATTATCGGCTTATTGTTTACAATTCGACATTATAATTATTAATAACATTAATGATATAGAGGTCTTCCTAATAAGAGTATTACGTAAAGAGTTCCATAATACAATTTGTTGCGGAACAGACAAGCGTTTATTTTTTGTATAGTCACTAAATCTTAATTATAATAAGGGCAATGTATATTAAATGTAATGTAAATATAAATCTTTATAATAATATTTTTAGTTATTGTTTCAATAGTTCCTTATACAGTGTAAGTGAGCACTGAGGTAGTTATATGGTTGGTTATGGTTCCAAATATTATGCTGATGACAAACCTCATTTGGCACGCTCTTTGTATTTATATATCTAATGTACACGTTACATGTTACTTTTAGTGGCGTGCGCGTCGTACTTACAATTGTCTTTAAAGAGCGTTTCTGTAATTGTACATAGTCTCACAATTCTATAATTCTTTAATACGATTTTAAAAAACGCGTGCGGAGCTGCGGGTACAGCTAGTGTGTAAATAAAATAATAAACCTAAGTGCAATGACCGGTGCCAAAGGCTACAATGGGCGAGCCGGAATTAATAACTTTCGATAATAAAACTGGCAATAAATCCTTTTTTGTCCCTGATGTTCCCTTTTAAATTAAAGTGAAGTCACCTAACGTCCATTGACACTGTGCTTTAACATAGACGCGTAGAGGATTGTGTATAATACAAATAACAAAATATACTTCATCACAAAAATGTTTCCCACCGAAGAATTCAAATATTCCATGTGAATTTAGAAATGATGGCAAAATGACTGGGATTGATTTACAATGAACAACGTATAATTTTTTTTTAAGTGAAAACTTTTTTAGCCATGTTGTGTGATTTTTGGTACAGCTTAGAGAAGCTTAAGGCAGCTGCAAAACAAATTTTGAAAGTATAACTAGCATTTCATTACATTGATGCTAATTTATAAACTACTATCATCAGTGTTAATCTATGGGCAGTAAATAGTCTCACTACTTTTAATACTTGCCGCTAAATTCATTTTTGTAGGTGGTAGATTCACGCTAAAGCTATTACTGGTTTCAGCGTGAATGCGTCGGCTCGCCCGCGGTACTACCACCCGACACACAGAAACACCCACGTGAAGTAACCGTGCACGCATTGTTGCGTCTCGTTCGGTCAGTGAGAGCGCCGGAACCCTACCTCTCTCGACGTGAAGTAACATTGCTTGCAATGTTGCGTTTCGTTCGGTCAGTGAGAGCGCTAGAGGCCCACCTCCCTTCCCCTCTCCTCTCCCCCTTCACTCGCTTTCCCTCAAACACAGGCTGACAACGCACTTGCGACTCCCCTGGTGTTGCTAGTGTCTAACATCAGGGGTCCCGCCTGCTCATTTGCCTCCTATAATATTAAAAAAAATCCACTATCATATCCGCCTGAAACTAAAATTTTATCCACACCACCTCGATAAGTGGAGGTCTTCCATGCTGAGGTTTTAAAAGTCATTTCTGCCTCGTACTTTGATCCTGTGGAATTGGCTCCCAGTGGCGGTGTTTTCAAATCATTACGAGTAGCAAACCTTTAAGCAACAAGCGTACAGTTCTTTAAAAGGCCGACGACGCACTTACGACTCCCCTGGTGTTGCTAGTGTCTATCGACGGCAGTGATCACTTACCATCAGGTGGCTTGTTCGTTAGCCCCCCCATAATATAAAAAAATGGAACAAGGAACATATTCCTAAAGTTATATTTTATTCCACATCGTATCCTTTAACTCTCTTCTATAGAACAATGTTCTACTTCCATGTGAATTTCTATTTCCAGCGGTAATAGATGCTTCAGGTCCGCAACAGCCACCGAAATTGTTTAAAAAAGATTGGGACAAGATCGAAAAGGACATTAAGAAAATGGTAAGTTTTACGAGTTCACAAAATTCAAATTTTGAACTTTTTTTTCTCGATTTGATTACGTTATTGATCTATCGAGGTCTTAACGACTTCACCGGACTACTAAGGCGAGCGCTTAAGACACTCAGCCGATTTTATTTGACAACTAGCTCAAGGGTGCGGCCTGATACATGCTATTCACAACCTATCTTTTTTTTTTTTAACATGGGGAAATCCTTTATGTATACGCTATCCTCCCGGTGAGAGGGTGGGTTATGTTCGACTCGCACAGACTAAAACCCCACGGTGTACCGACAGACCGACATTGTCGAGGCGGCAAGGGATCGTTCTAGCTAATCTACCTTGTAGAGCCGCTCCAACGGTCCGCCCGGCGGAAGGTGACCGCCGTGCTATAGAGGGGCAGACTGGGTACACACCGGCTGCCCCCCCTCGTCCGCCGGACCTGTGCAATGAGGAGATGGGCCCCCTGGCCCATCCCCTCAGGTCCGACTACGGTGGCGGGAGGAGTTGGGCAAAGCGCCGCCTCCTCCTGCCGGTCCTCCGTTGGCGGAGACGACCACTTAGAGGATCTACCTCGCGGGCTCTCTCCACCGCCTCCTTCTGCGAGATGACCTCCTCGCAGAAGGAGGCCATTGCTTGCCATGCCTGTTCGCTGCCGAGCATGGCTGAAACCAGACTCGGCAGCGTCAAATTCCCCTCTACCGTCCCCTCGCAGACAGCGTGTGCTGCGCGGTGTCTTCGTCAGCGCCACACTCGTGGCAGGCGGCCGTCGGCTCCCTGCGTGCGATCCGGTGCAGATACCACCCGAAACAACCGTGACCGGTGAGTACCTGCACCAGTCAGAACGTTAGGGCGCACACTGGGCTGAAAATCGGCTTTCATAGACTTTGGGACTTTTATTTTTAAGTCTCGTTTTTATTGCTTGGAATAGCTTCAGTATACTGTTATTATACTCATATATTTACTTGAGTTAATTTGGCTTCAAAACTGACAAGTTATATTTTATTTACGAAAAATTTGTATGAAGCTGACATGAAAAATCAGGATATCTCTGGAAGCGCAAAGAAAACCGTAATATTCTTTCATACGGTTATAGTACTAACTATTTATGATTTTTTGTCATACTTTATATTACGGTCACGCCTGCTATTTTTTTTTAAAAAAAAAGGTCAAATATTTTATTTGCCGAGCATGGCTGAAACCAGACTCGGCAGCGTCAAATTCCCCTCTACCGTCCCCTCGCAGACAGCGTGTGCTGCGCGGTGTCTTCGTCAGCGCCACACTCGTGGCAGGCGGCCGTCGGCTCCCTGCGTGCGATCCGGTGCAGATACCACCCGAAACAACCGTGACCGGTGAGTACCTGCACCAGTCAGAACGTTAGGGCGCACACTGGGCTGAAAATCGGCTTTCATAGACTTTGGGACTTTTATTTTTAAGTCTCGTTTTTATTGCTTGGAATAGCTTCAGTATACTGTTATTATACTCATATATTTACTTGAGTTAATTTGGCTTCAAAACTGACAAGTTATATTTTATTTACGAAAAATTTGTATGAAGCTGACATGAAAAATCAGGATATCTCTGGAAGCGCAAAGAAAACCGTAATATTCTTTCATACGGTTATAGTACTAACTATTTATGATTTTTTGTCATACTTTATATTACGGTCACGCCTGCTATTTTTTTTTAAAAAAAAAGGTCAAATATTTTATTTCACTCTTTTGTGACTTGGATACTTTCAATGTTAATTTTTAGAGTTAATATGTTACAGAATTGTATTATACTATCCTTTAGCATTATTTTTGAACTAGAGACTATTAACATATTTTTTTCTGAATTCAAAGGTAAAGTTTTTATTATACATTCAGCATTCAATTTTATACAACACATTTAAAGTTTTACTAAATAAATTATAATCTTGAAATTAATTCATCAACTGACTTAAAAATAATATGTTTAAACTAAGAGA
>MU158823.1:612819-623936 GCA_015888305.1 Antheraea pernyi
TATGGCCATAAATTGCAAAGTTTATAAACCAACTTGGGTTTTATGATGCTTAAAAATGAGAATAACCTATTCAGTTACGAAGTATAGTTTTGAGGACCCATAATTCGATTGGGCGACAGCCTTTCTGAGGAAGATAGTGTTGCAATAAAGGAACTTTGTCCAAGGTTCACTTGACCTTTAACGCAAATATGATAGAAATGTGTACTACTAGATTAATACTGAGATTTTTAGTCAATACAACACAATAGATAACAGTATACTGAAGCTATTCCAAGCAAAAAAAACGACACTTAAAAATAAAAGTCCCTAAGTCTATGAAAGCCGATTTCAGCCCAGTGTGGGGCGCCCCACTTCGTCCCTATCCAATCCCGCAGGACCGGGTGGACGGCGTCTACTGTACACGTCCCAAAACGCGCGTCCGCAAGGTCCTGCATCCATCTCTCGACGGCGTCTTCCATCAGACGCCGTCTCTTCACCTCCACCTCCCTGGGAGCCGGAGGCTCCCCCCCT
Organism: Antheraea pernyi; assembly: GCA_015888305.1. Classification (NCBI taxonomy): domain Eukaryota; kingdom Metazoa; phylum Arthropoda; class Insecta; order Lepidoptera; family Saturniidae; genus Antheraea; species Antheraea pernyi. The sequence continues at coordinate 613,330 of MU158823.1, forward strand.
CCGTTTCCTCGCCGCCGTGAATTCGTACACGGCGGCGAGAACTCCTGCCTCTAGCTCCCAGGGCAGGGAGCCGGCGAGCGTGAAGGCTGCCGCCGAGGACACCGTTCGGTACGCCCGGATCGCCCTCAGTGCCACCGTGCCCACACCGGTGCCCCGTAGGCAGCCATCGCCCGCACTACTCCCATGTATTTCGCGACCTATCTGAGCTAACCTAAACTAAGCTACATATTCATACATATATGAGCTAGCTTAAGCTTAATCATATGCAACATCATAATACTTGAGACACCCAAGCCAACCTCACCTGCACGCGGTGCACCCTGCTGAATAACGAACGAGGCAATGGCGAAAGCGGGGTAGGGTGTTACAGCCCGACTGGGTCGCAACCACCATGTATATGGCGAAAAAAACCCGTGTTAGTCCCCTCACTCCAGCACACGACGTATTGACATGATTAATCTTTTAAGATTTTCAGCGTTTTATACACCGTGAACAAAGTTCAAGTTTTACCGTCGATAAAATTTTTAGTTTTGAAGTGAAACTTCTTTAGGCGCATGAGGGTTAAATTTTTACAGATGTAACGTCACGCAGGTATGCAACGGAAGTGACGTCACATACGCAGATTTTTCTTTTTTTTTCTATTTTTGTAAAGATTTAGATTTGTATAAAACAAAACTTATAAATTAGTTCAGCAAAGAAGTTTCACTTCTGACATGTGTACTTTGTAGTACGCACGCACTTTTTTTAAGATCTTCATATTTTACATGTACATAATTTATAGATCTTGTAATACTACATAACAATATTAGCAACGACCAAAATTGGATTTACCGTATTTCGAAATATAACGACATAATTTTAAACACCGAGAAATTCAGTTCTATTTTGTTTCCACATACGGTGCGGTACCAGAAGAATATTTCTCAGGTTCAGGTTTCCTTACAATGTTTTGTTGCGTCTTACTTGATACTGTTACAAATTGAAATGAAAATGTAGCGGGACTCGCGACCGGTCGGAACATCAGTCGACCCGCAACTCTTACGCCGGGAGGTTGCGCGTACTGTTATACGTGATTCTAAATGTCCCTTTAAAAAAAAAGATTTATTCACTTAATATAGATAAAAAGAAATACTTTATTGTTGGAACAACCATACAAAATTAAATTACACAAACTAATTAGACAGAAAAAAAAAAACATTTTAAAAATGAAAAAATAGATGTCCAACAATTGGCGAACCCATTCAGCAAAACTCTGCAATACTGTAAGTAGTACTGCAGCGCTGATTTTCGATGGGAGCCTATATATGATGATAAACGGACGTTAAAGTTAGTACAAGATTTGAGACGAACAAACAAATAACACAGACACACGTAACACGTCACGGTTGGTCATAGTAAAGAGATATAGCTACTGTAACCACAAATTTAGGATTAAACAAAACAAATATAAATTTATTAGAAAAAAAAAAATTAAAAAAAATACACACCAATAAACAGAGCTTACAATAGAACTACGTGAATACATTATACGTCACTTTAATAACTTATTATTTAACACTGATAATTATGAGAATTAAGAGGGTTATGGGCCGAGTCTGGGAATGAACTGCCGGGTGGCATCGAGGACCGTGAGAGCACCTCGGAAAGTGCTGACGTTAGGTACTGGGAAAGGTACTAGGTAAGAAGGGATATAGTTCTGTGGTCTTGGAGGAAGGTCAGCATATTAGGGTACATGGTTACATTAAGTTAGTGAGGCTTAGGATTAGGATAGATTAGGTAGGATTGGCGCATTCTAGCTGCGGCGGTGGGGAATTTAGAGGGGAATCTGTCGCTGCCGAGTGTGGTTTCGGCCATGCTCGGCAGCGAACAGGCTTGGCGAGCTATGGCCTCCTTCTGCGAGGAGGTCATCTCGCAGAAGGAGGCGGCGGAGAGGGCCCGTGAGGTAGATCCTCTAAGTGGCCCTCTCCGCCAACGGAGGGCCGGCGGGAGGCACCGCAACCGTAGCCGGACCTGAGGGTATAGGCCGGGGGCCCATCTACTCATTGCACAGGTTCGGTGGATGAGGGGGGGCAGCCGGTGTGTACCCGGTTGCCTCTCTATAGGTAGGAGCCCGGCGGTCACCTTCCGCCGGGCGGACCGTTGGGGCGGCTCTCCAAGGGGAGAAGCATACATCGATCCCTTGCCGCCCCCACAAAACGGTCCGTCGTTACACCGTGGAGTTTTAGTCTGTGCGAGTCGGACATAACCCACCCTCTCCCCCGGGGGGGTGGCGTATCCATAAGGGATTTCCCCACGTGGGACAGGCTTAGGATTAGGATAGGTAGGGATAGGGTTAAGACTAGGTTAGGTAGCGTTAGGATTGGGCTTAGTTTAGGCATGGAGGGACCTTCAGGGAGGCTGAGGTGATGAGTAAAACTCTTAAAAAAAAAACAATAGTGTAGCGGCGGTGGAGGGTCTTCCTATCCGTTGCCGGCTGAACCCAGGCAGGGGGGCGACCTTCCATTGCACGGGTTCGGCAGACTGGTAGAATTATCCGGTGTGGTGTGAGCTATACGCCTGCCGCCGGGGGGTGTTGCGGAGCCTGCTCACGCACCCCGTGACTTCCCCCATAGTGCGGCGTAGAGTTCATCGTGGAGTTTTTTAGTCGGTAAAAGTCGCCGAAAGGCACCGTCACCGTTGCGTCCTAGTACGCGAGGGGCGGTCGACTCAGCTCAGACCTCCGGGTCTGACAGTCCTATGAGGATTCTTCTCCACTTTAAAAAAATAAATAGGCTACATGGTTCGGGTATAACAGTATGCATTCCCACGAACTCGCGAAACATTAAAGTCATTATGCGTATGTGTATTTACTGTAGATGTATTTTTCATTGTGTGTACAATATACATATGTGGTATGTAACGATCCCCACAATTAAATTGAACGCGAAATCCGATGAATTCGTTGATACATGGGTTTGAACCTACGAGTATGGGTACTTTAGACATATTGATGTAATAATATTAACAAAGGTTTATGTATTTATCCAGGAGGAAGAGGAGAAACCAGAAGGTGACGCAGCACTAAACGCTCTCTTCCAGAAGATATACGGTGAAGGATCAGATGAGGTCCGGAGAGCTATGAACAAGAGCTTTGTAAGTTACATTATATGTTTAACAGTAAACCGTATTGCCATCTAAAGAAAAAATCGAAAATATTCTTTATTCAATTTAAGCCCTAATAAGGCACTTAACGTCAAAACTACCAATAATTTGGATATGCAACCCAGTCATCGAGAAGAACTGGCAATAAACTCGATCTGGTTTATCTTTGATCATGCATATTTTTTACAAACTTACATAGATACATTCGTTTTTAGTGGATGCACAGAGAGATATCTCCATTCCATACGTCACCATCGTTCACATATTCACCCATCCTATAACAACTTTTAGATATTCAAACCCGTGGAGCATTTCACGTGAAGCGGACAACGAAAAAAAAGTGAGGTTCTGAAATTCGTTCATATTCAGTCTATTTGGACTTGTAGTAGGTATGAATGTGAATGCATCATTATTATTTTTCTATCACGTTTATTTGTCAAGTTATGGGCTTCTAAAGAACAGTCACACCTGAAATTCAGATTTTTTGGAAGTAGTTTTTTGAATTGAACAAATTTACAATAAAATATTAAACGCAGCTATTTATATAGCAGAATAATCGCTCTTTTTGACAATGAAATAAAACTTGGAAAAAACTTTTTTTTTTATGTTCAAAACCGAAAAAAAAAAATTCGAAACAAAATTTTAGTTACTTGGGCATTTTTTTTTCCCTTTTTTTCTGCTTTTTTACTGTTCTTTAGAAGCCCATAACTTGACAAATAAACGTGATAGAAAAAAAATTATGATGCATTCACATTCATACCTACTAGAAGTCCAAATAGACTGAATTTCAGAACCTCACCTTTTTTTCGTTGTCCGCTTCACGTGAAATGCCCCCCGTTTGACATGGTTCTTGAACTCGCTATCGGGCAAATGGGTAATGTGTTTTGGGACTTTGTTATAAAACCTAACACTATTACCTAAAAAACTGTCTCTGGTCTTAGTGAGTCTGAAATATGGAGTTATGTATATAGAAAAGACACTAAAAGATCCGTGAATAACCTATTATTACCAATATTAATATTTGCATAAAATCTTTAGTATTATTGTAAATGTGAGTGAGTTTGTAACGGCTTCACACCTTAACTACAAGTATTTTTTTATTTATTTTATTTTTAGCAATCAATCTTTTTAGATTATAATTTAGTAGCCATTGTCGTGTAGTTAATAGTATTACAAGTTAGTGTCGTGCGATCATTTAAATGTTAATGTGCCAACAAGATGGCGGCTCCCTTGTTACAAATTTCCAGGGAATCTTTGTGGCATCTCAGAATTCATGGTCCGTGGTATTAATTTCCATTCACTTCACTCATGTACAATAAACAAACTATATTACATAAAACACCACCAATTTTACACAATATAGAGTCAAGTGACACAAGATTGTGAATAAAATATAAAATCCACTACATGACAGACCAAAATCCCGCCAAAAACTCGAAACTGTGATGAAATAACCTTATAGCCTTCCTCGATAAATTAGCTATATATCACTAAAAGAATTTTTCAAATCTAAATAGTAGTTCCTGAGATTAGCGCGTGCAACAAAATATACTACATAACCCTGATGACATAATTAGGTTATTCCACATTTTTTTATGAAAGTTCCCTAATAAACTGACGGTTAAAAAATTCAGGTGGAATCCGGAGGAACAGTCCTCAGCACAAACTGGAACCAAGTCGCCCAGGACAAGGTGGAAGTAAAGCCTCCCGATGGACTCGAATTCAAGAAATGGGAGACGTAATCCTACCAACAGTGTAGCTACATATTTATCCGTTCCTTATATTAAATAATTGTTTTACCTTTAATAAAATAATGCTTTCATAATCACCTATTTCTTGTTATTTACCAATGATGTTATAAGTATAAATAGCTATGGATACGTCATAGGAGCTTCGACAGCGCCGCGTTAAAACTCGGCTAACTAGCATACGTGATCTCAGTATCGTGTCAGCGTTAGCGGAAACATGTCGTGTACTGGTCGTTTCATAGAAACTCGAAACTATGGCAAACGGCTATGTTATGAGATATTTCACAAACTATACATGCAAAACTACTTACAGTTTATTTATTCACGTATCATTCATAATACTATTACCACGAATTAATTAATATTTTTTTAAATATTACGCAAAGAAATGACAGATGTCAAAGAAACAAAGCAAGATGTCCCGCCTGTTTTGATTATTCTTTATTGTTGACGGGCAGATCTAAACGAAGTATAACTATTTCTTTTTCACCACCGATATTCAGAATATGCTCACTTCCACATTTTAGACAGTCTGTGTGACAGTAAGACAGTGTGGCGTTATAATATTACTTTAAGTATGTGTGCGTTATCGTGCCATTTTTTTTGTCAAACTATAATGTAGGTAACGTATTTACATCTTTTTACTTATAATATAACTGGCATTCATATGCAATAGTAAGTGTAACGTGTTATTTTTAAATAACATATTAATTCCTGTTTTGAATATCTAAGATTAAATTGTACTTTACCGGGCGTTAATTAAAGCATAAAATTGTATGTTAACAACAATTACTACTAAAGACCTAAAAGACACTGCAAATATATAAAATCAATTTAAAATTGTATAATAATTAACTGCTATTTTAAAATAACAGGAAATAAAATATAACGTTATTGCAGGATAAATAGCAATGAAACATGTTTTGCAAAACGATTAATCGTTATTATACAGTTATTGATGTGAAACATATATAGGCGTAGGGTAAACCTGATTGCTGGCGTGGCGAGACGTTGCGACGCAAAACACGAACTTTGCACTATTTACGAAATACTCAAAAACATTTACAACCCAATCTGTATAAACATAAGATTCACACTGTTTTGTCGGCCACTCGTTCTTCTTGTGTTAAGCGGCACGCGCTGACAATCTAATGTCCTTTGGTAAATGCCGTCAAACACAGCGCTTGCGCCTTGTTGAATTATTGTATTTAATAAAAATGGATATTTATGTAATAAAATAAATAAATTCATTATTTTATGGAACAAATTTGTAATGCTTTATCTTTTCATTATGCCATAGCTGATTCCTGTCGTAATCTGTTCTTTAATGCATATAACTTATACAAAAAATATCGATATTTCACATCTGCCAGGCGTCCCGTGACGGGTCAATTTTTTAATGTAATGTCTTTTATTTCTTTAAAAAAAAATACTGCCAAAGTATTCCATCAAAATTCATAGAGAAATCACTAGTTAACAACATATAATTGTAGATCATTGACATAAAAACCCGAGACGGACAGTCTCGAATAAAAGTAGAACTCAAAACCGTCCCTCAAAAACTTCCCAATACAAACGTGGTTATAGTTATGCGATAAACTTATGATTTTACAAATTCAACCTTATGATATAAAGTTGTTTTTACAAGGACACAAGCGACGCGAGACTGCATAATCCAAAATTATGCACTCATTTTTGTGTGCCGGCCGTGAGACGTTAAGTGTGCATCTTGGGTTTTTGTATATCAATGTTGTAGATATTTGAAAACATCTTAAACTTATTATATTAGGAATGGATAATCATTAATCTATCTATATAAAGAGAATGATTTTACTTTCGAGCTTAAGACTGTCATGAGATGTTTACTATCTTTAGACAATCACTTCGATCAAATATATTAACGGTTATTTGATATTTATTTTAATGCTATGCCACAAGTAGGCAGAAAGTATGGATTGTCATTATGTCTATATACAATACTAGCCGTGCCCGCGACTCTGTCCACGTGGAAGTTATGTAAAAACACTGAATAATAAAGTCATCTGAATGCTTCGATCAACAATAACTAGATAAAGGGTCACGTACAAATCGAAGCTAAAAGCCGTCCGCGTAAATATATAATTATGTGTAGTTATTTGTTTACTAAGAAAAGGAGAAAAAAGTGTGAAAACTGTTTTAAGTTCAACCTAATTACAACCATAACACCTTGTAATAAATTCACAAATGTTCAAAATATTATCTAATACTTACGATAAAACGAGCAAAGTAATAAATTACCCCTCACAAATGAAAAGATAACATAAACAACATTTAGTGTGAATTCAACCTTAACACGTAATGAATAAAGTACGTTTTCCCGTTATTGTGCGTGTTTGTGTCTGGTGAGGCCAAACATTTGTATCACAGGTTTAAAATCGGTAATTTTGTTCAAAATTTGATATTATTAGTTAGTTTAACTTATAACTTATTCAACATGTATTTAGCGAAAGTAAGATACTCCGGCCGTTAAATTGCTTTTTCGGGTATTATTTTTGCATCTTTTGAATACACTGCGGCATGTGAAACGGGCTTACATTGGCTGTGTTTCAAACAAACTAAACAAAATAAGGGCACACATTTCAAGTGAGCTCTTATTTACCGAGACGTATTTTTCGCGCCGACCCGTTATCTAGTTATTGTTGATCGAAGTCTGAATGTCTTAAGTCCATTTACTTATCTACTTTTCTCTCGTACTTAAGTCGCGTCCTCATTAAAATTACAATAACTTTTGATAGAGTGAACCGATTTTGATGAAACAAAGACTAAGTTATACTCGAAGATATGCTTTATGATTTTGTTGCGTGATTTTGTTGTGAACTCAGTATTTTGACAGTGAGCGTGTTCATACAAACAGACAAGTAGACAGACAGACATTTCCATTATTATATGTATAGAAAACAAAATCATTTTCTGCTAAATACCACGTGGACAATGTCGCTGGTAACACTTTGTAAGGTTATAATAACAAGGATTAAAAACGAATAGCACTTTCAATATGTTATTGCTGTGAAGACTTCTATGAGATTGTCTATAAATGATTTTGCTCGCACTGTCTACATAGTTCACACAGTGGAATGATTTCTAATTCTGCTTAGTAATTGTAAAATTTTCTCTTGTTAAGTTTATTTACATTAATTATTATTTTAAATTGTAAAGGTAAATAATATGTTTTATCTAGTATTGTATTATGAAAGTGATTGTATCTGGATAAGTAGGAGAGTTGAATAAACTATATAAAAGTAAATGTCTTTTATTTTCTCTACCATAATGGCTTCTTGATACAAAGTGTTATTGATGCTTTATGATTTTGTTTGTTGTGGTTTTGTTGTGAACTCAGTATTTTGACAGTGAGCGTATTCATACAAACAGACAAGTAGACAAACAGACATTTCCAATAATGATTGAAATGTATTTTATTGTAAAAATGTTTTCACGACAATCGAAAAAATACAAACTCGTTAGATTTATATCGTTATTATTTGTATAGAAAACAAAATGTTTTTCTGCTAAATTTCATGTCGACAATGTCGCTGGTAACGAGTTTTTGGCGGGATCTTAGTCTGTCATGTAGTGGATTTTATTCATAATCTTGTGTTACTTGACTCTATATTGTGTAAAATTGGTGGTGTTTTATGTAATATAGTTTGTTTATTGTGCATAAGTGAAGTGAATAGAAAATAATACCACGGACCATGAATTCTGAGATGCCACAAAAACTCCATGGAAAGTTCTAACAAGGGAGCCACCATCTTGTTAGAATATTGAATTAATTACTCGACAATGGAAATTAACAAACTCTCTGGAACATAGTACGCTACTATTAACAAATAAATTAAGATAAAAAAGATGGATAAAAGAATATATTATAGAAGATTTGGCGTTTCTGCCTTTACATTAATTTGGACATAGAAAAGATTTGGCGCGTATGCCTTTACATTAACTTTGACATAAAACTGACTAAAGAATACATAAGAACTAACTATATTGACAACTTCAGAAATAAAAGATGATTTTTTTAAATGTACGAAATATTATATAGAAGATTTGCGATTAGGCCTTTAAAGAATACATAAGAACTACCTATATTGACAACTTCAGAATTGGCAGTATGGATTAATTCCTTCGCCTGTCCTATTGGACGAATATTATGACTACTGTCGCTGGTAACACTTTGTAAGGTTATAATAACAAGGATTAAAAACTAATAGCACTTTCAATATGTTATTGCTGTGAAGACTTCTATGAAATTGTCTATAAATAATTTTGCTCGCACTGTCTACATGGTTAGTTCACACAGTGGAATGATTTCTAATTCTGCTTAGTGACTGTAAGATTTTCTCTTGTTAAGTTTATTTACGTTAATTATTAATTAAATTGTAAAGGTAAATAATATGTTTTATCTATTATTTAATTATGAAAGTGATTGTATCTGGATAAGTAGGAGAGTTGAATAAACTATATAAAAGTAAATGTCTTTTATTTTATCTACCATAATGGCTTCTTGATACAAAGTGTTATTGACGCTTTTTTTCTTTTTTTTTTCGAACTGACTACGCTATTGACCCAGCAAGGTCTTCACAGCTTCACCGGGCTACTAAGGCGACCGCTTAAGGCACTCAGCCGATTTTATTTTGACAACTAGCTCAAGGGTGCACGGCACACTTCGGCTTTGGCTGTTGCCTGATACATGGAATTCGCGATCTATCTGAGCTAAGCTAAGCTAACTATTCATACATATATGTGTTCTTGAAACATATATGTGTTCCAAGCATACATACCTCAACAACTCTTATTTATATTTGCTATTGACGCTGGAATAGAACTCATATGGGATTAGAAGCTTGTGTGTAGTTTATTGCTAGCATTAGTAGGAGTAATAATGGAAATACCTACGATGAGCTGGAAAATAAAATATACAGTGTAGGCTATTTATAACGAATTTAATGGTGGTAGAGCCACGCTGAAACTTACTGGTGTAGTGGTAATGCTGACAACGATTTTTGTATTAAAAAGTACTACGTAGTTAGCTACAGCCCCGACTCGAGTCAGTCGTTGTAGAGCCTCCGTCGCTAAACCATGTCTACTTTTACAAAGCAATAAATATTGATTATTAGTGGTATATTTTGGAGTATTATTTTCTCCACCCTACACTCGCACATCAGGGACACGAGAAAATCACTTAACAACAGGTGACCCACATGTTGGTTTGCCTCCTTGGATATAAAAAAAAACAACCCGTTGTTGCAACAAGAATAAAATTTATGATTCCTCAATCCTGATCATGGAAATAGAGCCAATGGATAGGAACTCCTCAGCGGCTTGCAGCAGCTATCTTGTGTTTGGATACATGTGACTCGTTTTGACGAGGACTTACATCGTGGGTTGTGACTGTTGGGACATTTTCCATAAAGCGGACAACTAAAAAAAGAAAGATGAGGTTCTGAAATTCGTTCATATCTAGTCTAATTGGACTTCTAATAGGTATGAATGTGAATACAGTTTTTTTTCATGTTTATTTATCAAGTTATGAGCTCCTAAAGAACAGAAAATTACTTCCATATCAAATTAAATCAGTGTCATATAGTACTAGAAAGAGATAGAAGTATGGCGGTGAACCATTTCATATTTTAGCTATTGTTCTGGCCTCTCAGTGATAATACGAACATTATAGGACACTTA
>MU158823.1:640750-661402 GCA_015888305.1 Antheraea pernyi
ATCGAGAAGTCTTCATCGTCAGTAGTAGTGCTCTGTTGGCTCGGGGACGCGGTCATTATACGAGAACCACGGTGTTTTCTTGCGACCACCCCGACCTCCGCTTTGTAATCCACCACCTTCGTCGGCTGATTCGTGCATCATTGCACATCACCGAGGCACCTTCAAGACATCCACCGGCATCCGACTGTCGCCACCGAGGCGGGCTACCGGCGCTCTCGCTACCACCTTCGAGAGCTTTACGCCCGCCCACCGCCAGGGAACGTCGCCTCGCCTCACGTCTCACCTCATTTCCACCTCACCCCGCCTAACCGCGGGCCGGTGACGTACGAGGGCGAGAGGTGTCGCAATATTGACAGGCGGCGGCCCCAATATGTGTATAAATAGTAATCGCTTTGACTTATATAGATGGGCCTTTAAAAGGCAAGATGTTGGTGATATCTACGCATTATTGTATAAGAAATATTGTAAGGCGAAGCTCTGGCCAAATAAATAGTGGGAGTATCTACGAAGTATTTATTGCCATTCCTGACTGCATCGACTCTATACGTGATTAGTGTGATAATACGTTACATTCCCTTTCAAATTAACTGGTGAAATTGTGGCTTAATTTTATAATATGTAAATTCATAATATACATGAATAATTAATTGATAAATAATATATCTTTAGTAAATTTATGAAACCACTGAAATAATAATTATTATTTTTGATCTTATAGAATGTCAAAATGAATTGCAAAATGCTCGAATTTCGACCACTAGGCGACCACTAGTTATACTAAATATGCTACACTTATGTTATATTATGCGAGATATCACGGATATTACATAATATAATACGCTCACATAACATAAGCTTAATAGAATATAAAAGAATATTACATACATGTCAGACCAAGATACTCAGAAATCCGTTATGGTCAAAACCTCATTAAAAACAAATTAAATGATTCCACACTTTTTTCGACCGATATTTAATTACATTATGATAATCATCATATAAACATAAAAGAAAAAACCTAATTTTTTTGTTATACTTTTTGACAATTCAGATTATTCTCCTTCTTTAAGAATATTATCTATACTTATATTTTTTTTTATATAATAATGGTTGTATATCGAAGTATATAAAGATACTAGCTGACCCGGTCACGCGGAACTGTGGCTCAGTTATTATATCATAACATATTGATAATTTATAATTGTTGTTAATAAACATCACTTAATGAACTAACATGCAGCGAAAGCTCTCAAGAGAAAAGAAACCCAATTTTGAAACATTTTTCATTGGTGCTCCGCTCCTATTGGTCTTAGCGGATGATATTATAGCCTCTAATCTTCCTCGATAAATGAACTCTCTAACAATGAAAGAACTTTTCATATCTGACCAGTAGTTCCTGAGATTACCCCCTACAACCGAACAAACTCACTAACTTTACCTCTTATATAGTATACTATATTATTAGTATATTACTATAGATTTATAATTAGCTGTTACCCAAACATGTCGTACGTCATGTATTAAACTTTAAGAATGAATATACAACTATCATATTCCCTATTCTATAATGTAATCTTTTTTAACACCAACTTTTATTACAATATGACCGACCGTTTAAGCAATTTTATGAATCGTCCAACTATGACCAGTATATAGATACTTAGATATAAAGATTTAATCAACATTCAAAGATCTAAAAGTTCCAGATAATCCAGCGTACTCGTTGTTCTTCTCATCGAGGCGGTATGATTCAATAACGCCCACTTGCTTTATCCAGTTTAAGAAATCCATGCTCTCTTCGGAACTTAACAGTTCGATCCAGTCATCTGTAAATGGTATGGTAAAAGACAATGATATTATAACTAAAAGGTGTAGATACGTTACCTACAAGCTATTTTGACAAAACAAATGGCACGATAACGCACACATATGTAAAGTAATATTGTAACGCCACACTATCTTAGGTAAAATATGAAAGTAATGTGGCATATTCTCAATATCTTTGCCATTCCAACTGCGACCATTAACACCGTATATAACAGTCCGTTAATACGTATGGCTAGATTGTATAATGACGTATCTCGAACAAATAACAACATCGACATATTTTGTGATGCGTTTGGATCATTCAAGCGGCATTTGATTAAAAACATAACCTAATTGTGTACTTATAAAAAAAAAAAACTGTTATTATATCTATATAGTTACTAATTAGAATTAGTTTATTTTGTCATCTATTAACGTCATGCATGCCTGTGATTGTAATTATTACACTGTAATTTTATTTTGTAAATTACCACATGTAATTTTATCTATGTGTAATATTTATGTTGGTGTGCTAAATACATAAAATAAAATATCGGTGGTGAAAAAGAAATAGTTTTATGTTGCTTCGATACGGGCTGATTGACGTTCAATAGCCAAGTTTTAACAAGGCGCTGTCGAAGCGTTTTTGACGTATCTACAGCTTATTAGTTATAATATCATTGGTAAAAGGTATGAAGTAAACAAAAATAATTATATTTTATCATCTAAAAAATTCGACATTTCGGTCAATATTACCTGACATTAAATAACCATACAGACTGACAGATGACAATATACTGAGCTTAGAGATTTAAATATCTAATGAACGTGCTTGTAGACAGATTGTCAAATTAAGGATTTTTTCGCAGGTTTGGGGCGAACTTGCGTCCCTGACCAGCTTGGGTGTATCTTTCGGGATCGAGTAAAAGTGTCTTCATTAACTTGTACTACTCGCACGCTGCCACAACGACAAGAAGCACTGGACTTTACTAATACTGGCCGAAATTCCTCGATTGTAGTGTAGCCATGCACCAAATTTTCATAATATAATAAAAAATGCATTTATTTCCCATATACTTAAATTATTTACATAATAATTATTGAAATTTACTGTTAAGACGTATAAATTGTAACTTAACCTCTTAAAGCCTTCGCTTAATTTTTCTAGACCGCCATTTGTATTATTTACTGAACGCTCAAAACGCTCCGTAATGTTGTTCTTTTCTTTTCTTTTTTTATGTCATAAGTGGCACACGAACAGGTGGCTCACCTGCTGTTAAGTGATCACCACCGTTCATGGTACACTAACAACATCAGAAGAATCGCAAGTGCGTTGCAACCCTTTGGGGGGGGGGAGGGATTAGGGGATGGAGATGGAGAGGAGGAGAGGGGAAGGGAGGTGGGCCTCCGGCGCTCTCACTGACCGAACGAAACGCAAAAATGCAAGCACTGTTACTTCACGTCGGTTTTCTATGAGAGGGTGGTACTACCCCGGACGAGCCGACCCATTCATACTGAAACCAGTAATAGTTTCAGCGTGGCTCTACCACCATTAAAACTTGGGTTTATGATTGTAACCTTCGATCAACAATAACTAGATAAAGGGTCACGTACAAAATTGAAGCTAATATCTGTCCCCGTAAATATATACTTCGGTTTAAAGAATTTATTTCTCAAGTTCAACATAATTACAACCATAACCTTTTCTTTTCTGTTGTTTAACGTGGGGAAATGCCTTATGGACACGCCACCCTCCCGGGTGAGAGGGTGGGTTATGTCCGTTACTCGCACAGACTAAAACCCCCACAGTGTATCGACAGACCGTTTGTGGGGGCGGCAAAGGATCGTTCATGCTAATCAACCTTGTAGAGCCACCCCCACGGTCCGCCCGGCGGAAGGTGACCGCCGGGCTCCTACCTATAGACCTCCTACCCCCCCTCGTCCGCCTTACCCGTGCAATGTGGAGACGGGCCCCCGGTCCATCCCCTCAGGTCCGGCTACGATGGCGGGAGGAGTTGGGAAAAGCGCCTCCTCCTCCTGCCTATCCTCCTTTGGCGGAGAGGGCCTCTTTGAGGGTCTACCTCGTGGGCCCTCTCCGCCTCCTCCTTCTGCAATACGACCTCCTCACAGAAGGAGGCCATTGCTCGCCAAGCCTGTTCGCTGCCGAGCATGGCCGAAACCACGCTCGGCAGCGATAAGTCCGTTCCCACCGCCGCCGCCAGAATGCGACGCTGCTCCTCCCACGCAGCACACTCAGAGTGTGCTGCGCGGTATCTTCGACAGCGCCGCACTCGTGGCAGGCGCGGGTCGGCTCCCTGCGTGCGATCCGGTACAGGTGCCACCCGAAACAACCGGGTCCGGTGAGTACCTGCAACAGTCGGAACGTCAGGGAGCCCCACTCCCTGGACATCCACTCCACGCCAGGTCCTGCAGCCACCTTTCAATGACGTCTCCCCCCTTCTTTTTCTCGACGCCGTGAACTCGTACTCCAGTTCCCAGGGCAGGGAGCCGGCGAGCACACAGGTACGCCTCCAGCACCCGCCGTAGGAAAGGGGGCACTCCGAAATATCGGAACGCTTCCCGTATGACCCCATGTGGCAGGGTGTTGAAGGCGTCGCCAATGTCAAATAACACCGCCAAAACCCTCTCCCCCTGGGAGGTCGCCTCTGCAGACAGCGACTTCAGGAGGCACAGGGTGTCCACAGTGGAACGCCCTGTCCGGAAGCCATACTGCGTGACCGCCAGATTCTGCCCCATTCCTCTAGGTGCTGGACGACCCGAGAGGAGATAACACTCTCCAACACCTTCCCGGCGTCGTCCAGCAGGACGAGGGGCCGATACGGCCTTTTCCATGAGGCAAAGCCGCCAAAGCTTCCAGGACTTCGGGAACTGTCCGACCGCAAGACACCAGTCGAACAGCTCCCGAAGCCACCCCCCTAGGTGGCCCAAGGCAAGGCCGAGC
Organism: Antheraea pernyi; assembly: GCA_015888305.1. NCBI lineage: Eukaryota > Metazoa > Arthropoda > Insecta > Lepidoptera > Saturniidae > Antheraea > Antheraea pernyi. The sequence continues at coordinate 645,519 of MU158823.1, forward strand.
ACCCGACCCGGGACCCCATCAGGGCCGGGTGCTCTTCGCCGGTTGACAAGGAGTTCCACGGCCCTCCCCATCTCCTCCTCCGTTATTGGAGGGGTAGGCCCATCGAGCACCTCCTCGACTACCTCCCGAGGCGGAGACATGGGAGGAGCTGGTAGCATCGGAGGGTCAGGGAAAAGTTCTCCCACGACCCTCACAACCATAACACCTAGTAATAAAGTCACAACTGTTCAAAATATTATCTAATACTTACGATAAAACAAACAAAGTAATAAATTACTCCCCTCACAAATGAAAAGACAACATAAACAATATTTAGTGTGAATTCAATCTTAACACGTAATGAATGAAGTACGTTTTCCCGTTATTGTGCGTGTTTGTGCGTGACGAGGCCAAACATTTGTAACACAGGTTTAAAATCGGTAATTTTGTTCAATATTTGGTATTATTTGTTAGTTTAAAGCTTAAAATATAACTTATTCAACATGTATTTAGCGTAAGTAAGATACTCCGGCCGTTAAATTGCTTTTTCGGGTATTATATTTGAATATTTTGAATACACTGCGGCATGTGAAACGGGCTTACATTGGCTGTGTTTCAAACAAACTAAACAAAATAAGGGCACACATTTCAAGTGAGCTCTTATTTACCGAGACGTATTTTTCGCGCCGACCCTTTATCTAGTTATTGTTGATCGATGCTCGGGACCAAGTGGAACGGGAAAACTCGCGGTCGTGAGCGTGATCGTCGCGATTGCTAAGTGGAACGCACTATATGGAATTTGTTACATTGAAAATGTCACCAAAAAAGTAAATAATCTCAAGGATGTGAAATTGAACTTTGTGTCTAAAATGGATGTAGTAGTTTATTTTCCTATAACATTAAAATTATATGTGATAAAAACTTACTCACTTTGTAAATCTTTTAAAGATCTCTCTGTACCTCCAAATTCTAACGCCAGTGTATCCTTTGGTACAACTTTGTAAAGTGACTCCAGTGTTGCATGAACTTGAAACCTCTCAGCAATTTTCGCTGGGAAGAGTGGTTTGATAATCTTCAACAAGGTTTCTATAGTTTTTGATGGAGTCAAAAAATGTATGCCTTTTATTCTAATACCATAGCCATCCTGTAAAAAATAATAATTCACATAATATCATAAATAGCACTCTCTATTTTATTTATATTGAAAATAAAGAACAAAAGTGTTTTAAATTTTGTTTGAAGAAACTGAGTTTTTTGTTTCATACACTTCACAGCTATTTGTGTGAATAATTTAAAGTGATTAATATAGATGTGTTGCGGCCGCGTCAATAGTCAATTAGGAAAAATAGTGTCAGCGAGGGTGGGAGCATTTTGTTTGTTGATCCCCCCGGCGATTGTGACGCCAGACCAGTTCACTCGCACACATCGTAGGCGAAGCTCATCACGCCATAAAGGAATCGCGCGCTCCTCGTATCGCCATAACCTATTTGGACCATCGCAATTCATCGACGCCGACCACCGGCAGCGAACCTCGAACCAGCCGATGAGTGACCACAAGATTTGCTACTACTTCTCGCTGATATCGCATTTGATTCGTATCAAAGGTGGTTTCCGATCGAAGGAAGCACCACCAAGGTGTATGAAGAAAATACATCAAAATTTTAGTTATAAAAGTCTTTTTTGCTGTAAAATTTGCATGTAATTATATTATAAGCAATTTTACTTATAATATCATCGTTTGCCTGCTTTGATGCAATACAACGAACTTCAGGCATATTACACAGCATGACTGGTTAAAGAGTTGCAATATTCTCACAGATTAATCATTACTCGCTTCTCGTTCTAAATCAATTAAAAAAATAAGTGCTTAATATTTGCTTATCTCGACAAAAGAAAAACTGATATACACTCAACATCAGCTGATTCACGCAGAAACGAACTGGTGTAATAAATAAGGAAGCGGTGAACCACGCCGTGCCGCGCACTCCCAACCGCAACCCGCACCTCAGCCCGCGCCACGCTTCCCACTCTTCAACCGTGTGGCATTCTGACAATAATCAGTTACGCAATGATTAACCTTGAAAAACGCCCCTTCAATTTTGTTCTTTGAACCTAGGTGTGATTTGTTTACGTTTAAAAGTGGTCTTCCCATACTTTTAAAAGTATTAGAACAATCTTTAACTTAGGTTATCTTTGTTGGTTATTAGTATTTGTTTTGATATTATTATTTTATATGTTAAATGTGACCATGAATTGAACACGATTGAACGGTGTCACCTTTCAAACATTCACCTGGTATATCAACTAATAGTTATCAAGCATTAGTTAGTGTGATGGACAATTGAGTGGTTACATCTCAAAATAAGCTAAATCCAATTATAGCTATTCCAAATATTTTACGTTATTTTTCAAGATCTTCAAATTATTTACATATAAAAAAAATCTAAAAAAAAATTGGATTTAGCTCATTTTCAAATGTAAGGACTCAATTAGTATCTTTCTCTCTCTCTCTGATTATACTTATATCCTTGTATTTTTATCAAATTCTCCGCGCGATAGTACTTGACACCTAATGCGGGAGTGTTTAAAAAAATGAATGCAGTTGTCTGCATTAGCAGAAACCCAGCGTTCACTATATTCTGCAACTTAGAAAGAAATACTAAACGATAGGCATATATCACCATGTTTCCTTTATATTTAACTTCGTTTTAAAAACTAGCTGGTAGCCGCGACTATTAACAATATATTTTATACACAATGAACAAAAACGAAAAAAAAAATTAAAGCGATAATATTCCTAACGAAATTCTTTTGTTAACAGTGTTTCTGTTTACTTCAGTTCTTATGTGTATACGAACCACACAGCTCTTGCCACCATTCTCCACAACAGAAAATACATGACATTGAACGAGTAGTGGTTATAAAATCGGAGCTTCTTAAATAACTTAAATAAATATTCAACTAAGATATCCTGATAAGTTTGTAGATAAGGGTCAAGTATTTAAAGGAACACTAAAACAAGGAATCAAATTCTATCTATTCGTTTTTGGGTGATGTGCGCACAACGACATACCTCAATAATTTTGTTTGTAGTTATAAATGCGATATGAATATTATTCCTTTTTTAATTTATATCATACTAGCGGGCTCGGCGGACATTGTCCTACCCTGACAATAAAAAAACCTTGACAAATTATATACCTAAACCTTCCTCGTGAATCAGATTATCCACTGGTAAAACTGCATGAAAATCCGTTCAGTAGTTTTTGACTTTATCGCGAACAGACAGACGAGGTATGGGGACTTTGTTTTATGAAATTATTAACCTCTTTTTCGAACTGACTACGTTATTGGCCTTTTTGGAGGCCTCTACAGCTTCACCGGACTATAAAAATTATTAACATTACTCGGATTTACACGCCTATTGGCATTCCTTGCAATTTTTATGAAGCTATTTAATACGTGGGCTGCATAAGTTCAATACAAAATATCAATATCACATGTACGCTATACTACGTGTCGCTAGTCTGACGCAAGCGCCATACGTCACAAATATGTCGGTGACGCTTCACTACCATGTCAAGGTCATCGGTGACGCGAACGCGATAAGTTTTTCTTCAACCAAAAATCGCTCAACACGCTAAAGAAATTTTCACTTCAAATATCTGCAATCGGTTACATTTGATAAACTCGTCTATGAATATTAGTACTAACCAAAATTAATGTAGCAAGTTGTTTTAATTCCATCAAATTGACTTTAGATATTATGTCCAGTATATTGATCTTCCTGTAGTCAAATACATAAAGATGTCCATTCGAGTAATCATGAATCTTTAAGTACTCGCTATACTGAAAATAAATTTCATTGATCATTCTCCAATTATAAAATAACTCAAAAAGCTGTAGGCCCGTTACCGAAATGACGTAACATTTTGTTTTGACAAAACAAATGGCACGAAAACGCACACATGCGTAGGGGGTGTAAGGGGTGTCAAATAACATCTAAGACTTGAGACATCCAAGCCAACCTCACCTGCACGTGGTGTACCCTGCTGAATAACGAACGAGGCAATGGCGAAAGCGGGGTGGTAGGGTTTTACAGCCTGACTGGGTCGCAACCACCATGTATATAGCGAAAAAGCCGGTCATAGTAATTAGCTTCTACGGGTCGCGTTTCGGAATCAGCCTGTGCATATCCAGCTTTTCGCAGACCGGCATGGCAGCGGCGACTGGCGATGGATAGTGTGTCACTCGGTGGTCGCCATTGTTTTTGGATTGTACTGTACTTACCATCAGGCACAGTGCAGTCATTTTGCCGTGCTACTGTAAAAAAATAAAAAAATACGTAAAGTTATATTGTAACGCCCTTCGATCAACAATAACTAGATATCGTGACGGCGCGAAAAATACGTCTCGGTAAATAACAGCTCACTTGAAATGTGAGCATTTATTTTGTTTAGTTTGTTTGAAACACAGCCAATGTAAGCACGTTTCACAATGCCGCAGTGTATTCAAAAGACGCAAAAATAATACCCGAAAAAGCAATTTAACGGCCGGAGTATCTTATTTTCGCTAAATACATGTTGAATAAGTTATATTTTAAGCTTTAAGCTAACAAATAATATCAAAGTTTGAACAAAATTACCGATTTTAAACCTGTGGTACAAATGTTTTGGCCAAGGCTCGCCAACCACGCACAAACACGCACAATAACGGGAAAAAGTGCTTTATTCATTGCGTGTTAAGGTTGAGTTCACACTAAATGTCGTTTATGTTGTCTTTTCATTTGTAAGTGACGGGAGTAATTTATTGCTTTGCTCCTTTTATCGTAAGTATTACATAATATTTTAAACATTTGTGACTTTATTACTAGGTGTCATGCTTGTAATTAGGTTGAACTTAAAAGTGTTTTAAAACTTTTTATCTCCCTTTCTTAGTAAACATATACAAACAACATAAGTATATATTTACGCGGGCAGCAGTTAGCTTCGACTTTGTACGTGACCCTTTATCTAGTTCTTGTTGATTGAAGGTAACGGCCACAGTGTCTTAGATAAAATGTGGAAGTAAGATAGCGTATTCTCAATATCGATGGTGAAAAAGGAATAGTTATATGTTGCTTAGATAAGGGGCGGATTGACGTAGCAGCCGTCAAAAATAAGCTAGGTAGCCAAGTTTTAACAAGGCGCTATCAAAGCGCTTATGACGTATCTACAGCCTTTTAGTTATTATATCCTTGCCATTCTCTCGATATAATAATGACGACAGTGTAAGAAATCTATGTTTGTTGGAATAAATGCTTTGTCATTTTATGTTTACACAAAATCATACAAATAAAATTGTGATAGTCGAGTGGTTTTATTGGATTGTCAATTCAATATCCGCATATTCGAACACTGGTATGCACCAACGATTTTCAAAAAAAGCATTTATTTATTAATTAAAATTGGTGATACTATCGGTAGATGGTGAAAGAAAACCTGAAATCCATAAATATTCTTGTAGTATGTAAAAAATGATAGAATTAGGGATTTTTCGGGAGTTTAAAAACGGCTATACGTCGTGGCTTGATGTGGAGATTAAGCCCATACTTTTCTCGGGAAGAGGTCAATGTCCGTGTAGTGGGTTTCCTATAAGCTGATCTAAAGATACAACTTATAATCAAACGAAATTAATGACACTCCAATTACCACCCTCTTACAGAAAACCGACGAGACAGTGCTTGCATTGTTGCGTTTCGTTCGGTCCGTGAGAGCGCTGGATACCCACCTCCCCTCCCTCCATCAAACACAGGCCGGCAACGCACTTGCTACTCCCCTGGTGTTACAAGTGCTATGGACGGTGGTGATCACTTAAGAACAGGTGGGTCCTGTTAGTTTGCCTCTTATCATATATAAAAATAATAATAATTGAATTAAAAAATTAAAATATTTTATATAATTCAAGCCCTAAGAAGGTACTTAAATCATAAAATATTACCATCAGTCAGTAGAACTGATAACGGTTCAACGGTAAACTCGTTCGTTTTTATCTCCTTTTATTGTGCCTGATTATAAAAACAATAGACTATAGTTGTGTGTCGATCACAGATGTACACAGAGAATGTCGCTTCCAGACATCACTGCCATTGACGTGAGGCATTTATTGTAAAACCTACCACTATCTACAAACATTTAAATCTAAAAAAAAAAATGAAATCTCAAAAACACACGATGGGTAATTTGTGTTTCCTCCTAATAATAGATTGTGCTCGTCGTTTATTAAATCAAAGTTATTTTTACGAGCCTTATGTTAATCAGAGGCGTAGCTAGCTCTGCATCAATAATACCCACAAACTACATTCCCTGGTTTGTATAACAATTCACAAAATATACACCACAGCGTGAACATCTTGTAGGTGGTCGAGCCAAGCTGAAGCTATTACTGATTTCAGCATGAATGGGTCGGCTCGGCCGGGGTAGTACTACCCTCTCAGAGAAAACTGACGTGAAGTAACAGTGCATGCATTGTTGCGTTTCGTTCGGTCAGTGAGAGCGCCAGTTACCTACCTAGCCTCCCCTTATCCTTCCTTCTTTCCTTTCCAAGCAAGCTGGTAAAGCACTTGCGACTCCCCTGGTGTTGCAAGTGTCTATGGACGGTGGTGATCACTTAACATCAGGTGACCCATCTGTTCGTTTGCCTCCTATAATATAAAAAAAAGCTTGAAATACTCTGAAAATATCTGAAAATACAGTATTTGTAAATCCTAATGATTTCTAAGTCACACGTCGTGGAACATACGATGTACTCGTCGTTCCGAAGTTACACACGTCCCCCCATAAAAATTATGATACGGAGTTTACTTAAGAGCAGCTATGGCATTGATTAAAGTATAAAGATTGCATCGATGGACATCGTTAAGATACAATATTTCCCTAGACGCGAAACACCTTATAATTAAAACCCGTTCGAAGCCTTCCTTCACCTATAGATACAATACTGACGATCAATTGCACTGTGCGCCCTGCAAAAAGATCATTAAGGTAAAATTCGGGTTCGCGAGTCATATACGTGTTTATAATCGAAAGAAGTAAGGCGGACACCTACATGAGGCCCATACGTACATACATATATTCCCGTAACTTATGCTCTGGCGGTTCATGAGAATCTATACTTTTTTATGTCAAAAGGCGGTAAACGAACAGGTGGGTCACCTGATGTTAAGTGATCACCACCGTCCATAGACACTAGCAACACCAGGGGAGTCGCAAGTGCGTTGCCAGCCGGTGTATGGGGGTAGGGGGGAAGGGAAAGGGGGAAAGGAGGTGGGCCTCCGACGCTCTCACTGACCGACCGAAACGCAACAATGCAAGCACTGTTATTTCACGTCGGTGTTCTGTGGGTCGGGTGGTACTAACCCGGGCGAGCCGACCCATTCATGCTGAAACCAGTAATAGCTACAGCGTGGCTCTACCACCTTCAAAAGTAAGACCTACTGTAAGAATTGCCCTGTTGCTTACACTCTTCCCCACATTACAGCTAAGTATCGTTCGTGCATACACATAGGTAGGTATACATATGGTAGAAGGGATTTATTTTTTTCCCTTGTCCTTCAAACTTGGTTAGTTTAGCTTAGCCGAGTAGACAGATATAATGTACATGTTTGAGTTCGTGAGGCACACATTGCGGTATACATGTATAATTGGTATATGTGATTAGCCTAGCTAGTTTAGTTTAGTGAGCTTCGCGTTTTTGCATCTAAGGCAACAGCCCAAGTCGAGTTTCGGCTACTTTTGCACTTTTGAGCTTGCTTTTAAACTGTTGAGCGAATTATACGCTCACCCCATCAGTCTGGTAAAGCTATGAAGGCCTCGAAAAGCGTCTAGACAATTCGAGAAAAAAAACGCGCATATGTATTTTTTTTAATTATAGCACGGCAAAATTACTCCACTATGCCTGATGGTAAGCACAGTACAATCCAAAAACAATGGCGACCACCGAGTGACACAGTATGCATCGCCGATCGCCACTGTCGTGCCGGCCTGCGAAAAGCTGTATATGCACAGGCTGATCACTATGACGGGTTTTTCGCTATATACATGGTGGTTGTGACCCAGTCGGGCTGTAAAACCCTACCACCCCGAAATGATTAATAATAATAATATTTACTTACAATGAGGTACATCTTGTAGTAATCAGTGTATGGTGTTATATAAAATGTTTCATTATGTTCAATACTTATTGCAAATAGTCTATAATTATCTTTTGTCAGTTTCGGCAATGGAACCAAAGTTACACTGAAAATTAATAAAAAAATAATGTTAAGCTTCAGTCCAATAGCGACAATTTCCCCATTCACCAAGTCTATTATCTATATAATTATATAATAATAATATAATATTAATTATATTAATTAATAAGAATGAGTAAACAAAGATATTTGTTTTACGTTTGTAATAAACTTTAGCAGAAGCACAGTAAAAGTGAAAAAACAAAAAGGTTCTGCCGTAGTGTGCGTATCACCTAAAAACTATACGATCATTATATTTAGATTTACTATTTCAATTTTCGTGTAAAAATATTGTTGCAGGTGACTTTTTTTTCTTTTTTTTATGTCATAAGTGGCAAACGAACAGGTGGTTCACCTGCTGTTAAGTGATAACCACTGTCCATGGACACCAACAACACCAAAGGAGTCGCAAGTGCGTTGCCACCCTTTAGAGGGAAGGGATTAGCCGAGGGAGATGGAGAGGAGGAGAGGGGAGGGGAGGTATGCCTTCGGCGCTCTCACTGACCGAACGAAACGCATCAATGCAAGCACTGTTACTTCACGTTGGTTTTCTATGAGAGGGTGGTACTACCCCGGACGAGCCGACCCGTTCATGCTGAAACCAGTAATAGTTTCAGCGTGGCTCTACCACCATAAAAACTATGTCTAGGATTAAGTAAAAGAATACATTTCAATCATTTTTAGAAATGTCTGTGTGTCTGTGTGTGTGTGTATCTGCCTGTCTGTCTGTTTGTATGAACACGCATCACTGCTAAAGTACTGGGTTCACAATAAATACCTCAAATCATAAAGCATATCATCGAGAGTAACTTAGTCTTTGTTTCATTAAAATCGGTAAACACTGTCAAAAGTTATTGTAATTATAATGGCGCCGCGACTTAAGTATGAGAGAAAATTAGATATTACATTATTAATTAATATGATTAATATTAGATAAGCAATAGGTCTAAATACGTTCAGGTGACTTTAATAGTCATTGTTTTGTACATCAAGTTACACGATGTGCGGGCACAGCTAGTTTAGTTAGTTATTAAACATTTAAGAAACTACGATCTTATAAGCACTACGCATTCATCAATGTACATTTCCTTTCCTTGGAGAAGTAGCAGCTAGAGGGATAGGGGTAGAAGTTTAATTTATTCTATGACTCCCTAGCCACCGCAATTCTTAACTTGAAAATCTGTTACCAAGCACCATTAAGAGTGCCCAAGCAGGTGTAATGAGAGTTGCTCTCTCTAGGTTTTGGCAGGTTATCATCTTAGACCTCATCTATACTAATATTATAAAGAGGTAGAGTTTGTGAGTTTGTTACGTTGTAAGGGGTTATCTCAGGAACTACTGTTCCGATTTAGAAAATTCTTTCAGTGTTATATAGCTCATTTATCAGGGAAGGTTATAGGCTATATATCATCACGCTAAGACATATAGGAGCGGAGCAGCAATGAAGAATGTTGCAAAATCGGGGTATTTTTTTCCTTTTCAGAGCTTCCGCTGCGTTTTAGCGCAAAATAACCATTCCACGCTTACGTATTACCGCCCAACGAAGTGGGCACGGGTCGGCTAGTTTCAAATAAAGTGAATTAATAATTTAAGTACATGACTTATAACGGTTTGTTTTAAAAATATTTTATAAAAATTACTCTTACTTACCAAGACACAAAATTTTTAAAATCCTTTTTTATATCATTAAAGTTGTAGAAATGAGGAAATATTGTCTTCAATGTACACAGTTTGTCCAATTTCGACTTGGTCCGTTCAACAGAACCTTTATTGCTGATAAGATTTGTCTCCAGATATTTTCTTGCTGTAACAAATACGTATATTGAAAGTATGACGCAGCTGAGGTGGACACCACATTCCTATTACAAGAAACGGGCAGTTCGAGCAATTGATAATATGTGGTCTAGCGAATCATTAAAGACTAAGTTTCAAGAATTCGGTATCTTAACACTGCCCTCCCAATATATTCTTGATAATTTAATGCATGCCCCCAAAAACTTAGATCAGCTGGATCTAGTAAAAGACCAACATAATTTAAATACTAGAAACAGCAAGAAATTGGTTATTCCATGCTTCAGGCTCACTAAGTTCAAAAACAGTTTTTAGGTAATAGTGTTAGGTTTTATAACAAATGATAGCCGGACCTGAGGGGATGGGCCGGGGGGCCCATCTCCTCATTGCACAGGTCCGGCGAACGAGGGGGGGGCAGCCGGTGTGTACCCGGTCTGTCCCTCTATAGGTAGGAGCCCGGCGGCCACCCTCCGCCGCGGCGGCTCTACAAAGGTTGATTAGCCTGAACGATCCCTTGCCGCCTCCACAAAACGGTCTGTCGGTACACCGTGGGGTTTTAGTCCGTGCGACTCGGACATAACCCACCCTCTCCCCCGGGAGGGTGGCGTATCCATAAGGGATTTCCCCAAGTTAAAAAAAAAACAAAGGTTTTATAACAAAGCATATTACCGATTTTCCGGATAGTGAGTTCAAGAACCATATACTAGTTTTAATATCTAGAGAGTAGATAGGGTGGATCAATATGTGAACGATTGTGACGTTTGGAAATGACGTCACTCTCTGTGCATCCACTAAAAACGAATGTAACTATTTATGTTTTGTAAAAATATATAACATGATGAGATAAACCAGATCGAGTTTCTCGCCGGTTCTTCTCGATGACTGGGTTATTTTCCAAACCGGTGGTAGCTTTGATGTTCATAGGCACCTTCTCAGGACCTAAATTGATTAAAGGATTTTTTATTTTGATTTGATTTTGAATATCTACAGAAATGAGTGTCTAGTCGACTAACGTTTGACAAAATTTCCAGTATGAGCCAATAAATATGTAGCATAAGTAGTCTGTATGTAAACTTCATCAGGTATAATAAGAATTTCATAGTTAAATATAGTTCCAATAGGTATCATCTATATATTAATAAGTGAAGCCTAATATTTGTATCCCTTTTTAACGGAATTGGGCGAACGGATAAACGTGAAACTTGGCATAGTTAAAGTTTATATTGAGGAGAAGTGCAGAAAGCTATTTATGTTATATAAAATGCATTAGAAGTACGTTCAATTAATTAAAATATGCATTACTCACACTACTGCTTCAATTTTACACAACATATACACACATGTAAATAAAAAAGACATTTTGACATCTGTCAATAAAGGACTTTAAAAAAGGTTGTGAAGGAGGTTGCTATGCTCGACTGTATGTATTATTTTACTCTTACGTTCCAATTACCCTTTTTCATTCTATATTCAACAATGATATTATAACATACAACTATTATTATAATATTTATCCCTTTAAAAAATCAATGAACTATGGTCGAATGTCGACCACTCGGCGCCCACTAGTATGAATAATATACTGAGTGTATTAGAGTATTGAGCATCATATTCTAAGGATGATAGTTTTATTTTTCTATAGGATAACAAAGGAATTTCATTAGTACTTGTTCTCTTATCAATATAATAATTTCTCAATTTTGCTTAGTAGACAATTGACCCTTATCTAAAAAAAATATCACAATATCTACGTCTAATATAGAGTTACTAAAGTTTTAAGATACTACAAGTCTTATAAGAACTAAGGTATAAATTGATGTGTGTTTTCTTGACGTGGAGAAGTTAAGAAGTAGTTTGTTAGACATGCGCAGAAGGGAGTAACTAACCACATAACCTTGTTTAAAAAGGTCTTTTTTCTCGAATTTTTTTTTTTTTTCGAACTGACTATGCTATTGACCTGGCAAGGTCTTTACAGCTTCACCGGACTGCAGGCCCTTCACCGAACTGCGTTTTTTTTTTCTCGAACTGATTACGCTATTGACCTAGTAAGGTGTTAACAGCTTCACCGGATCACTTGTTTACAAAGGAATATTGTAAGCAATTGTGTACTTGCTATCTATTATTTATGTTTTCTCCTCTGACCCTACATAAGATATATTTTAAGATAATAAACTACGCAAACAAAATTACAGGTCAAATATAAGGTTACGGTTATGGTGCCTTGCGCTCAATAATCTATATCTAGAAAATATGATTTTGCTATAAATTATTTGAAACCATACAGTATATTAATAACCAATCGCAATTTTGAGTCTTCATTTAGAGGTTATGATCATAAAAAAAATCGCGCGTACTCAACGACCTCGATTTAAATTTCAATAAAAACTCTCAAGATCTCGAACGTTTTGCTAGATAACCTTTTGTTTTTTCTCGATAAAATTATTATATTATGCTGATTATTATTTACAAATTTATGTAAACTATTTCTTTTTCTATTCTCTCTATGCTTAACATGTCACCATCTTGCCTTACATTGTTACATCGTTGCAATATCAGCTGAGATTGTGGTCATAAACTAAAATATATAATCCAAAAACAAAAACTATATAATGTACAACAATACATATGGTAAGAGCTTACGGAAATCTTTCTTTGTGAAATGATTTTGCTTTTTTATCCAGTCCTCTAATATGTCAATAGCTTCATCCATTCTTTTGGGGTCTTCTAAATTATGTTCCTTTTTAACGCACTGTATAGAATCTGGAATAACTTCAAGTAATGTATTTATTGTTACAGACATATTCACTATTTGTTATTCACAATAATCACACTTGCTAATTTTAAATATTATTATATAAAATTCACACTTGTTAAATTTAAATTATTATTTGTTCTGTTGTATCGGCCTACAAGTGTGCCTACGATGAGGTTGTTGTAAGTATATAACTTGTTTTGTGATTTCGTTTGTAAAAGATAACACGACCACAACGGTGTTATACGGTGAATCGGTAACTTACGATAATCGTATAATACATTATTTTATTTTTTTAATTATAATCGGGTTGGATGTTGTTATCAATATAGAATCCAATTTTTTTTATAGATTTCTTGTCTGTCTGCCTGTCCCTTTGTGTATCGTATCGTAAAACACAGAACCAGTTTTAGTAAAACTTGATAAAGTGATAACTAATTTTATAAAGTAACATATAGGGCACTTTTTTATTCCATAGAACACAAGGGGTTCTCCAGAATAACGGACAAAAATCAGAAATTTATAGTAAATGAATTTCTTGATAGATTTGGATATAATTTTCTTTGTGTTATAATGGACAAATTAATTTAAAATATAAGCAATATATCAACTCTCTGTGTTAGTTCATACTGTGTTAAACTAACTAACATAAACTGTGTTAAAAAATCGCATAGCAAAGAAAAAGCCATCGCTATGTTTTGAATATTACCCTTAGACCCGTATAATCGGTATAATGAACGTAATAATTTACCTACAGCAACTCTCTTTTGCAAAATTATCAATCAGTTGAATAAAAGGCATAAAATCTAATAAGTTCGCGAATTCCTGTTGATATACTCCTATGTGTTTCGTTTCTTCGAATTTCAAATCGCAATGATTATAAAGAAAGTTCACTATAATAATATCATATCGACAAAGTTGCAAAATAGGTGTAAAATTATACAAAACTGTCACTAATAAGATGTCACATTTATTGTATAAAAATGTTTCTTTGTATATTGTGTACTTAAAAGCTATATGATGCACTTTTCTGACTTACTACTTCTATATATCCGACATAAGTATAATAACAAAATATGGAGCACGGCACAGCGGCTGCCAAGTATTAAGTCAACTCATGTTTAGTTTCAACAATTTAACTAGAGATGGCGTTGGTAAACAAAGTGTGATTCTTGAATCACGGTGACAATATTTTTTTCGAAAACATAAACCTAAACAATAATTACATAGTATAGATTCCAATTAGACTGCTATTGGTATATCTGTTGTTTCGATATTTGATCAAATTATTTTCTAAATATTGTTGAGTTCAGGTTTGTGAATCTGCAATTGCAATAATTAGTTTGCATATTAACAATTGTCATACTATGTTATATTTAATATACTTACGTTTATAACACATATTTAGTGGAAAACAATATTTTTGTAGTTTTAATTTTAAATTAATTAATGATTTCAAGAGTTTCACGTTTAATTATTTTATTATAATAAAAGTACACTATAAAATTTTCTTTGAACTTGTAATTTAGTTTGATCGAGTTATATTCATGTGCATTCTTAAATGTTTTACATAGGTAATTCAATATTTAATAACATTATTGTGCCCTTGACACATGGATAATTCGTGTTCACGTGAATGAAGTCGCGGGTATAGCTAGTTATTCATATTAATAATAACACTACATTATAAATCGTAAAAGAAGACTATGCTCACAACATATTTGTACAAACAATTTGCACTTCTATAGTTGGGGATATTAACAAAGAGCTGAAGAGAGACCCATGTAGAGCTGTTTATGCGCTAGGCAATTTACACCTAGTTCCATGCTCACAACACGCAGCCTCTGAAGATGAAATAATCAAGCTAGTCTGGATTTTTCCCATATAATACAGCTTCGAACTTTGAACTGTCTTCGACGATTTTAAAATTAAGATATCTCTGTTTTACGTGTACCGATTTCGAAGAAATAAATATTATGTTTCCAATAAATATTATCCGTGTGCTGAAAGAGACGGATGAGAGAAAATTACATGTGGCAGAGATGCGTATGTTAAGGTGGATGTGTGGTGTGAATCGATAAAATTAAGAATGAGTATCAGAGGAAGTTTGAAAATAGCACCAGTGACATAAGTTGAGGAGTAATAGGTTAGCATGGTATGGGCATGTCATGAGGAGAGATGAAAACCATGTAACTAGAAAAGTGTTGAGTGTGTTTGTGGACGGATATACGAGACAAAGACCGAAGACGGAAGACCGAAAAAAGTATGGATGGACTGCGTGAAAAATTATATGTGCGTAAAAGGTGTGAATACTGAGATGACTTTTGACAGGAGAGAATGGAAAAGAAAACATGTTGTGCCGACCCTACTTAGCAGTGCTAAGGGTAATAATAATGATGTTTCTCTAACCTACGTTCAAGTAACTTGTGAAAAATTTTAGTCCATTTAGACTTTTCGTACTCTGTTAGTTATTACTCTTCAGTCCAATTTTTTTCTGTTGTATTCCACATATGACCCGCAATTTACTTTTCTAAATATTTCCAATGTACAGACAACGATCTACGGCTTTATCAGTATTAGTATTCGTGTAGTGGTCGAAATTTGACCAAGTTTTAATGTTAAGGAAAAAATGTTTTTTTTTTCTCGAACTGACTACGCTATTAACCCGGTAGGGTCTTCACAGCTTCATCGGACTACTAAGGTTGGCGCTTAAGGCACACAACCGATTTCGGGTTTTAGGTAACATACACAAGGGTGCACGCACACCTCGGCTTGGGCTGTTACCTGAAAAAAGACGCGTCTCGCTAAACTATTCTAAGCTATTCATACATATATACATTTGTGAACCATACAATCGAAATTGAATGATTCACAAATGAATACGTGTATATCGGAATGAAACGAACTAAAACTATTCGATTCAGTTCGATGAGGGACAAAAACAAAACCCTCCCACCATGTGTATATGTGTGCACGTGTGTGAGAGAGATGATCTCATATGTGTATTCAAGTGATGTAGATGAGTCACTGTATCGCGATAATAATATCACGAAGGCTCCGCGCGGGGACGACCTAGGCTCGAAATATTACTGA